>OY744521.1:142824763-142844763 GCA_963556195.1 Sepiola atlantica
AGAGATAGAGAGAGATAGAGAGAGACAGAGAGAGAGATAACCTTTCGGTTTTCTTTAGTCAGCTTATGTATGTAAAATATATTTTATTGCGTACAGTTTGAGAATTATTACGCGAACATAATCTACCGCCTGTATCGTATGGAAAATAGTAATACTTCCAGTTGTAAGTGTATTTGGTAAAAATCAAAAACTGTTAAATATAATCTAAACAAACACATAAATAACAAATGTCGCAATTTTTTGCTTTTTTGATTTTGTTTTACTTGAGTTTTAAATCAGATTGCACCGTCTTTATCACTCATAGCCATATTACGTGTGTGTATCGAGATGATGTGATGGTCGCACCTTCTCTCACTTTGTCTTTCTCTTTATCTTTCTATGTCTCTTTCTCCTTCATTCTCTCTCTCTCTCTCTCTCTCTCTCTCTCTCTCTATATATATATATATATATATATATATATATATATATATATATATATATATAACGGTTACAAATAATTGTTATAAATGATTCTTTTTCTGTAGTCCTTAATGCTCGCACCATTATTTTCTAGGCTAAAACCAGCAACAAATATTCGTCTCTCGCGCGTTTCATATAAACAGGTTCCTATTGATCGTTAATAGCACTCAGATCAAATAATAGTTAGATCAATCAGTATCGTTTACAGATCAAAGAACGTAATTTAAGATCGGTTGCACATCTACAAATCTATGACTTCAGTACTTGTGTTTGTCAATTTCCGTAAACCCAAATTGTTACTCAGTGACTTAAAATAGACGAAATTAGTTTTGCCATTAATAAATTATTAAAAGTTCGTGTTTCATGCGTCCGTTCATTTTCGTACGATGTGCGTTCTGTCACCCTTCTTATTTCAATATACTTTGCTGTCGGTCATACATTACATGCTCACCAATTATAATGGAAATTATATCGGTATGTTCCGATTGCATATTTCAACGGATATTCGTTGATCTATCATGCTTTAGAGTGAAACGGAATATAAAATGCACATATTAAATAAATAAATCTCATTTAGGTGCGTACAGGTATATATACGTTTACCTATATCACTGAATCTTTCTGTTAAACTTAAGTTTGAAATATATTTCTCAGTCATTTATGTTTTAGTTTTCAATATAGGTTTTAGACGTATAAGGGCTCTCCTTATAAAGGCCTATCCGCAAGTCGTTTTTTTTCAGGAATAGGATGATATATCACTCTAGTGTGTGTCACACATTTAAGTTTGATATAGCATTGGCGTTAGTCTGTCACGTTTCACTTTAAAATAGGAATTTGATTGTTTTCCACACTTAAGTTTAAATAATGTTGTTGTATGTCTATCACGTTTAATTCGAAATAGTATGATCGTATTGTTTCGCCTTCTTAAGTTTGAAATTACAATGCATTTTGTATGCCATGCTTCAGTTTGAAATAACATTGTCTTTGGGTGTAAACGTTTAATTTAAATAGCATTGTCGTTTGATATGTCACGCTTAGTCTGTTACGCTTATGTTTCAAATAGTAGTATCGTTTGTCTGCCACTTTCAATTTTGAAATAGCATTGGCTCTGGTCTATCACATTAAATTTGAAAGAGAATTGTCTTGGGTCTGGAACGCTTAAGTTTTAAATAGAAGTGTCGTTGGTCTGTGACGTTTAGGTTTGAAAAAGCATTGCATAGTTTCTTAGACATATAAGTATAAAATAGCATTGCTTTCGGTTTATAACGTTTAATTCAAAATGGCATTGTTGTTTGATCTGCCACGCTTAAATTCTAAATAGTATTGCATTTTGTCTGTAGTGCTTTTGCTTAAAATAGTACTATCTTTTGCCTGCCCCGTTTAAGTTTGAAATAGCAGTTTTATTGGTATATCACGTTTAATTCAAAATAGCATTGTTGTTTGATCTGCCACGCTTAAATTCTAAATAGCATTGTATTTTGTCTGTAGTGATTCTTCTTAAAATAGCACTATCGTTTGCCTACGACGTTTAAGTTTGAAATAATAGTGTTATTGGTGTATCACGTTTAATTCAAAATAATATTGTATTTGGGCTGGCATGCTTAAGTTTTAAATAGAATTGTTGTAGGGCTGTGACGCGTCAGTTTGAAATAGCATTGACTATTGTCTTCGACATTTAAGTTTGAAATAGCATTGCCGTTTGGTCTGTTACGTGTGGGTGTGAAATAAAAGGGTCGTGTTGTCTGTTACGCATTAGTTGTAATGGCATTATGTTTGGTCTGTAACGTTTATGTTTGAAATATCAGGATTGTTGGGCTGCCATATTTAAAAATAATATCCACATCGATAAACGTGTAGATTTAATGTACGCATTTTTTGAAAGCAACCTCTGTTTTTATTTCCGCTGCTATTGATTGATTAATTCTATTTGGCGAGAAATTGAAATAACTTAATTGAAGATGTCTTCCAATTACCTGGTTTCAAACGAAGCCCAAATAAAAAATGAAACATGATTAGATTCTACAGAACAGTTTCTTCTTAAAAGTGATTCAATTTCTCCCTATTTTAATCGAAAATATCAACAAGGTCTCCCTAGCAAAATCGAAATTTTCCTGAATCGGCCACTGCTTTTACTCTGAATATATGTATGTACTAGGTAAAGAATTATTCACTGTTCATACATTTATTGAAACTATGGTAAACAACAGTTTGCCAAACACAGCTTTACTGAAAACTGTAGCATTGTACTTGATATATTCTGGCTCATACTGCCCGATTATGTTTTATAGTTTGCTATCACATTAACAATGACAAAAAAGACGGTTATAATTACACACAAGCTGAGTCAATTAATGTTTGTTTCCATAGGGTTTATGTCTATATACTTTAATTACAAAACTTGCATACTAAAATATACATTCGTTCTGAGATTGAGGTATATTTGAATAACATTATGTTTCACTTGTTATGCTGAACAATCCAACCATCTATGTTCTATTTATTTAAGTATTTCTAACTGATTTTATGGTGACTAAATCGCCCTCTTCTATTTGAGTTTCTATATGAGCACTTAGTAAAAGAGTGGTGCCCTTGTTTGAGCATTGCATGAAATTACACAGTGTAACATGTAAATAACATGAATGGCTAAATAATATCAGTTATGGAAAGTGAATATCTTAACATATAATTAATGTTGTATGAAATCTAATTATAATAAATAATGATAAGTTCGCGTGAATCAACGAGTGACGGGTGCGCCTTGTGCTCTATAATATTCGGATTAATTGTTTTTTTTTTTATTCATGCTACAATTAGTATATTGTTAACATATTATAGAATAAATAGCTATCAATCCTATTACTACACTTGTTTGGTCTGTTTCTCATGAATCTACTAATCTAAGAAATGTCATGCAGTACATCAATTTAATCAAGCCAATACATATATAGTTTTGCACACATTTCCCAATTATGTCAAAGTACACTTGCACTCTTAGTTAACAAAATATAAAACTCTATTTTCCTGGACGACAGCTGTAACTCTCTACTAGTTAATAATAGCAGAATATAACTGAACTTACTGTATACACGTAACTATTGTTAAAACACCTAGCACCGGCTCCTCTCTCTCTGTCCCAATGTTATTACAAAAATAATCAAATTGTGTGAACTGCAATAACATCTTCTATCAAAATATACTTTTTCCACATCTGAATTCTCATATGTCTCTATTATCTTACACTTCTAGATGTTTATCATCTCTCAACCCACCTTTAATTTTACTTATCCAATGGTCTAAACTACCACAACAATGGCGTGTGCCCAACTATAATTCCATAAAATAAGTGCAAGGCCATTGCTAATTCCTTGGAGTTTACCAACTACACAACCACAGAAGATAACATTGGTTTTGCTAAGATTCGTTCTCTGTAGACATTCCATTCATTAACATACAAATACTTAATTATACACATGTAACACTTGTAACGGGCGACCTGTACGAAACTCAATGGATAACACTTCTAGCATAACAATTAATGTAGCGAACTCAGTAGAGATACAGGATACCTCTCACTTTAGGAGTAATGATGTTACTAAATACACTGTAGATGGTAACACGATCAGTATAGTTTCTGTTCATTAGTTTAAATATCTTAACTGACTATTCACTTGTTTATCATCTACACAGTAGACACCCATTATTGGAACTCTGTCAAAAGCATTATTCAAACTAACGATAGCATGATACACTTTTTTGAAAACCATATAATGGTATGTTAATTGTCTCAGGATACATATATAACCAGTAGCCTATAATCACAACACTACACTAAGTGCGTTTTATTTCTATTTATATGGCTTTATATTTTTTCACGAGTATTATACAAACAACTTCAGAGGCTTTATCCATCTGCAATCATTTCCATCGAGACGATCACTTTTGTAACAATTTACAATTATAAAAGGTCCCAGTGTTTAAGAACAATGTATTATTTATAACTGAGTTTCCAAATCACTCATAATTATAACAATACTTTAATCCACAGCCCTTAAGATTTCTGTAAAACAAAACTTAGGTTTTGGCGGACTTACCTCTCTTAATCTTATTATTTTCGCACATCTTTTTTTCAAAATTCATATGGCTGGTGCAGCTACCGCTTCTGCAAATATTAGATTGTTTCGCTCTTATAAAAACTCAATGTATAAAAATAAATTCTAATAGCATTTTCAAGCAACCCTCTAGGCATATTCGCGTGTTACTAGCAACCTATTTAAAAGTTAAAACGTATACACGCAATATAGATTTAATATATGCCGTCAATGTACTTTTGCATATAGATATACTAAGCAGAAAATACACTTATTCATACAATAATATATGTTGACTGACACTTTACATGTAGTATTATTCCGTTTATCCTCGTAGTAAATATGTGTGTATCGTCAGAAAACTATAGTAGAACCAAACCAAGTCAAAATATTAATATAGATATTGGTGAAAAGCGTAATTTGTATGGAACGATATCATAGTTTTAAATGCGTTTACAGGTGTTCTGCAGTTGTATTTGCTGTGGCAAGCGTCAAAAGTGGGGGACTTAACTCCTGGGTTCAAGCATTACCTGAGCTGTGTCACTACGATCATTAAAACAATCTGAGATCGATATGAATATAACTATCTTCCTTTTAACAGGTAATAACATAGTACGGTAGACTCGGATATTGAGGAGAACAATACTGTGTATGGCGCGATAGCAAAGTTTTAAATGTTGCCTGAAAGTTCATTCGGAAAAATGCATGTTACAAAAATATTGCTTACTTCAATAATAGCGGTTCGATTCTAGTGCGACTGACTAACGAACATATTTACACTCCAATTATTTGATCGAATAGCATTGCCCAATCGTCTTATATTTTATAGAGCAATCCACAATATTAACACTATTCATCTACGTAATCCTACAAAAAGATTAAGATAACTATAGTATAAGCGAAAACAGAAGAATTAGATTATATTACATATACGTTTAATAATGATGTTATATGATTTGTTAGTTATATTGTCTGTTACAAGTGCTATGTGAAATACGGTGCCGGGCGCACCTCTTTGGTTCAAATATTACCGGAGCTGTTGCATTGCCTTCATTAATACACCTAAGATCAGCATGGTAATACTATCCTACTCTTACCAGTGGGTTGAATAGTAGAGTAGACTTGGTAAAATATATCATTTAGATGAAACGATTAACACCGGCGTCCAAAACATCATCAACACTTATTGGTTTGTTAAAGTGTTTACTGTTATCTATTATATAAATAACACTTGTATGTATGTATGCATGTATGTATGTTCAGTATTTTTTGACGAGTAGCATTTCATACATACATACATACATACACACATACATACATAATACACACACACATACGTATGTATGTATGTTGAGTAGTTTTAGACAAGTAGAATTTCATACAAACATACATATATACGCATGTATGTTTGTATGTATGCATGTCTGTATGTATGGGTGTATGTATGAAATCGTACTCATCAAAAACTACTCAACAAATAGTCAACAAGTTGATATTTGTACTAACTGGGCAACTCCCAGATGCCTTATATGTCATAATCAACTATCTGTCCGATCTACGCATGCGCAAATATTTTGGCGACTTCCGTTTTTCTACGCTAGAGTTAGATTTCATTGAAATATTTTACTCACTTCATACCTTTTGTTTGCATATGCTTAAAAATAAAAATAAAAACTCTCTCTGACTTACATACAAGCAACAAAAATAAACTTCTGTTTTAGAATTGTCAAGACCTATATCGTCCACGAGCAGTGAGGTAGAAATCATATTCGATTTTCTTATTTAACGAAGAGACTTTGGGACGGTGAAATTGTCTTACTTAGCGAAACATTTTTTTTTCTGTAATAGCACAAATATTTATGTGCGTGTATGGTACCCCGAAAATATTGACTCACTTCAGACAGAGTACTTTTTAACTTTAATGTTTCCGCGTTTTTACAAAACATAAGTTTTGGCGTCCTTCAAAAACATGGGAGTCGTATAAATAGCCTAGAAAAAAAAACACTTGCTGACATTATTTAGCATTATCAATGTATTTAGTGATTTAAAAAGTACTTTTTTTTGTTTTCGACTGTCTTTAGTTATTTAAAAAGCGTTTTTATTATTTTACGTAACACGTAATACTAAAGTGATGTTACACAAGATTTTACAGAATCTTGAATCGAATATAAATACACTCATTCTGAAACAAAATAATCACTGACAACTTCATAAACAATAGATACAAATAGTGTATTTGTAAACACAAGCTTATGATATACACAATTATCATTTGCTCTCATTAATACAGAACATAATATTGCTTCTTCTTCTCCTTCTTCTTCCTCATCATCGTTTTCTCATTTTCAATTATGAAAACACCACTCATTTTATGGAAGGACAATACGCAACGCTCTACAATGGCATCATTGGAATCATTCCCCGGTAGGGGCGCCTCAAGCGATTAGGAATAAACTAACCCTTTCTAAACGGATGAGAAAGCAAATCATGTAAGGATGAACCTCCTAGAATTGCACAGGGCAAACCCTGACCAATACGGTACAGGTCGACGGGGTGTAGCATCCATCCGAACAGATACTACACTTTGATTTTTTTTTATTTCAGAAAAGATATAAGAAGTAATACAAGTGTATACTCTACTTTATACTAGAATCATTTAAATCACCACCACCCCACATTTGCTCTAGGTGTACTTCTACCGAATTTGAACCGAATCGCTGATAACAAAATAAACACTTTGCTTACATTAATAAAAAGTATGACCTCTTACAATATTGTTTTTCTTAATAATTAAGAGAGATTTGATGTATGGATGGTAAAACACATCATTATTTGTAACAAAAACAATCGGTGATAACAAAATAATATTTTTTTAAAATTAATAATAAATGTTCATTGTTTTCACACTTTGTTTAACTGATTAATTTTTCGCAATATTTTATACCGTGTTATGTAGTCTGCTGGTAATTGACACTTTGTCTATTATCTAAAGTGTTAGCGTTCGATCCTAGTCGAATCGCTGAATTTTTTTTTAACTGTCACCGAAGTCTTGTGTAGGCTTGACCAACAGGGATATATTCAGCCTGACTGGCGGTATGCGCTTTAAAGAGTGCACATTCAATGTAATCTTTTCACTCGTTTTCTCTTGTTACTACTTGTTAGCCATATTGTTTCCTTCACGAGATGTTTTGATTTCCATTTATTTTGTGAATTTAACACCCGATTCTTCCGAATCGTTCTTACTAATTAAACTGTGTTTTAATTTCTTTAATTGTCAGCTTTCAACTCTAATTATATATGTCGATCGAAACCATTAACGCAATAATTTACAAATTCTAACTTAATCAGTCGACACTTCTCTTCACGTACAAATCATGTCCTGTTCTATATACCTCGTCAACTTCAAATAACGGGCAACTGATTTAAATTTCCTAATATTGTTATCATTCTTTGATCAAGTGAAGCTCTCAAATATTGCATAAAAATTAGCTTTTGACGTCATCGCTTAATGAACAACTAAAGAAAAGAAGTCTCAAAACTGGCGCACATCAATCGAACGTATATGAAATTAGGTGCACATCCAACTTGCGCGCTTAGTTAAAAATTATATATCCAAATAAATCATAACAAACCTATTACAATTATATTTGAAAATAAATCGTAATAAACAATCGAAACTCCTATCACACACCGTTATACAAATCAACAAAATTCAAGTTACGTGTTTCGCCAAAATAGAATTCAAACGGTTAAACGGGTGTTTATACTTTTGAAATGTGTACTCGAGGCATCTCGATTATACAATTTATTACTATTTATTTTATTTTAGAGGGACTAGATTTGCTTTTCAGTCACTTATATACTGGTCAGCTTGTGATTTAAATGATTTGTCCGAAAACAAGAACGTAATTCAATCGGCTGTATATATGTATATATATATATATATATATATATATATATATATATATATATATATATATATATATATATATATATATATGCATAGTTTTAATTCAAGCAAACATCCGAATAAACGGACGGATTCTATAAAGGGTTTACTTAAAAATACATTTTTAAGTAAATACATTACAAATACGGGGTATGTGTACCGACGTATGATATATGTACCAAATAAGTATGTACTGTAATTGAAGGAAAATCTATAAATGTTCACTTTAGAATGTATAGTTTTACGTATTGTCTAATTTTCAGTATACTGTAACCTGCTTATTATAAATAATAATTTAAAAATTTAAAAAAATCATACACTTGGGCATGTACATACGTTATATATATATATATATATATATATATATATATATATATATATATATATATATATAATGTTTATTGTGCGCGTATTTTAAAATTTCCATTGACACCGATTCCACACAAAAACAAATGCTGGATTCCTATGATTCTAATGGATTCACTTTTACTTTCGTACGCGTTTTAAAATATTCAACTTTTTTCGCATTTAGCAATGATGAAATTTCCTTTACACCTTCATGCCCCAATGAAAAATACAATATATTTAAATATATAATAAACAATACACCCCATATATTTCCCACAATATCCAGTATAGGTTAATAGGCGATTAACAGTTGTCTGTATTTTTATCACGTTTTTTATAGTAACGTACTGTTATACATCTAATATGATACTAACTGTCAGTAAATTCACGCGAATTTACCGAGAGCGTGTTACCTATCAATTTTAGTCGCACATACATATACCTTAAAACTGCTATCGTATTAGTTTCAATAGTAAAGCTTGTAATTGTTCTAATTGATACTAATTTAAAATTAACTGAAAAAGCATTCATAACTTTTCTAGATATCTCTGTATTTAATTCGAAACTCTTACTCTATGTTTATTTGCCAACTTCGTCATATTTTGAAGGTCTGCGAACAAATAGGGGAACGTTGACAATCTAAATCTTCCCATGAGCGAACATATGTTAAGCAATAATCGAATGACCAATTAATGCAGAATATTAATGTCAATACTTCCACTTGTCTCGACAACATTCAAGTCATAGTACTCAAAAAAGTACAACCGGAAATAGCTGTTATCCTTACAAAGATGTTTAACATTTACTGTTATTTTTTTATAGTGATCTACCATGTTCGGTACAAAACGAACTCTTCCAAACAGTATGACGGTGATTACGACGAGTCTCGAGGCAGTTTCGTAGCAGCATTTATATGAAATCATTTTGTGTACTTTTGTAAACAGTGTTGTAAGTATATATCAATTGTAGCTTAATTAATATCGACCCTTAAAAGTCACAAGACTAGCGACAAGGAATTGGACTTATTCGGACACAAAACACACCAGAATTATGTTTCACGCAATACTGTCAAGGAAAACCGGGACTTATGTCAGATACAACATAACCTGAAAGTTGGATTTTCGACAAAAATATTAAGTGGTGTAAAATATGTCATTAAAGCGCCTTCTGTCAAAATATTAGAACTTTAAATGTCAGAGCAGATAGACTGACGAAAAAAGTAAAAGAAACCTTGTTGGGAGTGTTTTTTGTGAACAGAAAATATGTAAAAAAAATGGCTGCCAAATTTGAATTAAAAATCATATTCAACTTGTTTCTCCTTTAGTAATGTTCGATGCGCGTCATTTAATCAATTAGACGTGTGATTATATAGACTCGTAAACATAGGAGTATAATCGAAGGTAAAATAAAGCTAGTGGGTGTCACCCCAATCTGTATGATAGAAATAAAGAAATGTGTGTTCCGGCAGGTGTATGCACAGTGTTGAACCACTCATTAAACAATACCACTATCGTTAACCTAGTCGAGAAGAGATATTCACTAATCTAAACCAAGGGAAATTATTTTCGATTGTCGAGTTAAGTGATGTTTATCTACAAATACCTGTGGACGAGAGAGGGCTCAAATCTATGTTGTACGAATACGTATAGGGGTTTCTAAAAAATGTACGATTACAATCTCAAGGTTTAGGTTACACCAGCCATATGTATTTAAGTTACGTTAACATTATTTGGCGGAACTTAATTTGAGAAAGCGTACCTAAGTGACATCAAACACTAAGTAAACACATCGAGACACACGATTCACATGCATACAAAGCAGTTCAAATATTAAAGGACTATAGCTTTACATTGAGGGATAAAACATATTATTTTACATGGAAAAACAAGAATATATCAGTCACAATATATACAAATATGTTAGAAGACAAGACCGAAAGCGAGTGAGTACGGTAAACCATATTCAAACTCGACACTACACAGTTTTTTTTGTTTAGCAAATTATGATGATATGTTTCATCCAAACATTCAGAATTTGCGAACGCCGTTTAATGTGCTATCAAAAAACAGACAAATATTGGCATGGAGGATATAATGTAGAAGGGAATGAACACATATACTCACATCAGAATACTTTTAGTGAACTCTAATTTAGTTCTCAATAACATTGTAGATACTAATATATGCTTGTAACGACTTGGAGATTGCATATTATGCAAAATGAAAAACATATAAAACAAAATATCCTCATTAGTCTTGTACATTATAACCTACATACATTAGTGACTGTAAATCAAGAAAAATATAGGCTGTATGTATACAGGAGTATAGAAAAAGTCCAGGGGCAATATATTTCTAACTCTCTGTTATAAGACCTCGATCACGTGGTACACTTGGGATGAAATGTGTATTGCTTTTAATGCTCCCCCATTTAACCCCGATTCAAATGAATGGCCCTCTCATTAACGAAGCTTCTTTCATTGTGAAGCTCATATACGTGATTATTACTTACGATATTAAATAAAATGCTTACATTAAATACGTTGTTAGGACCGCTAGAAAAATAGTTTGATCATTCTATCGCCCAGAAAGATACATCATCCATCAGGAAATTTTCTTGATTCATTAGAATTAGACCCGTCTTAATAATACTGATGTCACAGCTTGGAAAGCTTACGTTGCACTCGTTTTTACTTTGCCAGAGTACAACACCCTTTCCAAATAAAGTGCGTATGATCTCTTCACTTAAGTGAAGGCCTTTACATACAGAAGACATGTTGCTACATTTTATCTACCGAATAGTTTTGTTCATTGTAGGTGCTCCATTTAGCTCTACCCCATCGTTTCCCTGTTGAACATTCACGGTAACAACCCGCGTCGCCACAACAACAGCAGGGCTTTATTTTATGTCTCTATGTACTAAACACCAAGTAGAAACTTCCGTGAACATTTTTTCCTAAAGTTCCGCATGTGTATAAGAACATACAGCGTAGCTGCTTCCAAGCAGTCTACAACATGGTTGTCGTCAAGTAAAATATAAACAAATAATTGTAGGTTAATCGTCATGGAACTACATTGACTGTCAAGAAATCTCCTTTCAACTTAGTGAGTGTCAACTCATAGCGCGGTGGCACTCCCCGCCGAACCGATATCTGTACATGTTACCTTCGAGTTCCCCCTGCATATATTTATACAATTGAGCGTTGAATACTCCTCGTTCACAGGTGTCTTTAGATACGTATCACTGTAAACAATATTGTATATATATATATATATATATACATATATATATATATATATATATATATATCTATATATACACATTCATATATATATATACATTCATACATATATATATGTATTCATATATATATATTCATATATATATTAATATATATATATATATATATATATTAATATTAATATATATAGATAGATACATTCATATATATATACATATATATACATATGTGTGTATATATATATATTCATATATATATATATATTCATATATATATATACATATATATGCACATTCACATATATATATATATATATATATATATACATATATATACATATACATTCATATATATGTGTATATATATATATATATATATATATAAGTCAATGACAATAATTAGACTTAAAAACAGAAGCAAATCATAATGTTCTCTTGTGCAAAACAAGGACGTTAAGCGAATGACAATATTTATTTTTCTTCTCTTTAATTCCTTTAGCCATTCCTTGATGAGCTGATAACATTTTAATCTTTGAAAAGCCTGGCTTAAGGAATGAGAGAGAAGACAAATAAATATTGTCATTCGCTAAACGTCCTTGTTTTGAACAATCGAAGATTATGATTTACTTCTCTTTGCAGGTCTAATTATTTACATAACCTTATCATATTTTTGCTCTATCCAGTATATTGAGCTGTGCTTTCCTCACAATAGGTTCAACTCTCAAAATGTTTACCTTTAATTATAAATTTTCACACATATATACATATATATATATGTATATATATATATACATTCAAATATATATATACATTCATATATATATATATATACATTCATATATATATATATACATTAATATATATGTACATATATATATACATATATATACATTCATATATATATATATACATGTGTATATATATATGCATTCATATATATATACATTCATATATATGTATATACATTCATATATATATATATATGTATATATATACACATATATACGCATATATACACATATACACACATATATATACATATATATATACATATACATATATATACATATATATGTATACACATATAGATACATATATGTATGCATATATACACATATATATGCACACATATATATATATACATATATATATTTACATATACATATATATATACATATATATATATGTATACAACTATAAATACATATATGTATACGTATATACACATATATATATATATATGCACACATATATATATACATATATACATATACATGCATATATACATATAAACATTATATATATACATATGTATATATATATATATATATACATATTTACATATTTTCTTTTGTCGTACACATATTCAAAATGGTATGTAAGATACAATATGTATTACTCATAATGAATTAAGAAATCAAATAGATGAAAGGGCAGCTGATAGGGTTCGTACCTCGCTCAACAGTGCAAAATATCGAGGGATCGTATAAAAAAATATAAAAACATGCTATGAGAATTATAGAGAGAATAATAGCGAGGGAAAGTGGTAAAATTAGTCTAATCAAATAGAAACAAAATTAAGCCCGATGAGATTTTCTCTTTGCTTGCAAAGAGAAGGTCACTAAGACTGAATATAGATTGTTTCTAGGATCTTGAGATGATAGGGACAGTGCGACTTACTAAGAATGGAGAATAAGTCGACACTGAATTTAGAGGTACATGTGCGGTTATTTATAAGATGTTAACCTATCGACGAACCATAAGTATTATGCAAAACGTCCGTTGATGAATAATTTGCATTGCGGATTTTGTGGGCACTTGTTATTTGACCCGGATGTCTAATCTTGGTCACGTCATTCCAACATCATGCATACTGCAACTACATTTAAATAAATAAATAATAAAATTATTGTGATGTGGAGGAAGGACCTCTTTTTGACTAGATGTCAAGATCGGGCGGGAGGAAAAAACAATTCGTGTATTCGCAACAAAATAACATTGTTGTACAGACAAAGAGATTAGTTTGGCGGATCTATCGCTAATTTTACCACGTCAAGGTTGGCGAAGGTAAATAAGGCATATGTCTACTGAAGCTGATTTGCTTTTGTAAAAATTTGATATTTTTGTTTGAATTGTAGATTGTACAATGTCTAAAAGATAGCCATTGTTGCAGAGGGACTTAGTGATAAAAATAATTTCTTCATCCATCATCTTTGAACAAATCGTTAAGGCCCTATGAGTAAGGGTCTTAATAAGATTACACTTTTGTTTCGTAGGACAAAATGAGTATCTACCAATAAAGGTAGGTTTCCGATATAATGACGTCAGGAAACCAGAGGAAGCTTTATTAACCAATACATCAAGAAATGAGAGTGAAGAATTGGCTTCCTTATCAATTGTGAAGTAAAGAGCTGGATGAATATTGTAAATGGACGTAAAAAACGTCAGCTTCCGTATCATTGTTGAACAGACAAAAGGTGTCGTCAACATAACGAAAGTAGATATCTGGTTTATTTGGACCAGATAGGATACCTTCTTCATGGAAACCAACAAAAAGATTGGCCAATGCTGGCTGTAAGGGAAAGCCCATATATACATAATCAATCTGGCTGTACATAATGGCGTCAAAACTGAATTCTACCGACATCGAGAACAAATTTCATCAATAGGAGGTATAGGCAATTGACCGCGATATAATGCATCGGCACATATATTAATCGTTTCAAGAAGGGGAACACAGGTAAACAGGTTGGATATGTCAAAAGAACACATACATTTATCAGTATCTGAATAATTTTGCATGAATTTAAAAATGAAAAATAATCTTTAATGCGAAATGAACTGTAGTGTTCCAAAACTGGTTCCAAAATAGTGGCAAGCCATTTGGCTACCTTGTGTTGTGAAGACCCTATCATCGATTATATGGGTACCCCAGTTTTGTGGGTTTTTGGTAAACCATACAGACAGGGACAAATAGAACCCGTGGTTCAAATTATTTTAGAAATATTTGTCGGAAGAGCTCCACTCTAAACCCACTTAACAAAACGTTTTTGAAACTTAGTGTCGATAGATACAATGGAGTCATATGTATCTACCGGACCTAAATGAATAAATTTAGAGGTGTCCTTAAAATGGTCGTCATTTTATTGATATAATCAAAATTATAAAGTATAACGACCCCTGCGCCTTTATCTGGTTTTGTGATGAGCAAAGATTCATTATTGCGAAGTGTTTTGATGGTACGAAAATATTCTCTTCGCCATTTTGATTCACAAAACGAAATTAGTGTGCCTGCATACAAATGTGCGAAGTCATTCAACTGTGCCTTAAGCTCACTGACCTTAGAGTGCGATGTAGGTTGAAGTCTTGCTATATATATATATATATATATATATATATATATATATATATATATATATGTATATATATATATATATGCGTAAAAATATACGTTGTCCCATTATTTTAACAGCATAAATTAAAGATGCCTAATGTTCGTCCATATGTGTGCGAAATGGTCCATCAAAACTCACCACTTTTTTTAGATCTAGTAAAATATGAAGAATTTAAATATATACAAGATATGCCCGTAATATTGTTCATATATATATATATATATATATATATATATATATATATATATATATATATATAAATTGAAAATATAAGAGTAAAACCAGAATTATTCATATATTTATCAATGTTTCGTTTACATCATACGTAGTCCTCTTTCTGATTGATTTTGAGCAAGAACATAGAGTAGCACTTAAACATTTAGAGAATATCTTGAAATAAAACGAAATGTTAATGAATATATAAATAAGTTTGTTATATTTTCATTTTCAGTCACGTTGGAATATTAGTATTCTAATATCATATATATATATTTGGAAAATATAGTGTGACAGAGATAACAATATAGATTATTGTAGTAACCCTAGACACCATTTCAGACGTAGTTGAAATTATAATTCTAGCACAAGCAGAGAATTGATGTTGTCATTCAACATTTGTAATTTAAATGTCTATGATACTCATAGATTTCTTCAAAGAAACAATGGACAAATTATCTTAAGTTTTTTTTGTGCTTTTCGCTTCTAAGCCAGTCTTTATTCTTTTCTTTACTCACATTGAGCTATTTTTATAGTAAACGAATCGGTGTATAAGAGTGTATACTATTAATACGTTTCCATATCATAAATTGAATGAGAAATATATTTAAACACAAATATAACTGATCTTATTGTGACTGAGCCTCATTGATTTTGTAAGAAAGCGGTGTTCTTCATTAGTCAAATAGCGCATACGCACACGAAGGAAAAATAATGCATCTCATTAAATGACCTATTATGTAATGATATTGAATCGCTCACACCACTTTTAAGAAAGCATCAATTTTCAGCTGAAATGTAGATTTCTTTTCAAATAAACGACAGAAATCATATTTCACACAGAATCGTGGCAGAACAATTAATCAATTAACAGGTTCTTATTTAAATGCGTGAGTATCAAAACTAATACATTATTTAAAAGCAACTATTAACATAGTAAATCTATCATTAACTTCTAATATACGCATTGTATTTCCAATTTAAATAAGACAACCACACAATAAATCAAAGCGTTTTTGATTATAATCCACCAGGAACTTCGTAAAAGATATGTCATTTGATATTTACATAAAAAGTTATTTTAATCGAGTTTAGACTAAAAGGAAGTTCACATTTCGTACATTCTTGTAAACGAGTAAATATATTTCTTGATTTCAATTATCTGCACACATTTATCTTGCAAAAGTGTAATGTTCTAAGGATTAAAAGTGATTTACATAGCACACTTTAATTCAGTGAAAAACGAAAATGAATGATGGCTTCATCTTGAATTATTTTTCTTACAATAATTGTAAGGAAATGCAATCAAATTCCAAAAATTAAGGAAAACATAGCCCAGAGTAAACTTCTTATTTGAGTGTTAATGTAATCCCGTATTTCATCTGTTTCATGTAGTAAAGTAAATATAATATATATGGGATGTTCAGCACACATTAACTACGCAATCAGTGTAATATAATCACGCTATACACTAAGCAGTAGAGAAAAAAACGCCGATTGGAAGTTAATTGCTTATGTACTAAGTGTACTGCGATATTACGAATTAGGGATACAGAGATACAATAATATAGAAAATTATTCACGAGTAACGTTTAAAACATAGACATTATATATGTGAATAAACATCATCAATTTCAGTCGCAGATGCATAATTATTGTTTTAACTTAAACAGGCATATTAAAAAAATAGCAAGGTGACCCTGCGTTACTCGGGTTAGCCTGGAAGATATCATTATTTGCATCATCATGATAACTAGAGGTTGCTTTAACAGTGATATTGATGTTGTCAGCAAGATATCTTAAAAACTTAGCTATACAAATATGTGTACACACTATTAAGCTAACGCTCGCAAATAGATTTATTTCAGCGTGGAATATATTAGAAAACATGCATTAGCTCATTTAGTTGCGGTAAGAGATGGATAACTACTCACATTATGTTACCATGCGGATTTGACATTCTAATAAATTTATATTGAAAGTAGAAACCCTAGTACATCTTCCTTTTTAAGAACAGTCATGCACATAGGCAGAGGTATTTTCTATTATATATATTATATATATATTATATATATATATATACATATATATATATATATATATATAAATGTATATATACACACACAAATATTTACATATATATATATATATATATATATATATATATATATATATATATGTATACACATAGATAGATAGATACATAGATATAGATATATACATCAGTTTCATTCTTGTCTAACTATACAATTGTCACATTTGTAAATTTGACTTTCGAAATTATTATCTACCTAGATGGTTACCTAGAGATTCGGGACTACTTAGGTTATTTCTCGCATATAATGAATTCATTTGATATAATTTTCATCAAAATAAAAGTATACGTTAAAGGTTTCGATTAAAAGTGCACTTAGAAATTCGCGACCACTTTCATTTTTCCGCTAGAATATATAATGCATATGATTTCAATTTCATAAAAATAGAATATATTAGATTATTTAAGGGGGCTATGAACTCATAGCCTTCTTTTGAGTGCACTTAGAGATCAGGGAACACTTTCATTTGATTCCCCGGTCAATTTTATATAAGAATACACTTTTATATGTTTACGTCCTAATGCGAGCAGAAGTTTTAGGAGTACTGTCATTTTTATTTTATCTAGACAGAAATGTATGTAAAAGGTAAATTTTAATTTGAAAACACATGAAGTGGTTTCAAATTTTTAAAATTACAAATCACAGTTTTACGTCGGTATTTTTTTAATTTTATATTTGTCGAAAGAGCGATGTTATTTTTGAATTAGTGTAAAATATAATACCGTACGTGTAAACGTGTTATTTTAGGGGCGAATTTTTTAAATATAGTAAGATGTGACATTGTAATACAGTATTCTGTTATAAAGCCCCACAACATTTAAATTACACAAAACAAAATATAAATTACACCGTCTAGTTCTGTAATTGCATATAAATAAACATTATTAAATAACTGCATTCTATTGTTGACTAAAACTCTATTGGATATATAAACTAGAGGAAACCACACGATGAGAAATTAACTATATATATATATATATATTCAGTAATATATAACCTCTACAGGGAGTCCATATGATGGCATTGACCGTTAACATTGGGGAAATAAAGAGTCGACACGCTCAAAAGTAAATTGACAACATTTTACTTCTCATAGACAATGCCAAGTATTTATTCACGATATAGAAACTTCAGCAGGGCGTTAGGGGCTGATTTAAGATGCTAGTATATCGTTACGCAATTATACTCGCACGAAAAGTATTGCACGATGCTATGTATGTATGTTAACTCTAATGCACTTAATTATCAATAGAAACGTGTTGATTGCGATTAAAACATTTAAAATCTGTTTAACTGAAATAAAGCTAAATAGAAAAATCACCTTTAGAAATCTAAATTAGAGAATAAAAAAGTAAATACTGTTGCAAATACTATTAAAAGAAATTGAAATCATTGTTTCTAGAAAATATCTTTAAAGTCCAAATTAATCTGTCTCTATATATCATTAAATAAATAGCAATTTTTCATACATATTATCGTTTATTCACATTAATATTGTTTATTTTTATAAAATAAATTTAGTTTAACAAAAACTGTTTTCGGCTAGGTAATTAAATGTGGGAACTGATTCCAAAGAAAACTGAGCGTTCAAAAAGTGGCATTCATGAAATAATTGGAGCTGACTGATTGACATTAATTGATTCAATCGTTGTCCACTGGTTCCATTAACAGTCCGTTGAATGAACGGCCATTCACAATGCTTCCATAGTCTTCTGAATTATTTCAGACAACGGCATGTAACGGGTCTTGAGTCATAGGAACGCGTATTTGCGCACGGCTATTAATCAATTTTGGTTGATTCCGATTTTTAAATTCATTTATTTTTCGAATTAATTTTACGCTAATTAAACAAGATTATTTTTTTTTCTGGCACCCATAAATACAAAAAAAGCTAACATAATCTCAAAGGAGTGATGTATCAATATATTTGAACTTAATAGTGTTGCCTTTATTTTTACTTTGTTAATGGTTCGATTTAAAGATTTGTAAGTGCGATAACTCAAGGCATTTCGGAAGCGAAAAAGACGGTTCACAAAATCTGACCAGTTACATTGATTTGAAGAAGGTATATTTGTATACTAATGAACCACCGATTATGAAGGACCGAATGCCAGCAAGAATAAAGGTCAATAAGATTGACAGTTCGGGATTAAACACAGCTTAAATAGTCAAATTTTATTATTGCAGTGAGCGGTTCTACAATGATATT
>OY744521.1:142849763-142874763 GCA_963556195.1 Sepiola atlantica
TATATATATATATATATATATATATATATATATATTAATACGATAGAGTGTGTATTCGTGTGTCCCGCTTCCGACAAAAGCTCTGCGCATGCGTGCCGCACCTAGATTTTGAAAAAAAATTAAACTCGCCTACTTTTCGAAACGTTTTCAAGTATTCTGCTTTGGTGCAACGGTTAGCGACGTAGTATTTTTGACTTCGGCCCGACTGGTTTATAGTTCGATCCCAACCAACCTCTACATTTCTAGGGTAAGGCGAAGAGAAGTAGGAAGGAGACAACCGGGAAGACACATATACATACAATAGCGTATGTGATTTTGGGTGTCATGCTTACATCAAAAGCAACAGTCTTCCGAATCTTTGTATGCTACTCATGCATACTTGGCCTTTTGGCTAAGACCAAAGTGTAGTATATGTTCCGATGGATACTGCACCCTATAGACCGGTATTGTCTTGGCCTTCGGGGGTTGATTCCACCGGTCTATGCATCTGTCCTGTGCAGTTCTAGGAGGTCCACCCTCCCAGGCTTTGCCTCCCCTCTTTGGGAAGGAGTAAGTTTGTTGCTTACTGCCTGAGGCGCCCCTACCGGGGAATGCCGACGGGACTGCCCAGGCAAGTTTTAATGGCCAGAGTGCTCACCTTCTCGGGCGCTGGCTTTTCAAACCCCACTTTCCCGACTCGAGCTTGGGTAACATCTTACTTGTGGGAGTAAGATAACACTGGCCTTGTGCCTAACTCCTTAGAGGAGTAAATAAAATTATACCTATGCATACTTGGCCTTTTGGCTAAGATCAAAGTGTAGTATATGTTCCGATGGATACTGCACCCTATAGACCGGTATTGTCTTGGCCTTCGGGGGTTGATTCCGCCGGTCTATGCATCTGTCCTGTGCAGTTCTAGGAGGTCCACCCTCCCAGGCTTTGCCTCCCCTCTTTGGGAAGGAGTAAGTTTATTGCTTACTGTCTGGGACGCCCCTTCCGGGGAATGCCAACGGGGCTGCCCAGGCAATTTTTTAATGATCAGAGTGCTCACCTTCTCGACCGCTGACTTTTCAAACCCCATTTTCCCGACCTTGGGTCACATCTTACTTGTGGGAGTAAGATAAAACTGGCCTTGTGCCTAACTCCTTAGAGGAGTAAATAAACATTCATGAATTGGAGCAAAATTTAATTTAATCGAAAAAATTTACAAAGTAAGGTGTGTCGTCGAAATATTACTTTCACTTGTAATATTGTATATAAAAAGTTTTGTAAAGTGTTTCATGTATTGTTCATTTTTAAAAAATAAATATACAAGTCCAAATCTTATCATATTTTATTCAAATATGTCTAGGTTAGGTACAAGATAATTAGTATTAAAAAATCCTTTCGTGTTATTTACACGAGTCACGCAAGTATACTATAATGAAGCAAGATAATTAAACCGCGTATGCATCATGACATTCTTTCTATATATAATTTAGTCACAGTAAATATATGCTAAAATATTCCACAGTTTTGGGATTGAGTTATATTCGATTACATTTCAATTTAACTTGTTCTTATTAGTCGCAATTTTTTCATTAATCTAATTAACATACAAACTGCTTACTTAATTTCTGTTTTACACTCTTTCTCTCTCTCATCGTATGTTGTGTTGGCGTCATTCTGTTTTATACGGCATCTCTCATTTTAGCTTCCATCTCATTTTGTCTTTGTGTCTCCATTTCTATCGTCTTTCTCTCTTACTCTGTCTATCTCTCCTCCTCTCTGCCTATATCTTTGTTTATTAAGCATGGAATGTTATTAACAAAATAAATTGTAAACGATTGTAATAGTCGATTATGAATTAGAATATCATTACAATGAAAGTAAATGAGATACGATAAAAAGAGAAATAGGGATATAGCGAGCGGGAGCGAATATTTTTTAGTGTGTCTTAAATTTTTTGAATTTTGCTTTTTCTTCGATCTCAATTTAAATTCATTGAAAAGTAAGCTTTGCTCAATGGATGACGTATCATATCACATATTTCCAGTACAATAAATACTCATGTAATTAGACATTTTTAAGATCAAGATGCTGCTGTCAAACTAAATCATTGCACCGCATATATTTCCATGTATTACACACCAAATTAAAAAAAACTTAAATCGTTAATTGACCTGTTATGGACCCTTCATTAAATTGTTATTACGTCTGAAACCATATATATATATATATATATATATATATATATATATATATATACTTTGTAAATAGTGAACGTTTACACTTGACAATAATTTATAATTTTATTCCAAAATTAATAAAACTGATTTAAATCTTAATACATAATTCAAGAATTAAAAATCTTCCATTCATATTTGAAAATAAGCAATGAATTACTTCGTGTCCCATGGAAATTATTAAACAATTGAAAGCATTAACACTGACATATAACTTATTTCTAGTTGTTGAATTCTTTACAAATCAATAAGTATAAAAATATATAAATGTGCTATTTACATATATGCTTTTATGAATAGGAATTAAAATAACATAATCCGGAAAAAATAGTCAGAATTTTATAACAATCTCGTTCAATTAATAATACTTTGAGCATACAATCCTGTGTTAATTACATTTAACTTTGAAATGTCTACTTCTTGAAATAGTTTAGAAAAGCCAATGGACTAATTCAAAATCGAAAAAGAAATGAAAGTTATACTCTAAGGCACGGTGGTTTATAGAGCGAGTACTTAGTTTAATAGTATCATAGACATCAAAACACTAAAGAAAAATGCTCATTAGTAAGCGAAGCTTTTTCGAATATTTTATGCAAATTAAGTAGAGATTAATAAAATCTATTCAGCATATGTACTGTAAAATTGCTTTGAAGATAATACTGAAACCCTTTTAACAGACGGACGTGTAAATATTCAGAAATATTCGCATGTATTAATAGTACTTGCACCTGTGGAACTAACACCGCTGTATTCTTTATCTGTTGTGTATTGTTGCTGCGCTGAACAATATTTCTATTTTATTAGCGACCGGTTCAGACGTAGATCTATCAATGTCTTTTATTTAAACTGTAACTTATTTATGAAAGGACTCTGGTTCATATAGTTTAAGTACATATCTGGTTATTGCGGTATATGAAAAACACATCTTAAATATGTATGTACTTCTATTCTATAGAAATACGGTACGAATTCAGGCTCCATTATATTATCGCACCATCTTTTGAGAGAACATGTACTACATTTACATTTTAAAGCCAGGGAAATGTATTTTAGTTCACGTATAACGTTTGATACAACAGTGGCACTAGATGAAATTTAAAAACAAATAATATATATATATATATATATATATATATATATATATATATTTATTTATTTATTTATTTATTTATTTATTTATTTAAATGTGTGCATTTCTTCTACGGCGATCGGTTGGACAGTCCGATCTCTTAAAGAAAGTGTTTAAGGTGATAACGGTCTTACGAAAATAAAAATAATTCATTAGCGTATTCTCATATAGATATTTTAAATATGGACATTAATTGGGTAAGAGTAATCCGTTAAAATTGCTTCCGAAATGATGCCTCACTTATAAATATGGATAGGGTTCCCACTGTTATAAAAACCAAATAGTATTACATTAGTAGCTAACGTATTCCTGTATAGTGATCTGTAAAACAAAGGTAGCATCTTTTATAAATGTATTTTTCTATTTTCACAATAAACATATTACATGTGTTTCTATTATAATCTATAATTATAATTAAAAAGTGTTTAATAAGTGTAATTAGTATAGTAGCGTACGCCATTATCGTTACATCAAATATGATATAAGAATATAATTTTGTAATGTTCGTCGTGACAGATAAAGTTCGCTACATCCAATTATGAATCAATAATAGGAGAAAAATGATTTCAAGATTACATATTACCTGAATGTATATAGTGCCAGAAATAACTAAAACGATTAAACGTTATGCAAATGGTAATCTCTCCTAAAAAATAATGCGCAGTAAAATAATATCTACGCCCCTAAAAAAACATAACTGATATAGTGTGGTCTTTTACGCTATTGTTTTGTTGTACACAATTTTCATGTGCATAGTATGGTACGTCATTATAGTTACATTGAATCAGCTTTTCGCACAGTTAGTGAATCAGTACATACTTTTAAAGAAAAGTAACGTTTGTTAATGTTTGAAAATGTTAATCAGTGCAACAGTTGGCTGTTCACTTTTCTTAGATTAGTTCAACTGATAACAGTTTACGCGCAGGCAGTTTTCATTAGGTGAGAACTAATCACTGCCGATCGACGTGACTGATAACATGAGACAATTCGCGAGATTTTGGAAGATTTCAGGGAAGTCTGAAACTTAAGAAGAAATGAATACGTAAGAAAGGGGAGAATTTGAAGATTGAAAGAGAAAGTCAACAACAGCAACAAAACTATAAGATGAAAAATTAAATAAAACGTGAATAAGTGAAACGTAAAAACCGCTCAATACGCAAATACACACATAAATGGCATAAGAGGAATAACCAGTAAAACTAAAAGGAACGTTGGTAATATATTCAAAATAAAACAACAAAAATCAATTTTAACATAATTAATGAATGGTTATGATAGATGTCTGCTATGGTTATTCTCTATTATAATTATACGAGTGGGCGTATACTCTTTCAAGGACGGCCGAGTAGATAATTATCTGGCGGGGTTAAAAAGTAAGACATCGGCCTGGTTTCTCAGTAGTTGGACGACTTACACCCCTTTGTCCGGAAGAGAAGAAATATTCCACAGCCAGTCTTGGTCGCGGTTTGGTTAGTCTGTGTTAGTTAACTGACTTTATTGTAGTCGCGTGGTGGCTCAGTGGTTGGGTATTCGCCTCGCTTGAAAGTAACTCGGGTTTCGAATCTTGAGTTATAATATATTGTACTAATGAGCTTAAAAGATGGTGACACTTTAATTTAGCACTCCCGGTGTGTGGCTTCCATAGATTGTGTGGACTGTGGCGTTTTCTGATGGTGGAAATAATTATATAAATATATATATATATATATATATATATATATATATATATATATATATATATATAATGCAAAGCTCTGTTTAAATATACAGATCGAGTCGCTAACAATGTTTATGAAAGTATCTAGATATTACAGGCCCGTTGTTCCAGTTGTTAGAATCGTCGACTATCAATTAGATGGTTGTAGGTTTGATAAAGCGGTAGTAGGCAAGCCGCACTGCAAAACTCAGCGGAACAGCGTACGTGACTATACATTAATGTGTGTGCGTGAGTGTGTGTGTGCATGTATATTTGAAAATGGCTGATATAATATACTATATGTAGAAGTAAAAGTATACATAAATACAATTCAACAAACTTAATTAAGTTGTTTAATAATTTCATAGGATATATATATATATAAATATATATATATATATATATATATATATATATATATGTTGTTTAATATATATATATTTTTATTCATAAAGAAGGCGACCCGAAATCTCTTCTGTCATTACAAATTGACCATTGTATTATTATGCTGATTGTTTTAGCTAGGAGGTATCAAGTTAAATCTTTGAGTCTTTGGTATAACTCGATCGAGGATTGAACCTCAGTCTCTTGCCCATTAGCAAACACAGTAACAATTTAACTAAATATATAAAACTATTCACTGTCCATATTATATAAGAGTATTTTTCGAAGTCGTCATAACTTTTGACTATTACTAGATGATCATTATTCGTCTAATAATTTCTCATTTCCTGCACATTTTAGAGCAATTTTCTTTTCAAAATTGGAAATAATCGTAACATATGTGTGTATCCTGAGACTTGATATTCTAATTTCCTTATTATTGGAATGTTTCTGAAAATAATAGGAAGAAGAATTTACTTAAACGAGAAAGAAAAAAACAATAAATAGCTGCTGGATTTTTTTTTAGTGAGACCACGAAATTCTGAAATAAATATAATATTTCTAATGGCATGCCTTATGTCCTGTCTGTATTCCGTATCAATGTATTTTGTTCGGAATGTTTTGTCTTTAAATCATGCTTTAAGGAATGCATGATGTGCAGATAACAATCATTTAAAGAATGCGTGAAAATAATTATATATTAGCAAATATATCCTAGTGATAACAATATGCTTGTAATAACTTCCTCGGAAAATCATTCGTAACTTTAATAAATTCTAGACCCAGGCCCTACATAATTTAAACAAGTGTTGAGGGTTCGATATGTGAGTTTGGAGGAGTGTGAAGTCACGGCATACTGATCACTAGTCTTCAATTTACTCGGACACGGTGTGATAAGAGTTATTGGTTACATATATACCATTGTAGAAAAATAGTTGTTTACAATATATGCGATCTGTAGTAAATTGATCCATTATATAATTACCTACTTTTTGCATCACAACAATCAACAACATTTCAACACAGTCACAAAGTATGATGACCACTCTGAAGGAAAACACTATTCAAAGTTCATAACATTTTTGGGATATTTACCAAACATCAAATATACTTCATTTTCACTTGCGTTTGTCATGCTTCACAAGATACATGCGTCGAATGGGGGTTAAACGTGACTCATGTCCTGTATTTAAAATCGTGCGATCAGCGGACTATATATATATATATATATATATATATATATATATATATATATATATATATATATATATATATATAGCTGCACAAAGTTAACACATATGTAGTTGAATATAAAAATATTCATATTTTAAATGACATATACATATATATATATACATATATATGTATATATATATATATATATATATATATATATATATATATATATATATATATATATATATATCGGAAATGAAAAAGGAAAAAAACAAAACTATGTTATCAATGTTTCGTCTTTATTTGTATGACTTCCTCAGGATGATAATTTTAAGAAAATGTCATACAAGTACATGCAAATATTGGGTTGACATCATGGGTTAATGAGAAGAAGTAGTATCCACTACTGGGAGCACAAGATCGAGATCCAGGTTGAAGGAAGTCGGTGGCATAGAATGTAAATTATGTGGATGGTTGTGAGTGAAGAAGTGGAGAGGTGGATGTGAATTAAATACATGTGGATGGCATTGAGTGAAAACGTGGAAGGTTGGGGTGAAGGAAATTAATGTGGATGGATGTGAGTGAACTGTGGAAGGGTGGGGAAAGAGGAGTGGAGGGGAGAGGTGTTGAGTTTTGGGTGTGTAGGTGTTTAGAAAAGATTTGAAAAATATGAAAGTGATTGGAAGAGGGAGGGTAAGAGTGTGAAAGAAGTAGTCGAAAGGGTGAAATGGGTGAGAACGGAGAGGGGAGATTTCGTAGTAGTTAGGTGTCAAATTTTGAGAGTAGGTTTGTTTGTTGAGCTGGCTATTTCAGGAATGGGTGGATATAAGTAGATTAGAAGGAATATGTTGTAATGTGGTGAGAATGTTACAGTGAGAGAAGGAAACAAAAAAAAAAGAAACAGAAACTGAAGGAGAGAAATGATATTAGTGTAGGTGATTTTGGTAATTTTGTGCATGTGGTGATGATGGTTTGAGATTAAATTGAGAGCAAAAAAGGGGTTTAAATATCTAAATATTTGTGAGTGTATCTGGAGTGTTTTCACATGCGGGGACTTGTGTGTAAGTACAACTGAGAGCGAAGAGAAAAAGGGGTTAGCCATGATCTAGGTTCAGTTTTTGTTAGGTCAGGATGATTTTGCTTATTTAGGGGGAGAGATTATGGAAGACATTTTGTTGTCTGATAGTGTTAGAGGCTGTGATTAGTGCGGTTTCCAGTAGTTTTTGCCGAACTTTGTTGTGAATATTATGTGGTGATTTTGGCCTGTTCAAATTTGAAAGCATGATCATTCTTTCATGCATATGAGAAAAGTGCACTGAGAGAGTTATTTTTTCTCATGCCCCTTTTGTGTTCAATTTATCTTTTTTTCAATATAAACTTTTATTTTCACTAAAAAGTAAGAAATTAAAAAAAATTACAAGGAAATAAGAGGAACATTACTCTTCTTTCCCTAGCGAAGTTTGCAAACACTGTGATAATTGTCCAATTGTAGGAGATTAGCGCTTACCATCTTAAATGTCTATTATTCGCACTGGTGTTTGTATAAAAGATGTGTGCAAAAATAATACAACGGGTTCTTAATAAATTGGGAGATATCCTAATTAAACGCTTCAACATATTGCAGAAGCCTTCACACGTTTTATTAGTTATATTCAATGATCTAGAGTCATTGGGCAAATCATATTGTCACATATTGGAATAATGCATGACAAATAGAGAATTAATTAACCAACTAGATTTTACACACCAAATGAAATAAATGTGCTTCTTAATCTGCGTTTTGGTTTTCGGCAGTTTAATTATTACCACCTAGGGATGGCTAATATTGATTACTCGTATGAAACAATTATAAATTACGTGCCGATTTTTAAAAATGATTGTTTACCATTGGATTTGATGACGACCAGGTTATAATTAGCAGGGCAGCACTTCAACGGAAATATGCTCCATTAACGGAATACTACTTCAGACAAATATTTGCCGTTATAAATTAGGCATAATACTAGGCACATGTAAGGAGAAATCTATGACGCACTCCCATCATAGAACGTTCTATGATGGGGGTGCGTCATAGATTTCTTTTTTGCCCAATGGTTTTAAATAGAATAGAATTGCAGTAACTGTGCTCTTTCACTGGCACGGTTCGTGCCACGGCGTAATTTCTCATCGCCTTGCCCTCTTTACCTTTTTTACTGCTGACCTACTTTCATGACCTACTTTTGATATTAGTGTTACCATCACAGGTCTGATGACCTCTTTCCAGCTGAAAACTTTAAACAAACACAGGTCTGATGAAGGAAAGAGAAAAGAAAGAAACGTACCATGCTAATATATCAAACCATGCATATAACTCAGATCATTCCACGATTCTCATAGCATGCGTTGTGTAATAATCATAAGACGTATTTTAGTTTAATGTTTATTTATTGTTTCATAGAATCAGTGTCAGTGTACATAAAACTTTTACTCTGAATCGGGCATAGTCTCGTCACATTCTAGGAATGGTGTGTAGTAAGGGAGATAACCGTGCACCTCTCTGTGACGTAAGAGGATTACGGAGTTGAAGTTTTTTTGTTTTTTTGCAACAGGTGTATTTTCATCCTCAGAATCGCTGGATAAGTATATTACTCCGGACACTCCGGAATCCACGTCGGTTTCCTCTCCGCTCAAGTAGTTACCCCCACCGCAGTGGATCATTTTGCAATGATGGGTCAAACAGTATTGAGTCGGGCTGGTCAGATCAAGTTTACACTGATCTTTCAGCATGGTGTCCATCCAGTCTCCTTCCTCTGTCGGATCGGGTTCGGGTAGAGCTGGACCCGGATACTCCCCTGCCACGCTCTCTGCGCACCATGGGTCGATCGGGAATAGTTCTTTACGCGCCGCGTTGTACGTTACCTGTTTTTGCGGAGATAAGTTCTCCACTGTACGTACCAGGAAGTTGCTGCTTCTTGCCGGTCCCTTCACCTCCTCCTCTTCCTCGCATTGGTAGTTTTTAGCTATCAGTTTTATTAGGTGGTCTCTCCAAATTGTGAGCTACATCGTAGGATAAAGTTCTTTTACGCCCCAACCTTTCAGCTGAGGCATTGCGTGTCGTGTAGTGTAAACGAACATTCGGTTTTCCATGGCTGCCCGTTCGTTCGGTACGTGCCTCCACGGATCGTCGTTGCTTGTGGACAGACTCGGAGTCTGTTCTAGGACCCGTTCAGCTTGGTGTTTCACGTTAACGTTGATGTCAGTGCCCTCCAAGATGCACTTACCCTCCTCCACGTTTTGTGGCGTGAACCACATTTCGTCCGTATAAATAAGGGTTTTGTCGATGCAGGAGCCGAACGTGAAATTATCCGATGCCTGACATCGCATACGGCCGCAGTTCATCAAACCGTTACGGATACTTCGTAACACGTACGACTTGCCGGAATTGCTCGGTCTCGTGATATGCAAGGCATTCTTTTTTGCCCTGATCTTATGGCATACCTCGAACACGCGACGACCGAACTCCTTCGCATCGAATGAGTGGTGTGTTGCCCATGCGTCGAAGATATCTAGCGAACGTTGCACTGACCAGTATCTTACGCTGTCCATACTGAATAGGTCCTTCTTTTGGCGGATTTGTTCGTGTATTGCTGTGACTTTCGTCTGTATCTGCAGGTCCGATGCTGCCGCCTGAATTATCGGATTAATATTTTGCGTGTTAGTAAATATGTGCTTCCACGTCTCTCGGATTTTTTGGTGCCGCGACTGTTTGCAGTACAGCATGACTCTCGCCAAGTCCGTGCTGTTGCAGCGTTTCATGACGTCTAATATGAATTTGTATTTTTGGCCGCGCAGCGTAGCTTTGCCCGTCAGTTCATGTTGGGTTGTCTCCGGTTCCGGCGAATGTAAAGTCTTAGTTGTGAGTCTTCTGAATAGTGCTTGTTGACCGCAGGACGTAAGGTTACCGGCGGCAACTACAGTACGCGTGTTTGGTTCGCTGGTCAAGTACGAGCAAAGTCCGTAAGGATTGTAAATTTTCTGGCAGCTGACAGAGTACGGGTTGCGACCTCTCTCCGACTGTAGCTTTTTCATTTGAACGTAACTGTGTTCACAGGTCGGGTGATGCGTATGCCACGTGATCATGTGGAAATGATCCACGTCCGCGCAATGTTTACAACTGCTAGGGCCCGCTACGTGATGCACAACTATGTATGGTTTAGCGTCCAATACGCTGCGTAAGTATCTGTGCAGCGCTGATGCGTCCTCGCAAATTAGTGCTGTTCGGTGGCTCTTGACGATGTCCGGGTCGCCGAGTATGCTGAACTCGGACGGATTTTCCCAACGGTAAATCTATGTGTAGGGTCGGACTTGTTTACCCTCTATTGTGTCCGTGTTTACCAAAGTGTTGAAGTTTTGTTGTTCTTCGTATTGGGTAGCGGCAGCGGACGTTGTGGCCTCCATCGCAGCTTCCTGTAGAATGACTGGAACGATGCTGAAAACTCTGTTTATGTAGACCGCTATTGCGACTTAGAATTAGGCACGTGTTTTGACACGATGCTTACGTTAGCAATTTTTCGAAATAGGATTTTGCTGACAAATCTCATTTTGTTTTAAGCGACGCATTTATTTGTTTATGAAACACCCATAATTCATACCCAGTAACTTTCCGTTGTTGTGCCAACTATGGGTACCGTGATTGTGTAACATGCCCTTCGCTGGTTGGCCATGTAAATGTCTGTTGGGAGGGACTATGGTCGAGAATTCGTAACTGTAATCTGACGAGGTAGCCGACAGCGCCTGTTTGTGGTGTGTTACCGGCGCCTTTTGTGGGTGGATCAGCGAGTCGCACACTATTTCGATTTCCACCATGTAAGTGATTTCGAAGTTGAAGTATAATATTCCGGCGGTTCTGTTCGGGCGCAGGATCGGCGGAACGTGTATTAGCACGATTCCAGGACTGTCCTCGTTCATGTACAGCACCTTATTTATCACCGTTCTATCGGACATGGTCATGCATCCCGACGTTTGGGTGTAGGTTGTCGCACCTACTTTGGTGGCGTCCTTTGCGTTACTTTTTCGTCCTCTCTGGTGGTCGAAGTTAATGTCTGACACCTCGGTTTGCACCAGGTCCTCCTGCTGTTCTGATCTCTGTCGTTTTCTTGCCTCGTTACGCAGGTTGTCCTCTGCCTTGCGTAGTATCGTTCCGTAGTTCGGTGCAGTTGCGACTGCCAACCCGCCGTCCCAGGCTGTATGTTGACCGTTGTCCGACGCTGTTTCTAGTAACACTAGCATCGAGATCATTGCAGCCTGGATAGTGTAGTTGCCCTGTGTGGTCATGTTCGTCAGTGGACGTCTCAGAAGGCTGTGGTTCCGCCATATGTGTGTGAAGCGGTCACCTTTTCGTAAATTCTTCACCGACGGCATTTCTCGCCAGTCGTGCAGTATGTGCATTTTGACCTGGGTTTTTGTTACCTTTCCGCCGAGAGCACCTGTGTTCGGTATAGTATTCAGGAGTTCGATCGGTGCCATGTAATTGTATTTGTAGTGCGGCAGTTCAGCGTCTGACCCTACCATAGGTTGTATCTCGGTGAATCCTTTGTTCGGCACCTTGTCCAGTCCTCCGAGGTTACCGTAACCTATGTATGAGCCGTTGTCCACGTATATGTCGAAGTACGGTTCCGGATTCGGTACGAATACCTCCTCGTTGTTTTTTGTTAACCATTCACCGCACGTAATCTTCGATATCTGGAAACCCTGACTTACCACCCGGTACGCTGTCGCGTTGCTCATGATCGCCTCCCATCTGGTTGGAGTCACCCAGGTGGTCAAGAAGTAAGGTACTATGTAGTCGTCCGAGTCCGGCTGCGCCCAAGCGAACTTGGCTGCTCCGTGTATACCCGATGCCGGATCCGTATCGTATATCTGGAATGTTCCTGTCGTACCGTTCATGTTTGTGGTTTTCACCTGATTTTTTAAACTTCTTTTCAGTACCACGCGCCTTACGTTGTTACCGGTACCTTCGGGCAAATCTCCTCCGTGGATCGATCCTCCCCACGCGCCGCTACCGCTCCCCGCCTCCGTCGCAGCATCCTGATCGACTTCCATACCTGTTTTCCCGCTAACAGCGATAGTATTATCAAGCTTAATTCGTTTTGCAGGGGGATCGAAGTACTAGTCGAGTCACAGGTAATGCCTTGCCCTGAGCGCGGTCCGGGATATAGCTCCGAGCACACCAGTTCCAGCAGAGTCTTTGTAGAATTGTTCATCCGCTTCCCTTGTCTTCCTTTTTCCGTAGTTCAGGTCGTGACGTTTCGCTGCCCAGTCAAGTTTATTTAGCGGCGGTAGGAAGCGTTTTGTTTTCAGGTCAGTTCCAGGGCCCAGGAATCTGTGGTACGGTACTGTCCACTCGCGACTGCGATACTTTCTGCACCTACGTGTCGGTGGCATCCTTTTTATACTGTTTTCAGGTGTTGCGTCATCTTCATTTATAGAATTAGTATTGCGTCATCTTCAATTATTATATGTGGATCACAGCTATGACGCGTTGGCACTACCCAATTTATTCCTCAGTCGCAGCTATATCGTGTTACGCTTTGGTGGATTCGCCAGTCACTGGTGAATACGATACAATAGCCAGGAGAGTATTTTTTTATTGTGGTAGAACACCGAGTTCTTGCTCCGAATGCCTTACAAAAACAAACAAAAAACTGGACCATAGTGGATCATTTTCCCTGGGAATAAAGACAGTACGGATACTGACTATCAACGTCCTATTTGTTAGAATGGTGTTACATAAAGTGATATATATATATATATATATATATATATATATATATAGTCTTCGAAGTTTCTCAACCATTAAAAATATATAAAAAAATATAAAAAAATAAAAACACCTTAACTCCAAAGTCGTTCAGTATAAAATCACTCATGTAAGTCAATTTTACTTTTACAGTTATTATAGAAGTTTGCTTCTAACATTATTTAAGGGATCATCAGTTGTTTACCATGAAAAACTGTTTCGGGAATTTAAAAACAAGACAGTATTTAATTTCATGGCTTCCCAGCAGAGTTGATCAGACCCAACTTCCCTTAAAAAGACAAACACATAAATGTTCCGTATACTAAACCTACTTTTTGTTCCGTATAAATGTTTTGCTAACTTATATTAGTTATTAAAAGAAAAGTAATTAAAAAAAAAATCCTCCTTACCTGTGTTGTTCGTCTGTCTAATAAAATGTATCCGTTACTTACAAAAATGTTGCTGCATTTTAAAGGGTGTAGAGGAATCCATTACACTACTTTTTAGGTGATTAATGTATTTTCAGTTTTTGTTTTATATTAAAAATATAAAAAATATCAACATATCCAAATATTTAAAAAAAGAAGTTATTCTATATATACATATATTTACTTTTAGTCCTTTTTTCTCCCCCTCCTCCTCTCAGCCTCCTCCTCCGTTGTTGTTCAATTCTTAATCATCAATTTCAAATAAATACTAATCCGCCTAGCCAACTCACAGTGTTCATAAGCTTAACTGTCGTTTTTTTTCTCTTTCTTCTTTTTTGAAACTCACAGCGCCTCATATATATATATATATATATATATATATATATATATATATATATATATATATATATATATATATATATAAACATTTAAGACCTGTAACGTCTATAAAATAAGATAATGGTTATTGTTGCATTAAATATAAAGAAATAATACTTAAAATGTCGTTTCATGTTTAAATATTTTTCATTTTAAGCTTAATATTTGTTGTTTATTCTTATTTGAATTATACATTAATTTGAGTAGTTGGTTCACTAGTAAATCGCATCAAGAAATAAAGGGGGAGTGAAACATCATAACGATTTTCTCATGATTAAACTTGATTGCAAAGATAATTTGTACTCTTCGTTATAACACGTATATTCGGAATCTAAACAGGTTTGTTCCAATGTGAAACATCTTGCAGTTTTTTTAAATATATACAAATTCGAATTTTAATCGGGTAATTACATTATAACAACGTGTTTAAGACTTAATATGAGTATGCATATTCTCAAAATAATAATTAGATATTAGCTGACCTACATTCATTATAATAAACCTTTTTTTTTGAAGTAGAATATTTTAATTTTTAGTAAAGTTTACTTAAAATTATATGAAACATAAAAAATGAATAGATGAGCATATTTTATTAACATTCATGGTGGTAAAATCAAAATGTTTTTAAATTTAACACTTGAATTTTAACTTAAAAACATACGTTTGCAGAAGCGATCTTGCTAATGCCAATATTTGGAAGTGATGTTTATAGAAACAGCTGTATTCAGACTTGATATACCCACGTTATTAGTCTGAGACGTGAATAAGACGGAATAATTAAAGGTTGATTAATATAGCTCGTTCAAAAATATAGTAGTGACAGTTTCATAATAAACAAACACATATTTCATGTTTCTTAAGTAAAAATAATCGTCAGTGATTGCTACAATTAACATAAATAATGTGAATATACTTCTTGTTTGTTTACATATTTATTTATTTCCTGTGTAACTCTTACACATATATTAAAGAAAAACATTCTGCGAATGAATTTTTTAAGTGAAATATTTGGTATTTGAACATTTCATTTTAAAATGGGTAACTGCAGAATGTTAACTTTACAATACTTTTCATTATTTTTATTTTTGAATTGCATTTTTTGGGCAATCGGACAATTATATTAAAATAAATATGTTGGTAAGGTGATAACGTACGTCCGAACATAAATATGCCTAAGCGTATGATTGTATAGATTCTATCAAGTGTTGAGGTAGTCTGATTATATAACCTCATGAAATTTCTTTTACACCAAAATTATTGTAAAATATACCCCATTACAAATAAAGTGTATTTAATTATTTAAGTAATTTAGGTTACACATGGTTTACACTTCAATAAGATTAATGTTCATTAATATCATTTCAGAAACTTTACTATCATTTATCAAAAGACAAATATTTTTCTGATCATTGTACATTGACTATCCTCAAAAGATTTCTTCATGAAATAAAAATACTAGTTTTAAAATTATATCTAATATGTATTTTTTTAGACATTTACTAATGCAATATTTTCTCTTAAAAAACAAAGATCTGCAAATGGCATGTTACCTTTTCATCTATTTCGATTACACTGGAGCTCATCAATGTATTTTAGAGTATTGGCAAACACATTAAAAAATGTAATATTTCTCAGCAAATGTACTGATCAGTTTTAAGTCAGGTGAGCATTGATGTTTTCAAATAAACTTATCTGATATATCTTAGATAATTGAGAGATCTTTTAGATACATAAATAGTTCTCATATTGCACCATTTTTGACGGCGGGGGTGAGTAAGTATCGGATATATTTATTTATCAACGCGACTAAGATTTACCAGTTAATTTTCCTAAGTCATAATCAGAGTAATCATGACATTAAATCAGGCATAGACTTATAAATCAGATACAGGGGCCAGATTACAATCCAAACTTTTCCATGAAAACCACTGACCAAAAGTCAATTGAATAACAGCATGGACCTCAAGAATAATCCTTCATCTGAAAAGAAGAATAGAAAAACTAAAATATTCTGAACCAACAACTATATATATACCTACAACTATATATATACATATATATAAGTGTAAACATACCTAGGTGGGTGCATATACTCGACACACATTTACAAACGTGGTTAACACAATCAGACCTTTTGACAGTAATTAGAAGAAAAGTCCTAAACGAGAAACACACACCCGTATATTTTATATATCTCTAACTGCACCAAAGTAGCCAATGATTCAGTATATAATGGCAAATCTAGCTTCTAAATATCATTGTTTTGTATCAATCCAAATAAAACCTTATTAGGAGCCGAAAAAAAATTGCTCCTGACGAATGAAGACGTGAGGTATAGTATCCTGAGACTAAAGGACCCGATATTCTACCATGATGTACGTCTGTAAATGCGTAAAAAGTGGGCATAACCTTTTAATTAGCATAGTGAGATATTACAATTGAAAACCAAATACTAATTCGTTTCGTCAATGATGCTAAATGTATGAGCATTTATTAGGAATATAGAGGTTCCGTGATTAAATTATTTTGTATATTTTACTTGAATGCTACACATATATCGATACATCTACATGTATACTTTGTTATTTTTTTTTGTCCCAAGATTGTTTTTATTTCTGTTAATTTATTTCTGTTTCATCTGACTGTCGTTCTGTATTTGTTTTTTTTTTCTTTTTAACTGTGCTTTGTTCTTTATTTTATTATTAATTTACTTGATTTTTTTTGGCGTAATGCCGATTTGAATCTCCGCAAAAAATGTACAACGGAACTGCTTTTGTTGGCTACATAAAGAGGTATTTCCTTGAAACTTGTTAGCCTACGCGCATGCGCATACGGCGATCTCTTCTGTCTCAATAGCAGTTCCCGATCTTTTATTCTTGACCGGATTGGCCAGCTACGTTCAGATATCGGATGTTCTTTTATTACTTTGGTTTTCTTATTATTCGGGAAAAGATGAGAAGGAAGCGGAGGAAGAGGGTGACACGTTACAAGCGGGAATGGAATTCAAGTTCGATTTCAGCGCGTTCGATCGAAGTAAACGCCAGCGTTGGCCTAATGCCCATCCTGCAATCACTGTCTATTTGTTTGGATTTTTCCAGGCCAATTTTCCCCCATCCTCTGTTTCCTCTATCACTGAAAACTAAACATGATATTTCTATTAGTTTACTTGAATTATAAATAATTGTTATAAATAAATTGCAGCAAACTGTAAAAAAAGTAAACATTATTTGCATTTGTTAGTTCATAATATAATGATTGTCCATTTGTATAATGATCTTACGCGCATTTTATCTTGTATTTAGTCAGAAATGTAACATATGACCCATAACTTTACTTCCTCTATCGTGAAAACTAGCCTAGTATCAGATAGAATCGAAGTTGTGTATCCGTCTCATATTTATATTTATAATAGGTATGATATGTCAGTATATAAAAAATCATTGTCGACTGACACAAAGTCTCGCCGAAAAAATGTTTGAAATAAACGACGAGTGGGATAAAGCTTTTGTTATTATTTAAATTGAAATATTTATTGAATGCTTGGTTTAATCGTTCAAGAAATGTTACACACGTCTATTAAAATCGAGCTATGATGATAGCGATGTAGGCGGATAATGTTAAATAAATATTAATCGACCATATAAATAGGGATGTAGAACATATCCTGGCCCATTGAGAAGAATTAAACACCCAATTGTTTCATATGTTGCTTAAAATAAATAACATATTTCTGGTGAAGTTCTTGACATAATTGGGTGTTTTCTTTCTTATTGGAGCTTGCGAATAACTTTAGACGGCGTCTCTTCTTTCTCTTTTCTGTTCAGTGCTGATGTGTCTCAAGGCTCTATTCTAGGCATAACACTGTTTCTTCTTCATGTAACTGATCTTGCAGAGAATATTGTTCAGAAAATTAACATCCATGCTGACAGTACCGCTCTCAATTCTTGTGTAACATCTCGCCCATCTCCCTCAGAGCAGTCGAATTATGCAGCTGATATATAAGTTAACCTGTGTTCAGTTGTGGATTGTGTTACGAAATGGCATGTTTTCATTTTATCCAGTTAAGACTAAGCTCGTGTCTTTCAATCGTAACAGTGCCCCTTTTTTCTTGAGATCCTCATGTATGCTCCTGCCCTTGAGGTGAAATCAGCTTTGGAACTTTTTAGTGTGTCTCTCTTATCAAATCTCTCTTGGATTCTATACATTAGGTGTATTGCTCTTTCTGCTTCTCGTAAAGTCGGTTCTCTCTATCACTCTAACCACTTTCTCACACCAAACGCTATCCTCTATATCTACAAATCCACGATTACACAATGGATAGCGTAATGTTGTCATATTTGGGTTGCTGCCTCTCTATCCCATTGATGGTTCTTGATAAGGTTCAGAAACGTGCCTGTAATTTCATTGAGTGTATAAGTGCAACTGTTTAGTATAATTAAACGGTGATCGTGTCATTGGGCTATAGAAAATACTTGACTTTAATTGATCTTTTAACACGTATCTGGTCGGGAAATATAACTACGAAATATAAATGGGATATACTTTGTAGTTTGATTCATAAATATATATATATATATATATATATTTACATATATATATATACATGTATATACATATATACATATATATATATATATATATATATATATATATATTGTTGTGGTGGCAACCACTCATTTGCATATACGAATAACGTTACACTATAAATGGCAAGCCTAGGTTGGCCTTGGTGTGTGTTACCTAAATGCCACCGGAAGTGACGCCGAAGAGCGTACATGTCCTCCCACCAAGACTCGACACCTTCATTTGTACATACTGTAACTATACCTTTTCTTTAATACACTTATTATTGCATTCTCCTTGTTGTTTGCGTCTTCATTGTATTCCTTACTAATTATTGTTCAACCTTGCAACCACAACAGTTGGCGACGAGATATGAAGCGTCAAATATAACAGTTTGACGAAGAACTATTTTTAAAAAAAAGTACAATGCAAAGTGTTGACGAGCAAACGGATTTTACGCTAAAGAAAAGTTTCAACTTAAGTGAAAAAAAAACAAAAAAACTCGAACGTGGCAAAAGCGACAATTTACGCCGTTTTCTGGGAATCCGACTTGCAAACGAATGTAAAGTGAATTTTTGTTTTCTCGCTAAACGACAAATCTGTTTTGTATTACTAAAGGACCAACTTGCAAACGAAAAGCGGATTTTGTTCTGTCGCAAAACGACAGGTCAGGCTCGTATTACGAAAAGCAAGGAAGTAACCTACGATAAAAAAAAGGTCCACCAGTGGATTCTAATTACTGCTCCCCGTTAGCAAAACAACAACTAAAGGAATCTTTTAATTAATAATTTGTTTGGCGGCAGTACTAAAAGGAAATACCATACCTAGAAATTAAAGCTCAAGGAAAGGATTTTTTTTAAGTTGTCACTGGATAACGGATAATACAGTAAAACGTCACGAAAAAAAAAAAAAAGGGTAATCTCAATTTAAGAGTATTTTAATTACTAAAATACAAGAAAAAAAAACTCCAAAGAACTAAATGTACTGCATACATTTTTTTCAATTGTGACTCGAAAAAAAAAATATGGTAGCAAACATCATTAAGGAACTACCCGTAATTAGTCGGACATTAAAAGGGAAGCCGAGAAAGACGAATACATAAAGGACATAAAAGAGAAAATTATAACGGACACAAAGGTGCAGGAAGTTTTCTCCATATGTAACGATGTGTTACTGTACAGTGAGAGAGTGGTAATACCCAAAACATTGCAGAATAGGATGTTAAGAGATTTCCATACGGGACATCCGGGGATAAATCGAATGAAGTCGTTAATGAGAAGCTACGTGTACTGGCGTAACATGGACACTGACATAGCAGCAACAATAAATAAATGTAAAGGATGCCAGTTAGCAGCAAAATCCCCACCTATAGTACACAAACCTTGGCCGAAAACCGACCAACCATGGTCGAGAATCCACATGGACTTCGCTGGTCCAGTAGGAGAAAACTATTATTTAATTGTAGTGGATAGTTACACAAAATGGCCGGAGGTAATGCGTTGCAGGAATCCAACAACGAACAACTCAATAGGGTTCATACACGAGTTGTTTGCAAGATTCGGTGTACCAGACACACTGGTCACTGACAACGGAACGCAGTTCACATCCGCAGACTTTAAGGAATTTTGCGACACGTTCCGAGTGAAGCACATCACGACTCCGCCGTATCATCCAAGGTCGAACGGCCTTGCGGAAAGGTTCGTGGACACGCTAAAACGAGCGTTAAAGAAATCCATTGGAACACCAACAGAAAAAGCTTTGCAACAATTCTTGCAAGTTTATAGGATCACACCACATCCTAGTACACCATCAAACATATCACCAGCTGATCTAATGTTTGCCAGAAAGGTAAAATCAGCGTTTGATAAACTGTTGCCAAGATAGACAATTATCCGAAACACTACACACACGAGAAGAAAAAAATATAACTCGGGAGATCGAGTATATTTTAAGTGCTACAAGAATAACACATCTTACTGGGAATGTGGAGTAGTGGATAAACGCATTGGTCATTGTACATATATGATTAAAGGTCCACAGAGTATACATAAAAAGCACCTAAATCAGATAAAAAAACGTCATATCCAAGATGATGATTATACGACAACAGTCGAAGAGGAGGAACCCATAGATATCATATACGAATCCTTTAATTTGGAACCGCCTCAATATCCACTTGAACCCCGAAGATCAGGACGGAAAAGAAAATTTAATCAACCATTGATGGTAAACCCAAAAAGAAAAAGATATTGAAATCTGTGTGACTTCAAATCTTGGGAGGGGGGTGTTGTGGTGGCAACCACTCATTTGCATATACGAATAACGTTACACTATAAATGGCAAGCCTAGGTTGGCCTTAGTGTGTGTTACCTTAATGCCACCGGAAGTGACGCCGAAGAGCGTACATGTCCTCCCACCAAGACTCTCTGACTCGACACCTTCATTTGTACATACTGTAACTATATTTTTTTTAATACACTTATTATTGCATTCTCCTTGTTGTTTGCGTCTTCATTGTATTCCTCAGTAATTATTGTTCAACCTTGCAACCACAACATATATATATATATATATATATATATATATATATATATATATATATATATATATATATCAATGAATACACATAGATAAGCATAGGCTGTTAAGGATTCTCTGAATGATGAAATTAAGAGTGCATTAATAAGACTCTTTACAATAATGACTATCTATTAATCACTGCTTAATCTCCAACCAGTAGTAACATTTCTTATAATTTCAAAATAAAGGCTGCTTTTGTGAATACGTCACTCGTTCTTTGGCTAAGTATTATGTGTTATAGTTTGCTAAAAATATACTTCTATGCGCCAATAAATGATTGTTAATCGAATATACCAGTTGCTCGTTTTCACCAAAGCCACTTTGATGTCCATTCGAAATACATACTCCTGGACTTAGATAGCGTGGTCAAACAACATTGGATCACAAATAGTCTTCAGACAATATATTAACCGTTAGCTCTTCTATATAATATATATTAGTATTCTTTGGCAGACAACATTATAAATGCGATCTAGTTAAAGTGTTGACTTTATTATTTTTATTTAATTCATACAGTTTAGTAATGGTCTGTTTATTACCATGATAAAATTGTTGAAACTATATATATATACAATATTTAAATGAGAAGAAATAATTATGTCTAATAAATATGTCTGAATAAATATATAGTGTTATTTAATTATAATAACTGATATATATATAAATATATATATATATATATATATATATATATTATATAAAAATTATACATATATATATATATGGATACATATATATATATATATATATATATATATATATATATATATATATATATATATATGTTATATAAAAAATATACATAGTTGCGGCCATGTTCATTTTTAAATTCATGTGGAAATAAGACATAACAATATTGGTACATACAACATCGGACGTCACTTAAACACGACTAGGAATGACTCTTACGAAAAAAAGTAAATACCTTTTTATTAGTTTTACTCTCTCACCAGGCTTATGATACCGATCCAACTTATTAGAACAAAAGTTAAGGGTACGAAAGAGTGGTTGAGAAGGGGAATCGGTGAGGGGGAGAGGGGTTATTTGTTGTGATAGGGTATGAACCACTCTTTCGGTACCCTCACTCTTCCATACCCCCCATTCTTAAATCCCCTCATTTTTACGAAACCCTCTCTAAGACCGTAACTTTCGCCCATCCACCAAAATCACAGCCCCCACCTTCTCTACCCACCCTCCATTTCTCTGCATACAACCCCCCCACACAAACATTCCAACTTACTTTTTCCCCTTCAGTCTTTATCGCAGCCACCTGTTACAATACCTCCTCCCTCCCTCTCCTCCACTCCCTCACTGCCATCCACATTATTCCTGCTCGTCCCCCACCTCTTTCTCTTACTACCAGCCACAGTATTCCTTGCTCACCCCCATCTTTCCACTACCTCCCCACTCATTTTCATAAACATTCATTTGTCAGTCCTCACCAAGTACGGACGTCCACCCTACTGTCTTCTCCAGTAGTGCCCATTATTTTCTTCCTTTTTCCCAATATGTCAACCCTACATGTGTTTGTACTTGCATTACATTTTTCTTTATATTATCATCCTGATGAAGTCTGATAAATAAAGACGAAACGTTGATGTACACATAAAAAACTTACATTTTTTGGTTTTCCTTTTTCATTTTCCTATCACGTCGGATTACCTTGATCCTTCTCTTCCCATATATATATATATATATACTTATACTATCCGTGAGCAAAATGTATATTAAGTGTTATAATAAACTTACACTTCCTTTTTATCCAGAAATATTTACTCGGAGGAATGATTTTTTCTCACTATTATATGCCTTGTTTATACCTTATAATATATTTTAACTATTTATATTTATATTGTGACATAACATTAGTGTTGTAGATTATCGCCTTACACGTATAATGAACATACTTTTCATAACTTATATATTCCATTCGTTCGAATAAAGTTTTTTTTATGTCTAGTTATGTGTATTGTTTTACACCCGTAACTCTCTACCATAATCTAATTGAGTTTTAAGGCCGTCATTTGGTCTGTACATAATTTCATATCATTGCGTTGGTCCGTACGCTTAAGAAACGTTATTTGTAATTTACGAGCGGTAGTTCTTACGAGGGCATCCGTACGGCGGTTGTTAGCCTCGCTGTGTCTGTGGCGAGCCACCAACAGATCACTTAAGAGAAACATCAAAACGATCGGTTCGTTTGTTCGAGCGGAAAGATCAGTAATGTGATGGAATTATTATTACATGACTTTAACCCTAAGTCGAAGTGGGCGCACGCAATCTAGGCCGTGGCTGAAGACGGCCACCTTTTTATTGCTTTCAATGGAACAATGCAGTTACTAGGAATCTAGGTCGAGAAGAGATTTAAATAAACTTAAGATTGGAATAAGTATTCGGCGAATAAAACACTAAATTGGGGTTAATGAAGAATCAGAACGGCGTGTGTTAATCTGGGGGGCGCTGTCTGTTCTAGGAATTTACTCTTTCACAAGTGTGTCTGAAGAAGTGATTCTATGCAAATTAGTTGGACTTATTGATGTAGAATACATCGAAAGGAAAGACTACTGGCAAGGATAAATGCACAACAGCCTGAACCAATACAAACAACGACGTTATTTATATGAAATAAAAAAAGTGTTTGTTTATACTCACTCCACACACACACACACACACACACACACACACACACACACACACACATATATATATATATATATATATATATATATATATAATATTATATTGATTCATTCCAATAAATCAATATACTATATATGTTCTCTTAATTTTAACAAACCTTCATTGAGCTTGAAATTGGAAATTGCCGGATAAAGTAAGGAATGTTTAATTGAAACAGTACATTCCTTATAATATGCTACAAATATATATATATATATATATATATATATATATATATCGAAATTAATGAATACGAAATATTTTCCATTAATCTTAACTATATTTATATCAAACCACGTGACACTTTTTAAAGTTAATTTAACATTTATGTAGTTTCAAATATATTATATATAGCCAACAGAACACTGTGTAAACACATTCATCCTGATGCTTCATTAGCATAAATATTTCATGAAAAAACCTTCTAATAAATTAATATTCTGAACAATTCAGTTATATTTTCAATTCACCGTTTTCTTATATATATATCTAAAAGTGTTGTTAATATTAATGTGATTATAATTGGTAGTAGTAATATAAATTGCAACGATATTTACGTTCAAAATGATTATTTTTAAATTCAAATTACTCCTAGGTAACGTGTGCTTATGTTTACATGGACTAACAATTTATTTTTAAAAATTACACTCATTGAACGCAATAAGTAACAACGTATTTTATTTAGATATATACTTTATATTTAAAACTATTTTTTGTTGTTTTTACGACGTCAATGACTAATGAATATAATTAGAGTTGCTATAATAAAGAAAAAAAACAATAGTTCCCGACCCTTTTCAGCTTTTTAAATAATAAAAACAACAGATTCATATTTGTTTTAAACTTATTTGTTCTGTCTTTTAAAAGCGAAAGTTGTTTTCTACATTTATCCAAACTATATCGATATAAACCCACCAGTTAATTGGGGATGTCTATAGTTAAAACAATTTTTTTACACGGAGAATTCAATAATTAAAAAAAAAAATTGATATATTTATAGATTAA
>OY744521.1:142879763-142929763 GCA_963556195.1 Sepiola atlantica
ATCTGAAAGCCATTTGGCCAGCTCATGCTGAGGAGAACACAACCATAGACAGAATGTGTCTCAATGGAACTCACTCCTTATGAATCTTAGGTAGCCCGTACATTCTGGGTCGTTGAGAACCCACAGGGCGGATCCTGTCATAGGTATCTTTATCAATAAATTTATTTCTATGTAACTGAAGAAAATGTTTTTGAAGCTTTACTTCAGTACTTAAAGTATTGTCAATTGACACGTCAACAAAGTTTTTAAATTTTGTTGCATCACTAAGAATGCTTAACATTTTATCGGAATGAACACACCGGCACCCTTATCCGGTTTGGATATGTAGATCTCTGTATTTGCCTTCAGAAGTTTGGCCGCCTGGTAGTGGATATTACTCCATGCAAACTCTCAGGAATTGATAGGAGAATTTGCGAACGTATGTGCTAGTTCAGCTGATTTGCCTTCATATAAAGGAGATCATCGTTGAACCTCGGCTCATGATGATTTAGTTGAGACTCATCTATAAAATTGGACTAGGATATAGGAATGGGATTCGGAATTGAGGAGTATGCACTGCTTGAGAATACGAAATCAAAAATTTAAACAACGAAGGAGATATATCAGCCCAAGTGATCGATGCATAGTGAGCTGTGTTTATTTTCTTGGCACCAAAAAATATTTGTTTATTCTCGATGTATACGCTATAAAATTACGGAGATTACCTGGATGATCAAAATAGCTTAACTTATAGAAACCAATCTATTTCCAGTTTAGTTATATAGTAGAAACATAAATAAAAGATTAATACATTTAATTCATTTATTTTTATATATGTATGCCATTCAAAAAATGGATGATATCAGAACCAAGAGACCTGGTTTATGGATACGAGAAATAATGGCTAAGGGAAATGAATTACATCAATCAGATTACACTGATCGACCGTAACTGAAAAGAAAAGAAGCGAGAATCAAATTTGTAAGTAATGAAAATTTCATACACAAAAAATTTAACGGTGAACCATGAGAATAGCATTTCGAGTAAATAAATATGGACCATTTGTATATTCTCAGTGTAACTTTATATTTTTCATTCGCTAGAATTAGTTGATTATTTATTCATTATGAAACGAGCTAAATAATTCGGAACTGAGATATTAAACTAAGAACTTAAACGCTACAGAGAACCACATAAAAACGCGACAAAGTAATTGATATAATAGGAAAATATATTGTTATATAATGGGACGCATGTGATGATGACCGTACAAAGAAATCACTTAACTTGCGCGATTTGTAACGGAGTCATCTCGTGCAACTTTGGTGCGATCTTTTCTAACGATTCGCGGTGACAGTGGGATTTCAGTTCAGTCGCCTTAGCCATGCAGCGCTTAAATAAGATAGGGGAATTCAGATCTCAAAATATGAGAGCTAGACGATGTCCCCTGTCTTCCTTCCCTTACAAGTTATTAAGTAATTAATTGTGACAACGACATAGCGTCTGCAGAGAGTGGTGGCGGCGACGGGTCAGCTGCTAGCAATAGTAGCTAGGGTGCAGACATTGAAAGCAGAAAGGGAATAGACAGCAAGATAGAAGGGAAATATTATTCCCGAATTGGGTTTACTGCTGTGTCAGCCGAAAGAGTGAGATTGAAGCCGGCACCGACTGGCAAGACCACTCAACGTCACCCGGATCGAGAAACGACATGTCGCCCCGTTAGCAAGCGGATCAACAAAGGAGCTGTTATACTACGCCAGATTCCGACATACAAACGTATTATAACTAAATATTCAACATTAGCGATTTGGTGAAAGTTGCCCCCCCCCCCCGTCATGAGGACGGAAGATGCGAACCGGCGTTTCCACGAGAAAAAGACAACTTCAAAGACAACAAAGGGTCCAAGCGGAATCATTGAAAGTAGAACTTTCGTTTATTGTTGATCGAGTCTCAGAGCGAACCTTTTATGAAAAACTTAAAAAAATAGCAATGAACTAAGTTGTACACACACACACACGCAAAAACAAATAGTTGTTAGAAAAAAACAAAATAAACCCAGTGAACTTAACAATATACACCCACACACGCAAAACGTAAACTTTTATAGAAGCCAAAAGAGACGATTGAGACTTTGAAAGAAACTTTTTATTGATCTTGTTTCTGTAAATTTGATACGTATTTGTTCTTGTAGGGGGAGGAAGGGAGATAGTTTTTATTGTTATTGTTAGAAAAAAATATGCATATCTTTTGAGAGAGAATCACATTATATATTTCCCAGTATTTTTTTTAGCGTAACCAGAAAAAGAAGTTGGGTTACGTGCGTTAAAATTAATTAAGAATGAAAAAAAAACAGTTATTATATCGTTATAGATTTAGGGTCAGCGACGCACAAACAGATTTCGGATGTGGAGGATTGACATTGAGAGGCGATGAACTTTTAAAGGAGGTCCGGTGTTAAGGCCGAGCGGGCCGTTTTTTTTTCAGACTCATCCTCCCCGTTTATCGTATAGGCGGGGTATTATGGAATAGTTGAGGAGTGTCGGTGTTCGGTATATGTGACCCATATAAGGTAGCCAAAAGTGGGCTTGCGAAAAGACGGACATGAGTGATCCGACGCACACGTGTATGAAAGTGAACGGATGTGTTGCTATGAAATGAATAGCGGATGATGGATAATCTTTGGGGACCTCAGGGTTTGCCGAATTTTGCATTGGTCAATCGAGCATGAATGGTGATAATTCTAAGTATAAGAGCGGGTCCGTTCTGGGTTTTGGATGTGACCGACCCGGCGCGGAGGGAGCTTTCACCCCTCCACGACATAGTTAGAATCACGGGAAGGGTACAGTTAGCAAGCGATGAGAGCGAGTCCGCATAAACAGAGGTTAGAGTTAATTGGATTGGGGGGGGGGGGCACTTTGAGCACGTGTCGAGGGCAGCTATGACCATAGATGGGTCGACAACGTGCCGTATTTTAGGGTCCTGGAATAGCAAATTGAAAGGAAATGTGTCTCGGATCGAGATCCGATGTGAGTGTCTTCGGAATAGACACGCGAACTCCACAGAGAGTCGAACTAGACATAGAGTTTAATGATAAAGTGGCACGTAAAATTAAATTCGTGGGCTGACCACATTAAGTTTAATAAGATAGGGGTTTCTGTTTTTTTTTGTTCCCCGTAATCGCGTTAATGTCCGCCAGTTAGAAAATTGACCATCGGTTGTAAATCGATGTTATGAAGTACGAGAGTAAGGTAAGTGTATGCCTATGTGTTGGTGTAAATGCCCAGGGGTCAGAGGTCAGACCGTTGTGGGTTCAGTGGTGAACTGAGCAGGTGATGGGGCGATGTCACTCGATAATGTTTATGACAGGGATGACCACGTGAGCCGATATTGATCGTAAGAGAGGTTTCCTTACATCCCGGACATGACTTCATGGGCCGAATGGAGCGGCCGGTTGAAGAGGTTGGACGTTGGAAGTCCAGCCGTACTAACCCATGGTTCTAAGCAGAACTAAAGCGGGGGCGTAATAAAAATATAAACTTAGGATTGTTTTTTTGTATAGGGAGGGGAGGTATGTTATATAATGAGACGCATATGATGATGGACGTACAGAAATCGCTTAACTTTCGCGATTTGTAACGGAGTCATCTCGTGCAACTTTGGTGCGATGTTTTCTCACGATTCGCGGTGACAGTTGATGAGACCTCGGATCGAGCGTTGGGTTGAACCTGTGCGTTTATCACGAGATTTCGTGACGTCACAGTTTTCCCGGTGAGAACACTGCAGTGAGATTTCAGTTCTTAACGGGAAGCCGACTAGTCAAGTCGCCTTAGCCATGTAGCGATTAAATAAGATAGGGGAATTCAGATCCCAAAAAATGAGAGCCAGACGATGCTCCCCATCTTCGTTCCCTTGCAAGTGATTAAGTAATTAGTTAATTAACTAGCGTAAGCTTCTTTCTCTCTGTTTCAACGAACTAGCTTCGGTGTCGACAAGCTAATAAATAGAAAATAAATGGCTCGGAACTAAAAGAGAAGGCTTGTTATATTTTGTTATGTGTAGATTGATTTCAGTTACAGGAAGAAACCGCCGGCACGAAATTGTGACAACGACATAGCGTCTGCAGAGAGTGGTGGCGGCGACGGTTCAGCTGCTAACAATAGCAGCTAGGGTGCAGCCATTGAAAGCAGAAAGAGAAGAGACAGCAATAAGAAAGAGAAAAAATAATTCCTGAATTGGGTTTACTGCTGTGTCAGCCGAAAGGGAGAGATTGAAGCCGGGATCGACTGGCAAGACCACTCGACGTCACCCGGATCGAGAAACGACATATCGTCCCGTTAGCAAGCGATGTCGTTCGCTGGATAAACAAAAGAACTGTTGTACTACGCCAGATTGCGACATACAAACGTATTATAAACCAAATATTCAACAATTCAACATCGGATAACAAAGGAAGCAGGGATAAAAAGGGGAAACGACATCACACGTAGATATAACAATCTAAGCCATGTGAAAGATAACACGCATATGACTAGGTTTAGTAGACAGGGAACTTTGATATCTTATTACGAATGCACTTTGAACATTCAGAGATAGTACAAGCAAACGTGTGTAGCCAATCTTAAACACCCAAAAATAATTGGGATAATAAACCTGGTTAACTATACGGTACCGGAAAAATCAATAAATCTAATTCCCCTTTCCGCTTCATAATTACTAAAACCACAACCCTTACATACTTTTAGTGAAAGCAATTAATTCATTCATACCTCCTTATTTATAAATAAAATACAGTATAAATTCCACATATGAACTCATGCAGGTACTCCCTCACAAACAATAACAAACAAGAAAGATACCGTTTCCCTTAAATTGAAAGCTTATTTACAAATGTCCCACTACACTAAATAATTGATACTGTTATTGATAACATATACAATGAATCATCTGTAATTTCAGTAAACATTGATCTTTAAATACTTAAACTGTTACCATTTCGTTTTTAATTACCATACGGAGCACATCTACACCGAACTTGGCGCTGTTTCTACAGGATATGTTCTTGGACCAACATACAGTAATGTTTGCATCGCTGAAAATAAAATATTCAATATAATTACTTAACCTTACATTAATGCCAACTACATTGATGATATCCTTTATTTATTAGATACAAACTACAATATAGTTTTTAAAAAAAAACCCGTACTTAAATTCATTTATTAGCTTAACATTAATAACAAAATTCCGTTTTTAGAAGTTCTCATTGACTCTAACAGTTACGCATTTATCACCTCTCCATATAAATAACACATGCATTTCACTCATAGATGCGAATATGCACATTTATATGAAATAGGAATGATTAAAAGTATAATGCACTGTGAAAAACTAAAGGTATGTTCTTACAAAAATTGAAATAAAATATTAAGATAGTCCTAATTACCAGAAAATCCTTTGTAGACGAACACACAAAATGAATTATTACAAACTTAGACAATCTCTTAATAATGAGGATGATGTATCTGTCTGTCAATCGAAACTATATTATTAGTTTTGATCGCTCTTTTTATATCTACTTGTGAGCTCCTATATATCAATATTCCAAAGATCCCCAAACATCACGTGTCGTTTTTAATTTACATGATCATGTTTAAAAGCTATTAATAAATTCATATTCGCAAATATACAGTCATATTTGTTTTTTTTTCAGATTTCCATTTAAACATTTTTCTCGGTATTAATAATCTTAATAAAAATTATATATAGAATTAATTAAGGACATTGTTTTTTTATCTATATAATTGAGTTTCGAAATAAAATTATATTGTAATGGAATATGATAGAATAGCAATTATAACATTTGGTTTGGTGATTCAAACACAGATTGTATCCCTCGTTTTGTTACAAACACACACACACACGGCATGTACACCATATTTATTTTCAGGCCAGCGTTAAACGTGTATTATACGAATTATTTTTCAAACTAAAGCACGACATAGTGACACACATGATATTTAAAATGTTATCATGATGACCTAACGAAAATGTTATTTCAAATCTAAACGTAGTTGACACACAACTTTAAGATTGAATGCTTAAACCGAATGTAGCTTGGGAAATGCTATTTCAAGCTCATGCATGATTGTCCGACGGACACATGAAAGTCTCTTACGGCGATGTGTAGAGATGTCCATTAAATATACGCATTTTAGCGATGAAACTAAAATGTGACAGTCTTATTGACAGCATTAGGCCCTGCTAGAGATCTAGGAACGCGTCTAAAAACAAGATGGACGAAATATGTGGCGCCATGTTTATAAGCATTTCGACGCGAAAATAGCTTGAGTGGCTGAAAGTGTGGAGGAAGCAGGTGGAAAGATTTGATTTTGTTTTGTTTTATTTTTCGTTGTCTTTGTAAATTTGTTGATTTTCCTTAAGGTAATTTTCAGCACGGAACGCAGCAGTTTTATTCCGACACTTTGGAATGCCTGTTAAGAGACTCTGCCAATTTGCTTTTTTTCTTGAGCGGCACTTGGGGATGATTAATCTAGTCAATTTATTATTTATCACTTAATTGCTTTCGAGATTTGCAGCTTGCATTTCGAAATGTATGCATCTGGATAGGCGCCGACTGGTGCATTCGTTATTTTTGTAATTATTTACTTAGATATCTAGTGATAATGATGTGCATCTATACATGTTAGTCATGTAACAACGTTTAATAAATTGGAGTAATAATACTTTTTCACTTATTCTTCCAACAATGTTTATGTCAGCTGGAATTTCTCATTATTACAGAATTTAAGAAATATTTCATGGGGCACGAACGTTGGTATTGTGACCCTGATACTTCTCCTTAAAGTGCTAATCACGGGACACCATTTTAAACTTAATACATAGTTGTTTGATACAAACGTTCGTTATATTAATAGGTATTAAATACTCGTCTTCCGTCTTACTCGAATGACAATGGATAGCTTTTAAAGTTGATCTGCGCATTGGGTATTTTATAGTAAAACTGTGTATATGTTTATAATAAAGCTGTGCTTCCTGGACATTTGCACTTGCCTGAACAAATGCGATACGAAGTGGTATATATACATCTGAGTCCTGATATACCTTGACATATCTCCACGCAAAAGAACCTAATAATTCGTACCTGACAATTCAGCCAATTTCCAATGTGTTATGCTTTTCTTTTATAATGTAATGGCAGAAGAGTTCCGCCCATATACACAGCTATGTTCGAACTTGTATACTGTACACTTTAAGAACGAAGTAATGATTTACTTATTGTGCTTCATATGAAGATAATACTCAGCTTAGGTAGAGTGTGTACGACGTGGCAAAATATTTTTACGTTGCCGAACTTCTGCCATACCTACCCTATAATTAAAATGTTGCCTTAAATCTTTTCCACATAGTCATATGAATACAACCCTTTTAAAAGGTTAGCCAATTCGAGTATTTCAATAGCAATGCAAGAGTCCCTCAAAAATGGTGTGTTCTAATGCTCCAGAATTAATATTTTGAGCAAGTTTACAATTTGAAGATCGTTTGCAAAAGGTTGCGGACAATTATTTTCTGGATGGGAAGAACTTTTTGAAGAAACTATTGCATAATAAGTGGTTACTATGGTGAATTAGTGGTTTTCTTGAGAAATGAAAATACTTATCAAAGGTCCTACACTTAGGGTGTATATTTTTATTTAAAAAAAACACTGACTATAATTAGAGTATCTAAAGAAATACTTCCATTTCAGCTTAATACCTAGACTGTGGTAACAGAACGTTGTTGAAAGAGAAAAGAAAAGGGGGTAAAAGAGTTATATATAATTTATAAAAGCATTTACTTACAAAGTTAGTTAATATAGTATTACATAATGAACGAATATAAAAAGCCGCGCATGTGTGCCCCCCCCCTCTGTATGTGACTAGTGTAAAATGCAATAAATTTGGGCAATTTGAGGTATTTTGACCCCCTTTTTGACCCCCTGGGGACGCGAACCAGAATTTTTCTGAGGTCTAACATGCTTATTTTATATCCAGAACAATGGCCTCTACATTTTGGCCAAGTTTCAGAACAATTATATGGATGGATCAAACGTTATGGGAGAAAAGGGTAATTATTTACCATTTTGGGGCTTTTGACCCCCTAGGGGCGCGAACCAGATTTGTCCAAGGTCAGCGATACTTATTTCCTATTAGGAACAATGTCCTTCACATGTTGGCCAAGTTTCAGAGAAATTGAATCGATCGATGAAAAGTTATGGGGAAAAAATGTCATTTTTTGCCATTTCGGGGTCTTTTGAACCCCTGGGGAGCTAACCAGAATTGTTTTCAAAAATCGGAGAATGACACTTTCTAACCTGACCAAAGTTACAACTTCATGCAAAATTTCAGAGAAATTCAATTGATGGTTACGGAGAAAAATCCGGAAAGACGGACGGAAATGCCTCAAAACATAGGTCCCCCGATTTTATAAATCGGGGGACCAATTAAGTGTAAGTATAATATATGGGAAGTATGTCTAAATGTTCTCAGTGTGAATTTCTTAGTCTGTGAATAAGAAGTTGTAGAAGTGGTTGGGACGTGTATCGAAAAGAAAGGTGCATAAGGACATATATGTAGAAGAAGATAAGTGTGGGTTAAAGGGAGATAGAAAGATTGGGCAGACAAAAGGAGAACAAGTGTAAAGAAGAGTTAATACAATAAAATGAAATGTATTTGGAGCACTACTCAGAGTTGTAACGAATGCTTTACCACTGAGTTTAACGGGACACCGAATTACTTTTTCTGTTCTCTTAACCAACACCACTCCGACACGCATGTCTCCGACCAATTGCTGAATCTTGTTCTCTTTCTTTCTTTATCTCTCTCTCTCTTTCTCTCTCTCTCAACACTCGACGTAGTCACAGCGTCAGCTTTTATCTACTCTTTCGCTGTGTACTCTTTTTTTCACAACGAGAATTAGCCCATGCAAATCGAGAATCATTTTCATACGCGATTTTTGTCGCGTGACAAAAGTTACAAGTGTCCCTTTTGTAAGCGAAACACTTTGGGTTCAATCTCTGATGGACCATACACGGTGCAACCCTCACTTGTTTTTCCTATGGACCTGCATGATGGCTGATACGACAAGTAAAGTAAGAGCGTCGAGAGGCGAGCTCTAGTCGGGTTAGACTGATAGATTGTTTAGATCATTGGGATCGGGCAGTTACAATTATAAAGCATGGTCCGAGGTGAGTGAAGGTGGAATAATGTAGGAGGATGAGTTGGGTGAAAATAATAAAGGGGCAACAATGTTCGGCTCTGCTATGTAAAGAGAGTCTGCGTTTACAGATCGGAATGTCCACCATAAGGTTACCGATATCTATAACTAAGACAAGGATATGGACATAGATAATGCGTTGTGTATTGACATGTGATAAGTTGCAGTTGTAGAAATACAAAATGCGTGTTTGAATTGCCTTTTGATGCGGTGGTGCAGAGGCATAACTCTGCTACCGATATATAAATTATGTCACTGTACACACTGTAGTCTGCAAACTGTATGACTGCGAAGGCAGAGCCCAGAGATAGGGAATAGGGCAATTGGCTAGGGATCAGGGTTCAGGGGTGGAGTTACAATGTTTTTTAGCTTAGTGTCGTCGGATAGTTGTACTTGTGTTGCTTAGTTAAATGTCAAAATTCTCGCTAGGTATTGCTTTGCGAATGTAATGCTATCGCTAAAGTCCATGGGTAATTTCACGTTCCAGTAAAAACACATGCACACACGTTTCTGGCTTACCCATGTGCTCTAGTCTGTTCGGCCTTCGAGCCATCTCTTACATGGACCGACTTCAGCAACACGTTCTAAACGCCATGCCGCTTCTATATATTCTGCACAAGATACATTGATGATATTTTTATTTTCACGTCATCTTGTGAGGAGTCCCATACTATTTTCAACACATTCAACTATACTGCCCCTTCATCTACAGCTCACTATCGAACACCCTAACACCTTAGGCTCCTTATCCCTCTTGGATTTCAATCTTCGAATCACTGTGGATATATCTATACGCACTACGTTTTACATAAAACATGCCTGCAGAAGACTCTGTATCCACTGTAAACACACTTTACACCTTAAAGAAAACTTACGTTATGCACACACACACAGATCCCCTGTATACAAAGTAAATGACTTTATACTACTGATAAAATATCACCAATTAAAGCCTTCCACCATACCCCATTAACACACGGCTTCCCCCCGTCTCCTATAGAATGCCTCAGTAACACCAAAAGACGCATACACCGCACCCTTACCAACACCTGTTTCTCCTAACTTCCTTTCTTGCTGTATCCCCTTATTTCTTTAAAACAACTTATCCTCATACATTATCACACCTGCACTCAACTTGTGCCATTCTTTACACTCCTTTCTTATGTGTGTCTGCTCAATCTCATTCACACCACACTATATCATTCTTACCCCACTAGATCGTGTTTTCCTTATATCCTTTAATTTAGGCACTATCTATTTCTATCCTGTACATTAACCTACGCCCATCCCCCTACGTATATTTCATTATAAAATTTTTATGTCGATAAACTTCTTTACAACTTCTACAACTTCTTATTTATAGACGAAACCAATCCACACTTAGAGCATTAATACATACTTCCCATACACTATACTTACACTTTATTAGTTTCGTTAAATATGCAATAATATATTAAATAACCTTGTAATTAAATGTTGTGTTTAATTAAATATAAATATGCCCCCTTCATTTCTCATTCAAACACTTTCTGTTACCACACCCAAAGTCCTTAAATGAAATGGAATAATAATAAGATATTTGATATACTCATTCTATCTGGCCATGCATTTGCTAACTATACTTAATTATATCTCTTTGACCATCCCTAACACCAGCACTCTTAGATCTGATCTCTTAACTACTCTTATTATGCCCCTTTTTAAGTATTATTTGCCTTGTCTTCTACTTCCCACCATCTGTTTATCCGAACCTATATTTATGATTACATCTCTTAAACCTAAATATTAAATTTAAAAAAATGATAAAATGAATATAAATATTAACATTTTAAGATTAATTAAATGAATTAATATTGATTATTGTAAACATAACTTAAATATTGCAGTTAATTTTACTTCCTCTCCCCACTGTCAAAATTTACTGCGAACCTTGCTTTTCTTTCTGCGTATCTGGTGTTTTGAATAGCTGCGGCTATCTTGGTTTTCCATCACCTGATACAGCAGGTCTAATTTCTGTGTTGTTTTTGAAAATGAGAGGTTGGAAAGATCGAAATGATTCATTTTTTCTACCATTCCGAACTATTAAATATTTAGCAGTACGTTCCCGATTTTACAATGTACTTTCTTAATATTTAACATTTTTAAAATATAAATAAATTGATACGAGATTTACTGTATATTGCCATTTATTTTTGGTCAGGCTACGTTCCACATTCCGGTGTTCAACATTGTATATATCTTACGTCGGAATGTTCACTTTAATACTTACTCTCTCTCTCTCTCTCCTTCTCTCTCTCTCTCTCTCTCTATGTGTATATATATATATACATATATATATACGATTTATGTATCTTTATTTTTCGTATTCGAAATAAGGCAAGAAAGAAAAAAAGAGATAGACAGTTTGAGTCAAACGGTAAGTGATCGAAAGTGTGCCACTTGAATTCTAAATTCATTTATTCATGTGTACCTGTAGTATTTCACTTCACGTTTGCAACCTATTGTAAGGTTGATCTCGTATTAATTCTACAAAGTCTACAATTCCGGGACTACATAAAAATTGTACTTAGCATATCTCGATTAATATTTTTTGTTGAGTGACTAAGTTCTGATATCTCATATTTAAGAAATATGTAACATGTATTAAATTAAATTTGCAATTCATAAAGCTTTCACGGATCTGGAAGTTCAATTGGTGTTACATTTTCTTACTTCAAATCAGATTTGACTTTTTACGAGTTCAACGCTGTCCGGGACAATGTAAATGACTTTATACTACTGATAAAATATCACCAATTAAAGCCTTCCACCATACCCCATTAACCAACGGCTTCCCCCAGTAACGAAAGTATTGAAACAACGCGCCTGCTCCAAGAAAATATACAAATATTAATATAGACAGTGTGAATACTTGACTACGAGCCGAATAGTAATATTTATTATAAAGGATCACTAACGCAACTGATCTAAGAGACGAAAAATACTGACATAATACACATTTAAGTGGAGTTTTGTTTTAGATGTCTTCTTTCACTCGATTCACACGATGTCGGACAAGAGAACACCGTGGAAATTTTGTCTTCAACATAACCCCCTTTATCGCGGATGCGCTTTTTTCAGAATGGATGCAGTGGTCGTAAAGGCATATCTTTATTCTTCTGTAAACTCATTGGAATATTTCTGAAATATGATTATTTCGATATTTGTTTATCCTTGAAAAGCCGATAATAAATAAGATAACACAGTGCTATATTAACCAGAGTCTGTGTTTACAGTAGTATTGAATAGTATGTTACTGAAATACTGTTCTCTACTATGCATAATGTCTAGATGCATTCATATAATCACAAAATATGGTAGATCACTATCACACCATAGCATACACTGAGGACTAATAAGCCAAACTCAGTACTAACGACGAGGAAACTCTGCTGATCTAAGCTAAGTTTCAAATAATCAGATATACACCTGATTTATTGTATTTTACTCAGTTGCCGCTACATACTGAAGTCATTCGTCACACTTCTCCAACATTTTAAGTTATCTGATCACATATTCTTACGATCTAATCTGCTCTTTCATAAACTTTAAGCAATAAAAAGTAAAATCGACAATCTGCATATTCCCCCATCTTTGCAACCGCTGAGAAAGCGAAAAAAGAAGTTGGTATTCTCGTGTTTAAAGATATCTTTTGAAAACTTTTTCTCATAGTAAAAGGGATAATTGGAATTACTGATGTGAACGTTTAACTAAACGAGTAAAGATAACTTTCACTTCTGCCTTTTTTCCGTTTTGAACTTACAAACGTCATACGTGTGTATAATTCCCCATCAAAATGTGAAACGAAATTGTTTTCATTTGCTTGTTATTTATGCTACAGACTATTAATCTTTAATGACATACCTATATAACTCCTGCAACAAAGAGATACGGGGATTGAAGAATACAAGGTTTATAATAATGTTAAATCAAGTTGGAATATTAAAGTACGGTAGCATAAGAAAAAAGGCATGACATATATTAGCATATCGAGAACAATGTAGAAAATCTTATTATGTATTGTGATACGCTTACGAATAACAAGTCCAAACAGTCGCCCAAACCGCGAACCTTATTCGTGGTTCTGTATAAACAGTTGTGAGTTCAATTAATAATAAGGATTGTGTTTGATTTATTACAACCGGCATTCAAATATAAAATATATGGTAGCATTCTATTGCGTAGTCAAACCTTTACTAGTATTGCTATTACGTTTAGTATTGATACTAATTGTGGTATAAATAGTAGTATTACAATTGTAAGCCGTTTATGATAAAGATATGCTGCCAACAGTGGTTTATACCAAATCTAGTGGGATATCGTTCAAAAAGATATTAAATCATACTAGTGTATTATTTTATTATTAATATTATTATCATCATTATTATTATCATTATTATTATTATTAGTGTTACATAGCGCACCCAAAAAACAAACATTAGTTACGTTATCAGTGGTAAAAATTATCGCCACGAAAGTCTATTAAACGCTTCCCAAAACACGAAAGCAAAACGAAACTTTACGAAAAGATTATGAAGCGGTTTCAAACTTTTGTAACACTCTTTTCTGTAAGGCACTTTTAATATATTTCTTTAAGAGAATCTTTCATGGCACTTTTGGGCCTTTAAACTGTCGGTCCATTTTCACATTACCCTTTAAACACTTCCCGTGACCAAAACACTTCTCTTTTTAAACATTTCAAATTAAACATTTTAAACATAGTTCTCTTTTAAATTCTTTTCTCATCAAACACAGTTCATTAACCATTTTACATTAAATATGTTAAACACTTTAAACATTGTTCGGTAGACATATCAAATTAAGCATTGCCACTTTTTCTTTCGATTTTTATTTATTTTCGTTTCAGAGATTAGGGCCCAACATGTTATGCATAAAAAAGTTACCTTACAGATGTATGCCTCACTGTTGGTTGTGGGTTTGCTTGCACACTCATCTCCGTTGTTCGCTCGTGATCGTAGTGGTGTACTTGTTTTGTGTGGGAAAATGATGTTCTTATGCACGAAAGAGAAAACGCCCGGAGACAAGGATTTGAGAGATATTATATCTTTTATTCCGCTTCGTTTGCCCATTCGTTCCGCGATTCATTCATTCATTCTTCATGCTGGGCAACTGCGACGGGAATTGCTGCTAGATCTCCGAGAGATCCAGCCATTACGACGACCGATTACATTTTCAACTACTCAGGCCGTTTCTATCTCCGTAACTCAATTCAGGACCCCCAGAGTAAGTCTACCGTGCAGTTCGCTGCCCAACCCCTATCTAATTTTCAAACCTAAGTTTTTCATGAAAGAAGAAGTGACGCCACAGATGTACACGATGGACAGTAATGCAAAACATATTCGTTCACTAATGTTTTCTGACCTTTTCTGACCAAATGGTGTCTGTGCCGGCGTCGACTTTTGAAACTTTGTTATAGTCTTTCAAAACTTGATTGACTCATAACGGTTCCCTTCGGTGCATGTCAGCGTGACCTGCACCGAGCTTGAACAAAGTTTCCCCTCCCACAATCACAACTAGTAGACCTGCACACTTTTAGGCATACGGGGCCCCTCATAATACAACATTAGTATCATTTATAAAAATGGCTATAAGTGTAGTATACAACTTGTGAACAATGTAATGGTTCATCTTCGCTGGCAAAAATAACACATGCAAAATCTAGTGGTAATTGGCCCAACATATATCATGTCATACGTCGTTATTATTACGAAATACAATACTAATAATGGTAAATTATTTTATATGTAATAATTTGCGACATCCGATAGATTAATGCGGCTTCATGGCAACTTTTGTACGATTCTGTTTAATAGGTTTGAAAAATATTGATTTATTATTATTAACAGCATCTGGCTAGTTGTAGAATCGGAAATAGTTGTGATATACTGTTGACTTCCGTGTGATCTGCTGAATTCGACAACATAAATTGAACTAGTAGTATTTTCATCCAAGGAATCGCCCATATGGTCACAGCAAAATGACATAAACACCAAATTAAACGCTCAATTATCTGATATAATATAATCTGTCTAGCAAGTGGCCCCAGCAGTAAATGTTGTCCTATGTAGTATTTTATTAATTATAGTAAGTATAATTATCCGTTAAGTGTTTTCTATATTAAATAAGGTGTTGCTTGTTTATTATATTAAGAATTGAATAACAAATTAATCACATAAAATAGAAACTTAAATTCAGCGTTTAAAGCTCTAACGACAATATCGTTTTCAATCAATTGACAAATATCTTAATAATGAATAAACAAAATTAAACTTAAATATAAATTATCTCTGTAGCAATGTATGGTTTGCTTACAGAACAAAATACAGAAACTATTCGTTTTTACTTGTTGTATAGCAATTTTATATAAACACAATAATAACATAGAAGTATTTATTCAGCCTCTATGAGCAACACTAAACGTGGATTATATATATATATATATATATATATATATATATATATATATATGACATACGTCTGCTTTTGTTTATAATGTATTCATGTATGATTATTAAATTGTGTATACCCCATATGCACGTTTTTGTGTAGAAGATGGCGCTTTTGTTATATATTAATACTGGCAAAAATAACAGCATTTAAACGAAAATCACAGAATGTTAAAGTACTCCCCCTTTTACTCTGATACGAACATTAAATTGTGTGTAATGAATATGCTTCGAAAATAACTTCTCTCCAGGTACCACTAAAGTAATGGGATGACCCAACTATGTTGAAATAAAAGAAAAAAAAAGAAAAAGTCGACCGTCATTGGCCGACGTAGAAGAACGAATAGAGTTTTAACGGCGGTGGCAGTTGCCGTCTTGGCTGGAATAGCCCACGTAATGTACACCACCTGTAGTTGATAGCTTCTCACTTCATCAATCTGAAGTGATTGCCTGTAATGGCGAACACCGTCAATAATAAGCTGTCAGAATGAAGGCCCATTAGAACGTTAAGTGTCCGGCAAACAAAACCAATGAAAAAGGCTCGAGAGACCATTGCGGCCGACCGATCAATATAGACCCGTGAGACTGGCAACTTCAGTTGAAAGATTTGGTGTTCTTATTCCAACTCGAGTGTGATTTAAATTGTAAATGGCCCCAGGATGTATATAACTTTAGTTTACGGTATACTTGATTACTCACGCAATGGAAACAGTCGGTTGTACCTACAGATATATTAAAGGCACCCAGATAGGATGAAACACCCAAACATTCGTATATGCACAGGGATATCTGACTGTAGTTGATTTAATTAAAGTAACCTACATATAATATGCAAAACCTATGAACACATTATGATTCTCTCTGAATAAATTTACATTCAGTAAGGCGCCAATTGAGTTCATACATGTATTAATACGTGTTGTGTATGTTTGAATATGTATATGTATAAATAGTTATTACTCTTCGTGAAACGATAAGCACTGTAATACAGTATGTATAAAAGCAAGCTTAAGCATCAATGGCAACTTACTAAAAATTAACTAATGTGCATCATTCAAACAAAACGGCTGTCCTTTTCCAAGTGTAATTTATTATAGAAAGATGCGATTCGGAAATTAAAGGAGTTATTTTTTATCATACATACACCGAATGAGTGTTCTGGTATTTTTGTTGAGGACAAAATAATTATACTAGCAGTTCTTTTTTTTTAATCGCTAAGAAAGGCATTATATACAGCAAGAATGAAATAATGAAACCGAATCATGCTCTGCATTAGCTTACCCCTATATCCGGGTTGTGGATCAAACACACTTATTAGTAGGTGAATACGAAAAATAGAATTGAGTTTTTTTTACTGTGTTTACTAGCGAAATGAGTTCTGCAAGTAGTTAACATAATCTTTTTACATATGTATGTATAATTTGTAATGGAAATATATGTCGTTTATGCATCTATGTGTATCTATGAGTTCGGCAAGCGACAACATGTTAAACAGTAGAAATATATTGGTTTACAGTATCCATATAGTTTATAAATAAAATATCGACAGTTTTTCAAAGTTACATTAATTATAAAATGTGCGATTTAGGAAAAGATAAAAAAAGATTTCGACAATTCTGATGGATTTACTCATAGTATCTATTCCGATGGATACTGCACCCCATAGACTGGTATTGTCTTGTCCTTCGGGGCTTGATTTACGCCGGTCTATGGGTCTGTCCTGTGCAGTTCTATGAGGTCCACCCTCCCAGGCTTCGCCTCCTCTTTTTGGGGAAGAGTAAGTTTATTGCTTACTGCCAGAGGCATCCCTACCGGGGAATTCTGCCGGAGCTGCCAAGGCAAGTTTTAATGACCAGAGTGCTCACCTCTTGGGCGCTGGCTTTTCAAACCCCACTTTCCCGACACGACCTTGGGTCACATCTTACTTGTGATAGTAAGATAAAAACTGGTATTGTGCCTAACTCCTGGAGAGGAGTAAATCAATACTCATCAGTCCAAAATCGGAAATTTATATTTAAAATTTTCATAAATATCTAATTATGTTCATTCTACATACCATCAGAATAGTGGCTTGTATTACGCCTTATTCATTTATATATATATATATATATATATATATATATATATATATATATATATATATATGTATATATATATATATATATATATATATAACTGTATATATATATATATATATATATATATATATATATACAGGTGTGCGTGCGTGCGTGCGTGTGTGTATTAATGTAGGATATTTTAATTACGCAAACGGTATTAACTAACCTTTTCGAATAGTCCATGTTGTATTTCGGTCAAAGATGTATGTTAGTTGTGTCTGTTTCTTGTTTTATGTTTCTTTCTTTTTGAACATGTACTTTCATTATAAGGAAGGGTTCATTTTGCTATGTGTACAGCTAATATTTACTATTTAGTGTTACTGAACGGGTAATAATTTACGACTTTTAAATGGAGAGATGCGACGTTTACTTGATTACGTGCTAAGCGCGTGAAAATTTCAAGATAACGATTGTTTAACGTTTCACAGTGTTGTCAGTGATTAATACTATGCTAGGCGCTTTAACATATGGTAACTATTTTCGTCATAAACATTATTGGTGTTAAGGATAGTTGGTTTTTATGTAAAGAGCTTAAAGAGTTTTTCATCTTTTGACATTGTTATCGTGGCGTATTATTTTTGTATTTGTAAGATTTGTCTATATTGAGAAGAATGCAGAATGCTTTTTTGTGTTGTAAAATGGAGTTTGTTTCGGAGAACAAACGGAGCGGTGTTCCCCTTAGACGGATTAACCCGTCTCTCTCCGAAGGAGGAAGTTTCTAGGTATTATCAAATTTACACGGGGTCGCCTGTCATATGTATATTCAGGTCAGGGAAGATGGCGACGTAATGGTTTTACAGTTCTTGAAGATAGTTGTCGAGGTCTCTCTCCAAACAGCGTCTTGTATTCGAAAAGGGTCACTCATCTAGTACTGACCAGGTTCAAGTTGCTTAATTGTTTTAACGAATACCGATGTGTCAACGTGATTATGCCGTATATTTGTGTCGAAAAAAAGGTTTCTGGAAATTCACTTTGACAATTTAAAAGGCATGAGTGCATGTTCTATAGGGAGAGTAAATGAATGCGGCATTGTTAGAGTCAGCGAGTACATCCAAATCTTGAACGCCAGTACCAATACTGTTAATTACGAAACTAATCTCTGTATTTAAAGATGCATTTCATAGTAATAAAAATTAACAACGTGTAAACCTTAATACATCATCTTTCTGAATTTTGCACAAGCTTAGCACGTTATCACGTTCGCATGCTACATCTTGTTCTAAAGTATTATATTAATAACCATGAGGAGAAACTCAATAGAAAGATGCATAGTGGATAACAGACTAACTCTTACCCAACCTGATTGTGATTGAGAAAATGACATGTAAATTACTCTGAAAAAAAGAGAGAAAAAATGAACACATGTTACAGAACTACTAACTGGGATGATTAGAAAAAAAGTCTTATAAATCAAAAAAGTTTTTCCTGCATACAGCAGCGTTTAAATCGTTTCAATCAGTGTATGACATTATAATAACAGAGAGCCTTAAAGTTCGAAGCCGGTCACATAACCTCTGGTAAACTCCGTAAGCTCGCGTCATAACGACGTAGTCACGAAACATTACTACGTCAAGAAATGTATATTAATGCAAAGGACATAATTTAAAAAGACTGTATGGACAGTATCGGGGAACCTTGTCGGAACATGCCATATAGATACGTGACAGCCTATTTGTAACGTCCCCAAACAGGACTCACCTTCAATCTTGTAAAGGGGTTGATAATAATGTCGCTTTCATGTAAATAATATTAAATTATAGTTACCTACACACTACACACCCACACATTTATAAATGTATATATATATATATATATATATATATATAACTATATATATATGCATATAGTTAAATGTATATATATATATATATATATACATATATATATATATATATATATACATACACATATATATATATATATATATATATATATATATATATATATATACATTTATATATGTATGCGTGTGTAGTGTGTAGGTAACTATAATTTAATATTATATATATATATATATATATATATATTATTGATAGTGAGATTTTAAAGAGTTAAGCTCAAACAATGTTATTGTTTTATTCCAGAGCACATATCAATAAGAATCACTATCCTTATCGTTATTTATCTCTAAATACTATATGTATTTACGTAAACACAATATAGAGTTATATATCCTGTTTTCCATAAGTGCTGCTCATCAGAAACGTAAGCAAAAACGTCGTGTTCAAAACACACACACACACATATATATAAATATATATGTATATATATATATATATATATATATATATATATATATATATATGATATATATATATAATAACAATAATACTATTTATGAATAACTATTTATTAATTATTTTTATACCTACAGACATCGATGTTTCATGCTAACTCAAAAGTGTAGGAACTAATTCTCAATGGTCAGTGGGCGCGAACTCCGATCACAAATCGCAACTGATTCGTAGTCGAGGGTTTAAATGTAAATAGCGAGTCGGCGGTTAGATACCAATCAGTATAGCGTGATCTACGAACGGCGTTCGGATCGTGCATGTAGCTATTTGCACCCTTGTTATTAAAGTTACTCGAGAGTAACCAGCCTTTGTTGGAGGGGGCTGAAAAATAATAATATGTTTAATGTATATATATATATATATATATATATATATATATATTCATGGATCAGGTTCATATATTTTAATACATTAACATAAAACAAATATTTTTAAAAGTTCTCAATAAAAGGTAGAGCATTTACAAATTTACATGAACAATATTATAGTTTTATACCAATCAAAATGCGTGTACGTGCTATCACACCTCTTCAAAAACTGAATAAAATTAAAAAGTGAGAATCCCGCATTAGAAATGTCACTAGTAAAAAAAAAAACAGACGCTGATTAAAAGAGATAGTAAAAAAGACAAGATTAAAATTCGGTCAAAGTTCGTGCCGGCCAAATACAGGTCAGATTCCGCTAACTCTACAAACTTTCATATACATCATTCTGAGCTTATGGCTCTTATCAGCGCAGGGAAATACCAATCTCAGACGGTCATAAAGCTCGCACCCGGTTCACAGATATACCCTGTATCAGTCGGCGTTCACCTAGTCCTGATAGGAAACCATATATTGTCGCGTAATAACGGATACATTGACTGATGTTTACATAACAAGCAGTGGCCTTAGCTATCTAAATATTGGATAACACTCATGAAAAGAGTCGGAGCATTGCACTAAAGCTTTTTAGTGAAAGTTTATTATTAATATCTCCCACGGTGCTTGACACTTGATTTTACTTATAATAATATTAAATATTTTAAAATATTTAAATTGCGTTTAACTTCGTTTCGAGCGTATGTCTCTCATAAACGCAGCGAAATAACCATCTCATACGGTCATAGGTCGCGAACCCGGTTCACATATACACCTCTCTCTCTTTCTCTCTTTCTCTTTATATATATATATATATATATATATATATATATGTGTGTGTGTGTGTGTGTGTGTGTGTGTGTGTGTGTGTGTGTGTGTATGTATATATATATATATAACTCCGAAAACCTAAAGTATGCGTGGATGCTATGTTTCTAAAGTAAATCAGAAACTCTACACATTTTCAGAGAGTTACACTACTTACCTAAAATCCATCATTAGTCTGTCTCTTGCAGATTTATTTCAAGTAGTTTGTCTCTTACTTCTTTCGTTTTTCAAAATCCAATCATTTTTCATTATTAATGTAATGGGTACTTATGCTAATAAAATAGATTATTTATATTTGCTTTTTCCTGTAAGACGAATAGTAGCTTAGATATCAAATAGTAAATGTTGTTATCTTTATATGAGCACATTGTTGGCATTTATTTCCTTGGTGATATTTACACAGACTGTGAACAATTAAAGCTGTAATTTATACCATCTATATATTTTAAAGTATATGTCGATAATCGTATATTAAAACGAGTTCAACAAACTAATACTAATTATTTGTTAAACTAAAACGTAAATAACAATCGACACAATCTAAACAAGAATTAATGTGTAAACACCAACTAAAATTGAAATAGAGCGAAAGGAATGTACACATTTTGTAGAATGAAATGCTTAACGTTTAGAAAAATAGACAAACATGCGTATATACATAATTAGGCAATTTACATTAGACATAGAAACATTTACAAAAAAAAATGTAAAACGTCATTTTCGACTATATAAAAAAAAAATAAATGGAAGAAAATGAAAAGGCGAACAATATCAGCAATATAAAATAGGAAAATAATTCTTTAAAAATGTAGACAATCAAGATAGATTGAATGTGTGTAGAAAGGGGAAAGAGGCGCTTCTTCATTAAAAATATCCAAATGCAATAAGATAAATCTTTTTATTTGAAAGTAAAAATGATAATAATAATGATGATAACAATAATATTAATAATAATAATAATAATAATAATAATAATAATAATAATAATAATAATAATAATAATAATGGGAATAATAATGGGAATAATAATAATAATAATAATAATAATAATAATAATAATAATAATAATAATAATAATAATAATAATGATATTAAATATGTAAGACGGTCGAGTACAGATATCATTAAGCCATAACTTTCCGCGCCAGTCTGGAAATGCACAAGCCAATCGACACAGAAAGCAGGTATTATATGAATTATATTTTTACAAAAAGTTGGCGCTTCGAAAGTCTACAGCGAAAAAGCGAATTTAGAAGGATTGTTCCAAACATGCTTATTCACAGGAAAGGACTACACACATGACAATTAAATCGAGGCACATATCCGATAAACACACACACACACACACACAAATATATATATATAAATATATATATATATATATATATATATATATATATATATATATATATATATAATTGTTAATGCACATTGCAAAAATTCATCTGATATAATTGATACTTATGAGAAGAAGAGCATCCCTATAAAAGTGTTATGTCCGGTAGTGTGCATCCGTATATTTCAGCAAACTAGACGTGTTTTACATGTTTAGCTGCAGATATGACATGAGAAGACTACCGGTGTGCCGTTGCTACATATCTATATTAGACTCCTGTTGGGCACTTGTTTATTTGGCTCCTACCATGGGATATCATGCGACTTGGTTGACCAGCCGTTGACATACCAACACTGCTATATTGACTACACACATGGCTAAGTTGAAATGCATTTGAGACGTTTAGTACGGATTTCTCTCGCAAGGTACGATTCAAGAAAGCAGTCTATACGCTTTGTATCAAATCTGACACCTTCATGATAGATACGCTGGCCCTCACCGATTTTCGAAAATCCACTATCTCTAAGTACTCTACGTTCATATCGAGGTGTTTTATGTGTTTGATTCCATCCATAACACTTAACATAGGATAGTGTGCCGTGCGTTTTACATGCAGCAGTTCCACATTTGCTTAGTGAGCCTTTAATCATCGATTCTAACTAATTCCCTAGCTTAATGCATTTGACTACGTATAATACACACTACTATGCTCAGCCTTCCGGCCTTCCTTAACACATTGGTGGCTTGTGTATATGCTTGCTACTAAAAATTCAGGATCCTCCTTAGCAGCGTTTTGAATTGAATTTCTCCTGAACCTAATACACCTCTCCGAAGAATATATATATATATATATATATATATATATATATATATATGTGTGTGTGTGTGTGTGTGTGTGTGTGTGTGTTCGTAAATATATCTATCTATCTATCTATCTATATATATATATATATATATATATATATATATATATATATATATATATATATATAGTAATCCAGGTAGGGTAAAAATTAACAGGGTAGAAATCCAAAGGGAATCAAACCGGGTTTATAAAAGAGTGCTCAATAAAAAATATAGAGCTGTATTGTGAATGCTTTTATTCAAACATGTACAAGGTCTGCTACACTGGCATGTCGATGTTATCGATCTACAGCTCTCAAGAGCTGAGGTCTCATCAGGCAGAAAATTATTTTTTGATTCAACCTGGTTGCTGAATTCCAGGGAGAATGAAGTCAAGCAAAAAAGATATATATATATATATATATATATATATATATATATATATATATATATATATACATATAAATATAAATAACCCGCCACTCCTACACTGATGAGAGTAAGAGAGACCAACAAGACATTGGGATTTGAGTTTGAAATATAATTCATGCACCGAGTTTCGAGTCCAGCGACCACTGTGAAGATACCTTTTTCTACACTGACGATTCCCGTAAGGATGACACATATACATATGTTGATAATCACATATATTTTCACGATTAATTATATATATATATATATATATATATAGAGAGAGAGAGAGAGAGAGAGAGAGAGAGCGAGAGAGAGAGAGAGAGAGAGAGAGAGAGAGAACAGTTTTTATTATATTCAAATAACAATGGTTTGTTTTATTACTTTTATTTTTATTTTTTCACATTTACAAACATTTTAAATTTCTGTGAGATATATTTAACGGTCCGTATCATTTGTCTTGTGCCAAACAACATTTGTATGTCAATATCGTCTCTGCAACACTACAAAATCATCAGAAAATGTTCACAAATTATAAAAGAGTTCTTAGATTAGAGTGTCTTGAAAGCACCCACACAATACATCAGTTTCATTTTAGGGTGAAAACAAACAAAAAAAAACAAACACAATTTTTTTAGCAAACACTCACACGTGTGAGATCCAACTAATCCGCCATTTTGAAATTTTGCGTTTAAAGCTAGTATCTCCTCAAAAAATTATGCGAACAATTTTAAAATTTTAATTCGGTAATATTTCCTAAATATTTAATATGTACTATAATTTATTTATTAACTTCCAGTTTATTTGAAGATTATTTTTTTTTACTAAAGTTACATCAATGTTTATTTAGCTCGTTAGGGTACGAAACTCATTTAAGCAGATAATTATAGAGCTAGTCTGATTGTGACAACCGTCCATTCAATCAACTATTTAAAAAAATTCTTCTACATAGGTGTTTTATGGAATGTATATAGTATGTATTAATACACCCTTTCCAACAATATTAAGATAAGCTTAACTTCGCAGAATTCATCACTCAAGTAGTAAGTTACTAATATAAATGCGAAACTAAGGGGGTGGGGGTACACTCACGGCGAAATATATCCTCCATTTAGCCAAACCACGATTTCGAAACACCGAAGGAGCATTATATATTTATTTATTTATTTAATTTCTTAATGTATTCTAAGGATTCAAAAGTAGTTATACTGGCATCTGTACTTAAACATTATCTTTACTAAGTTTTAACTCTAATTCGTACTATCAAGTGAATTGCTGGAACAAATGTTCGAATGTAAACATTAGTCGTACTTTAATGTTTACAACTATTATTAAGTCGTTTTTCTCCTATTGTATAAGTATCAATATGCTTATTAATATACATTCACAAATATGTTTAGTATCCATCAATAAATTCGTACCACCCACACATATATACACACACACAACATATATATATATATATATATATATATATATATATATATATATATATATATATATACGCACACACTCACAGAAATATTACTTCGCTATAACATGCACGATAAAAAACAAGCATTTCTTTTTCTTCTAAAAACTAAAAATTAAGTGCAAATAGGTTGTTTAAGAATAATGTAAAATTCCATTTCACTCTAAACATTTAACGTGACTAAAATAGGAATTAGTTCATCCTTGTTTATTTTTCTACGATGAAGCTTGGTGTTTCCTAAAAAACTAAAAAGAATAAGTGCAAATAGGCTGTTAAAGAATAATGTCACATCCCATTACTCCCTATACAATTGACGTTACTAAAATAGGAATTATTTCATCCTTGTTTATTTTTCTACGATGAAGCCTGGTGTTTACTTTTCTTCTATCACCTTAACTAAATTAAAAAATACGTTATTTAAGAATATTGTCAAATCACATTTCACTCCAAATTATTCACGTGACTAAAATAAGAGTTACTCCATTCTTATTCATTTTTCTACTGTCACACCACTACGGTTCCAAGTATCTAAGGGTGCCAATAAATATTTATTCATTCATTTTATATTGTTTTTTTTTTATATGAAATGTTTTTTTTTAAAAGAGTACCTTCTTTTTCTATTATGAGGATTCAAAAGTAATTAGAGGACATCAATACCTTAGTTTACTCGTGATTAAGTTTTCAACTTAATTCGCATTACCGTACGAATACCGACAGCCATTAATGTGTATATCAGTTCCCCTCTAAAAACATGTGTTAAATAATATGATACAAAAATAGTTTCCTATGATTTCCATTGAAGCAAACTTACTATTGAAGTTAAGTTACAATACGTTCGCATATTTCTATTGCTTAAGGTTTCGATATCAGTGTATCGGAACTATCACGCTCAACATCCAAACCTCCCACACACATATATATGCATGCACACATACATACACAATATATATGTACATATCCAAATAAACAAACATACACATGAACACCTCATATAATTACATCCATTATTTATTTATCTATTTATTTATTTTATTTCTTCATTTATCAATTGAACATTTATTTAGCATAATATTTTAGATGGAGGTAATATTATTAGTCTATACTCCTACCAAAGAGATGTCCGACTTACTATTTACTATTTCACCCTAATTAATACAGATGAAAAAAAAACATAATGAAAAAAATTATTTCAATTATTTATTGATGCTCTCGTAATCTAGCCCTCTTACTATTTTATTTTAAGCCAGATATAAGCTTAATAACTTCGGTCATTTTAGTTATAAGTGATGGCTTCTATATCTAAATGTTTTATATTGAGGTATTAGTACTCAGTTATTTACTATTAAGTTTATGTTTTTTTATTGTCAAGATATTCTTATGTTGTTCCTATACCTTAGTTATTTACATATTCATGTTCATGAAAGGGTTACCAGCACAGGTATTTTATATGGGTCTGTAACGGGATAGGATGTATGCGTTTCTATGTAGAATCACCTCCTGTCTTTTATTTAATATATATAATATAAAAATACCGAGAGTATACAAATCACCGATAAACTAAATATTAGCGACAAAGTTAGTAAATTAAAACCTAAGGAAGCCTATATCTTATTTAAAGACCACAAAAGTAACGTTAACAATAACCCTAGCACTCGCTTAACTAACTCGACCAAACCAGAAATATGAAGAATCAGCAAAACAATTATATCTAGAATCAACATACACATGAGGAAAGACATAGAATTAAACAAATGGAAGCAATCACTTGGTTTAACAATATCGAAAACAAGAACAAATGTACCCTCCTACAATTCGACATAGTAGACTTCTACCCGTCTATATCAGAAAAACTCTTCAACATCGCCCTAGAATTTGCCGAGAGATATACCGATATATCCAAGGATGAAATACACATTAGATCAGTTTTAATCAATAACGATGACCAATGGATTAAAACAAATATGACAAACTCTTTTGATTTGGCCATGGGCGCCCTTGACTCTGCGGAAACATCAGATCTTGTGGGGTTATTCATTTTATATACCTCACAAATATATTTGATAATACAGATATCGGCCTTCATAGAGATGATGATTTGCAATAATAAGAGAGTCCAACAAAGTCAAAGAAAAAAACCTCAAGAAAATTATACATATGGAAATGAAAAAACTAGGCCTAAAAGTAGAATATATATAGTTAACAGTTGTTTCAAAGTACGTGGCTTATCGGTGTTTCTAGTCATGATGAATATCGTTACCGATATCGGAAGCCAACCAAGGGTTATAACATAGTTATCATGGCGGATACGGGTGTTTTCACAGTTTCGGCCACCACCAGCTTTTGCCACCGGACAGAGTATTTAAATACATTCTATTTTATTGAATCACATTTATATTTTGCCGTTAAATTACGCGTTCAAATACTAGTACATATGAGTAATGCTATCTCGTGCGATAAGTTTTCAGTTAGCATAATGAATTATTAGCTAGCCAAGAATGTATTCAGTACAGTGAACGCAGCCATGCGATCCTGAAGACTGTTTATTGAATCCCTATTCAATACACTAAAAATATAAACAATAAAAGCTTATTAGCAAGCAAGAAAACAGAATAGAAAGAAAAAGTAGATTGTGTAACAAGGGTATGTGAAATAAGTGGGGAAGAATTGTAACAATAAGAAAATGAAATACAATTAAGTAAAAGGGATAGAGGTAACTAAGCCACGTGAAAACGAAGAAGTAGTAGTGGTAACCGTAGTTGACAAAGAAGACAAAGCAGAAAAGGTAAATGGCAATGCAGATGAAACACGAATAAAACTAAAATGAATAAAAATGGCGTGATGTGAGCTAGAGCAACAAAACCATCAACAAAAATATTACCAACAAAAAGCGAAGCAAGGATAATCTAAAAAGACAAAAAAAACTAGACAAATAGGAGAAAATTACATTATTAAGAAAAATACAAATTGAAAGGTTTCCTAGAGACAAGGCTTATAATAAAATACAAAATCTGAACGTCAAACAAAATTACGCAAAAAATCGTCATGATGACAGTTGCGAATGTAAACAAAAAAATAAAACAACCATGGATATCACAAAGGGATGAAAACAACGATTTCTAAATAATTGCCAACTGGAAAGGGAGATACAATACATGGGTTTCATTCTTTTTTCTATTATAACCACTTCCAGCCAATGCGTTTCCCCTCCACCCGACGGACATCCTCATCAGTATTCGATAACCACAGGTGCCGTCTTGTCTCCACTGAATGATTCAAGTCCCCTGCGTTTTCGTAAAAAAGAGTATTTTCAAAACACTGATGCCTGAATAGAGACATGTTAACTACAATATGACGCTATATTGAAACATGAACACAGAAGGCGAAAAGCAACCCCGACAAATATTATGTCCAGTCAATCTTCTTAGGGTTGTATACAATCAGTACAATTGTTATGTGCTGTTATTTGCATTTAATTTCAGAAGATAAAACTGTGTGAAAGCTCTCATGAATAAATGTAAAAGAGTAAACGGCACTACGAGTTATACATACATCATCTTAGGCTCAACAGTAATATATACAAATGACTGTATTAAGCAATCTGATGGAAATAATAAATGAGAAACATGAATTAAATATATGTAGAAATAATAATGTAATACTTTAATGAAGAAATACAATTATAAAAACAAATGGCCTCATCTAAAATTAATTGTCTAAGAAAATATCTCATTACGTACGTACGGAATTGTAATCCCATAATAATGTATCTTTTTAACATTATGTAAATTTGTATAATAAATAAAGTTTCAATATAGAAAATGTAGTGGTGGCTTTCCAAACGCTAATATCGCTCAAACACCCTAACAGTAAATAGAACTAGATGTAAAACCATCTTGAAAACGATGGTTATATCATGTTTTAAAACAGTAATACACCTTAAATATACTTAGACTGTAGAAGAGTAATACACGGCAAAGAGCTCAGTCGTTAGCATGTGATACAAAGCCTGTTTTTAAACCTCTGTTTATACACTTGTTTTGTTTATAAATAGTCAGTCAAAATACAGTTGATATAATTTTACCTATGATGTAGAGTTATTCATTATTTATTCATTAATTCATTTATTCAAATTTAAAGTTTTCATATGTATGTTTATAAAACACACATGCAAAATACAATCAATGCTCATATGTATAGTAATCATAATGAAGAAGATAGTAACTCTTGTAACAGAATAAACGACATATGTCTAATAAGTATCCCTTACTATAATAAGACTTTCATTTCTGAATGTATGTAAACCAAACTCTGGGCATTATTTGAAAGAAAGTTGATTTTCAATAACATAGCCAATTGTCGGAAAGGGTTGGATGTACTGCCCACTAATTACCAATATTGGTTTCTCCATGTTGCATTAGAATATCATTTTAAGTTCTGGTTGCAAAACAACATGCGTTAATCATCCAATCTAGTAATACACACCTCATACTAGTTGTAATGTATATAACTACATAAAACGTAACATGTTTTGTAACGACATACATTTACTTTACTTACGCTTGGATCCGGTATTTTCAAAATAGTAAGTAGCGGTATAAAATGTTCGGAAATATGTTTATTTAATACATTATTACGTATATTTATACGTTCTAAGTAACTAATAATAAATATTAGCAAATACAACACACACTACATTTTTCATATGATGATAAACAAAATACAGAATGATAACATGAAATTAATATTAATGAGTTTTTGTTAAAACGGGATAAATTGTGCTAGTACTACAAAATGTTTACTACTTTTAAACCACAAGTAATATATATTGTTATTGAAACGTTGCTCGGATTAAATATACAAATGAATGCTTAAAAATATTTGTGTATATTAATTGGATGAATGAATTTAAACTTTCGAAACTAATGCCTTAACAAAAAGGTAATATTTTGACCTCAGCTTAACGTCGATAAAATGTCTGGTTATATAATGGCCGTTTATACCCGTATCTTTTGTGACCTTCTTGTGTCAGATGTAAAATATAAAGATGTCGGCGAAGTATAAGCCCAGTCTAGAACAAGATGAAAATAAATGTGGAAAATGAACACAACTGAAAACATGTTACCCAACGACAACGTTGAGGACGACGATAATGATGATGTATTATTTGCGTTTAAGCTGCAGGCCAAAGTCTGTGTCTCATCCAACTAATGTCGGAAGGTGTTTCTGATCATTATTCTTTTCACATATTTCCCCCTTCTGAGAATATTTTTCCATAACGTTGTCAGTGAAGAAGCGACCATCGCTTTCAACATACAGACACTTCCCGTTTTATACGTATGTGTTGTATTCCTATTCTCTCACCCCCTTATCTATGTGTCTTTTAACTTGGGAATGTTCTCCCATAATAAACCTGTATATTTGTTTAATCATGGAGGGAGCGAACTTCCCTATGATAACAAATTAGTCTATACGTATTACGAAGAGGTTAAATATAAAAAGATAGTAAACCATGAAAATACTAAATAAAAAAAAATCAGACTTTCTCTCGGAGTGAGCTTCTTTTGCTCTCAAATTACATGGTTAATGTGGTGTTATCTTTTAGTTCATAATGGCCGATGTTAATGTGCCCTTACTTTATTGAATTTGGCTGTAAATACAAGTACAACATGAGAGAAGGTTAGTAAGAGATAGCAAAATGAAAATGAAGATAGATTAATCCTTGGGGTAAGTTAGTATACATTTCACTCTAAGATATATATATATATATATATATATATATATATATATATATATATATATATATGTACATAAATATATATATATATATATATATATATATATATATATATATATACATATACATACATATACACTACAAAACTCGACTATATATATATAAACATATATATATATATATATATATATATATATATACATATACATATATACATATATATATATATACATATATATATATATATATATATATATATATATATATATATATACAAATGATAAAACACATGATTAAGTAAAATTTATTATTCGAATATCGGACGTGCAAAAGTAAGATCAACTACTAATTTTACAGACTTATAAAAAAGGTGCGTCGAAGCCAATACATAAGTAAAAGCAAAGACGTGTCAAATAAAGTATACTTAATATACTTAAATGCTTATAATACCTAATAAATATAGTTTCATATTTAAAGTTTCCCGCCATAATTAATTATAAATCTCACTCCAGGTCTTTACCTGTTTGTCATAATTCCACTGACGATGGACCCAGGCGGGTCAGAAAGTACTCTGGACCAACATGTACATTACGGCAGTCTCATCAGCCAATTTTCTTCCGAGATTAAGATTTTAATCCGGAAAATTGAAGGGATAAATACTAAAATAAACAGACAAAAATTGTCGGTTATTTTTAATATATATATATATATATATATATATATATATATATATATATATATATATATATATATATATATATATATATATATAAGAAGGTATAACAACCGAACAATCAATATTAAAATCAATATTTTTTTTTAAATCAGAAACGTTTGTGGCGTAAGATTGTATGGTTTTACATCTATTTAAATAAAAATATGATGTAAAATACATAGATATTGTAAGGGATAAGGAGTAAGGGGTTAGGTCAACTTGATTATACGAATCAATGAAACTATTGTACCCATTACTGGACTTTTTCGATCTGCTCCTGTTATGCGCAGGAAAGAATTTTAGCATTCCAACGCAAATTGCTCAGATATTCACACTTTTAATAAGTAATTTCCTCACAACATATACACAATAGCACGTGTGATATTTCCCTTTGGGATAACCAGAGAACATATAAGTCGGCAATAAGAGCAGGTGATTTTAAGAAAAAGTAATAACCGCTAGTGAAGTCAAATATAACGTTAGAATAACGATATTGAAGCAACATTATACGTATTTCTTTACGCCCCCTCTACCTAGAAGGAAAGATTAAGATAAAAAAATGCATAACATTACATAAATATGCATAAAATTGATACACATTTTATTACATCGAAAGTTCAGATGCAAAGAGTTCGATACTGCACTTATCGTTAATTCTATTGTTAGTATGCTTATTATATATATATATATATATATATGTATATATACATACATATTTACATATATCCATATATACATATATATTTATATATATACATATATATATATATTTATATATGTGTATATATATATACATATACATATATATATATTTATATATATATTTATATATGTGTATATATATACATATATATATATTTATATATATATATATGTATATATATATACATATATATATATATATATATATATATATATATATGTTGGTTCTATTCTAAAGACAATGCAAAGAGCAATCCAGTATCATAATATTTATTAGTTCCATCTATTATTTATTTCGACACTTCGGTGGCCATTTATAATTGTAATCTTCACTTAACATACAAACTAAAACATGTAATATACAAATAACATTTTACATACAAAACACATTATATATATATATATATATATATATATATATATATATATATATATATATATATATATATGTATATATATATGTATATATTCATATATATATTGTTTTAAAATTAGGTGTTCATCGTTTTTTGTCTAATTATGAAATAAAATAGTATTTGAACATATGTATTCTATGTTGTGTGCTACTGTTATATGTTATTGGATTCCATGAAGGTTCTTAAAACTTTGTGTGAAAAATAAACAAATATTCTAAAACCTGGATTATTAACCTCCTTATAAATGAAGTAGGTATCTATCTACAATCGGCGATTAACTGTAATTTTTAACTCTATGGAATGTTAACTGACATTCATGAGTGCGGATCGATAGTTCAGTTTGTAGAAGTGTCGCCTCTAATACAGTCGATGTGTGTTTGGAATATAGGGTTCGGTTGTGACCTACGGAATATACCAAAAGACGGCGAACCTCGACACCAGAACTTTCGTTATTTGCAGTTACGACGTATGTATATATACATATATATGTATATATATATATATATATATATATATATATATATATATATATATATATATATATATATATATATATATATATATATATATGTATATATATATTACAGATGTATATTTGATTTTGAGTATTTCAGCGTTTTGATATTATACTTTTCAAAAACCTCCCAATGAATGTGGCTGGTATGGTTCTTTAAGTGTAGCCACCTCTTGCCTTAGCTTGAATTTACCGCACATACACTCGTCGGTGATTCAATAAACCGGCACGTGACATTGTTACCAAATTGAAGACTTGCTGGCACTGTTTGTTAGTTCATTCATAGCTACTCGGTTCAGCTGCATATGTTCACTCCTTTTTTTAAAAAAGCTCCCTGCATGCATCCATCATTTTCTACCATCTTGATATGTCTACAGCCATCTCCGATTATCTTTCAACATCAATAACTTAAAATCAACGTGAGCATTGGTGTCATTTAACACGTCTAAATGATTTATTTGAATCACTCCAAGAAGATCGACTGCCGTATCACAAACACCCGTCTTAAAACAGTAACGCACTATTATATGCTATCTCTTCAAGCCGATGCTGTAGGATCAGTTTTCGCATTTTTTAGCTTTGAAACATCTATTCTGCGAGAACAATTGTAATTAACAAATGGCCTTAACGACCGTATTTGCACCTCATGTCAGCACACATAAGACAATGAGGTGTCTAACACTCAGCATTTCTTTACAATCGAACCTTTAAGACATCCGCGTGTGCAGGTGATTATCACATCAGCTAAATGTACTTAGTTTGATCGTAGGTGCCTACATGAGTTCATGTACTTTATACGTATTAGTTATCATTAAGTCTAGTCCCGGACACATTTGCAGTAACCACAGCCCGTTCGTATTCATACTTCCGACTTTACAATCTCCGATTGGACACCATAATTTATAATGCATTCTATTTCTGACATTAAACGCTACAAGCAAGTCAATTTTCTCATTTCGCGCAACACTACAAATAACATTTTTAACATCTTCATAAAAAGGTCATACGATCTTCGGTTGGCTATCCACGTTAGAAAAATAACCAGAAATAAGAGTGTAATTACGTTCACTTCGAGAAGCACATTAAAGGCCATAATGATAATGAAAATTTTTCCAAGTTTTTAAACCACACCTTTCCAATCTTTTTATCTAGTTAAATACACATTGAAAGCTGTCAACTATATACCAACTTTTCTGCAACAATTTTCTCTCTGCATAGCTTGTATATTACTGTTAAAACTAAACATGTTTTGTCGAACAAGTGATGTTCGTTGATTCGTCCAGCCATGAAATATAACGATCATGTACGATTCTTACGTTTCAACAAGCTATTTCAAAATGGCATTATCTATTACTAATTCATTAAGTCATCCCGCTTTCTTAGACACTTTTCAGCTGCGGAAAATGACCAGGCGAAAGTACAGTAGACAATGTTGGGGTAACTTTGTCTAGCGTCTTCCAAAATGTATTGGTAGTGCATTACAATCGATAAAATTGACTGATCTTACACAGAGAGTTCTGCCTAACCTGACCACTGCCTAGTTGGCAAACAAACAATGTTAAGATAAGCAATATGTCGCCCCAGTGCAGGTGTGTTGCCATACGCTTCCAATTGTCAAGTTTGAACACGTTAGAATGCTCCCATTGCAGTAGGCCCTGAGAAGTTTATGATGCAGAAAGCTGCACACATATTTGGTATTTACATAAGGATCACATCAGCAACAACTTACAGTACAGTAACTGGATTATAGTCATCAACGATTTGCGACATCATTAGCACTCTCTGAGTATAAGCTACTATGAACCATGGCAGAAAATCAGCACGATGACCAGTAGTCACTTAAATCAGAGGTATTAGATCATAGTTTGCTTTCTGTTAGATACCTCCCCCAATAATTGATAAAGAGGAATGTTCATCTACTAATCATACACGATACTCATGGATAAGATTTACGTTGCTAGAAACCTGAGCGTAATTCACACGATGGTGGGGTATGCATGACCTAGCTAATCAGGTCAAATCTCCCCTGGCGGAGAATAAAAATGAATGTTGAAGAAAATGAGTGGGGAAGAAATGGAAAGATGGAGTGAGCAAGGACTACTGTGGCTGGTGGTAAGAGAAAGAGGTGGGGGGTAGCAGGGGTAAAGTGGATGGCAGAGAGGGAGTGGAGGAGAGGGAGGAGGGAGGTGTTTGACCAGATGCCTGCGGTCAAGATTGAAGGGGAAAAAGGAAGTTGGAATGTTCTCCAACAAGTACGGCCGTCCACCCAGTACTGGGCATTATTTTATTTTATTTTTCCCTTCAATATGTCTACCCTACATGTATCTGTACTTGCATGACATTTTTTCTCTATATTATCATCCTGATGAAGTCTTATAAATAAAGACGAAACGTTGATGTACACATAAAACACATCCATTTTTTGGTTTTCCTTTTTCATTTTCCCATCACGTCGGATTACCTTCATCCTTCTCTTCCCATGTATATATATATATATATATATATATATATATATATATATATATATATATATATATATATATATATATATATATATATACATTTCTCATGTTGCTTTTTGTGATCGAAAGTTTAAATAAAAGCACAGAGAATGTATGATGAAGAAATAACAGTAAGCGTTAGAGGTGTGAAAAAGAAAACATATGTAACATTCTAATGTGTTTAGTGGTCGAAAATTTCAAGTGAGAAACGCTGGTAAGATTTTCAGTGTGACACAAATGAAAGCAACGATAGAGACAGGAGTAGGAACGTCGAATATGGATCTTTGTGATCTATTTTTTTTTATAATAGCACATTAGAAAAAATATACGATAAAAACGCTAGTGAAACATTTAGTTTGTGAACGTTAAGGCTGATAGAAACTATGTGAAGAAGTTGAATGTGTACATGTCCGATTTTGCCTTTTGTAAGTGTAAGGTTAAAATAGATATCGGTTGAAAAAGCTGCTGATTTATATAACCTCACTTTTGTTCTCTCTCTCTCTATATATATATACATATATATACATATATGTATATATATATACACATATATATATATATATATATATATATATATATGTATGTATATATATATATATATATATATATATATATATATATATATATATATATATATACATATATATATATATATCAACTACACAGCCTTGTAAGTGTACATTGGTTACTTGGGTTTATTTAATATGTGTACAGTATCATCATTTTTTACAAATTATATATAGATGTGTACCACATATATTTGCATGGATACATGTATTTATTTCACATCAGCCAATGTATGCAAATATTCGTGCTTTGATATATAGTATATTATATTCTAATATACTTCACTCGTGTATTTTTATCCCTTTATTGTATATGTTTATCTGTTTATTTCTTAACGATAGTCACTCGTTATTTTCTTTGTTTTCTCGCTATGTATTGAAATAAACATTTTATATAAAAAGGCAACATCCCTAACCCTAACCCGCACCCTACTCCAAACACTAACCCTAATCCCCATATTTACTTTTAGTTTAGTATTATTCGTTTCAGCAGATATTTAGAAAGGTATAGATTATTTGAGGTTTTAGTTACATTGAAAGTCTACTTCCATTAATAACTCCTTCTAAATGTTATTTACCGAATCTGTGTTCACTCTTACTTTTGATAGGCGCCTATTTTCTCTTCGATAGGTATTGTTGCTTCTCAAGAATGGTCTTGGGTTTTTTTTTTATATTGTCTCATGTGTTTTTAATATCGGCTTGGAGCCAATGTTTCAATATTGCGCAGAGGAAATCAAAATAGCCCCAAGAGACTTCGACAATCACCTGATTTCAATGTTGACATTCTGAAAATAAAACTTACGACTAATACTTCTAATTTTTCATATCTTACCAAAAACACCTTATCTCGCAATTTTTTTGTTTGTCTTCACAACTTCCAAGTCTATTTCCGTTTTCTTTCTTTCCATTGTTTGTCTGGAAGAAGGGGCAGCTGGGCTGGTGAGTTTCTTCAGTGTTTTCTTATGTCTTATAGTTTTTCCTAACAGACTTCGCATGCAATAAGTGTTCGTCTTTGCAGGTATGTGTATATAAAGGTATTGATCGAGTTATGTGTGAGTACGTGATCAGAAGATTCCTGTAATTGTGTACATGAAAATAGCCGTGTCTACCCGTCATCGGCAGGCACACATTTATCTTATATTTTCGCATAACTATGTAATTTTAAAGAATTTATTTTCATAATAGGATTATGAAAGTTCGAAATATATTTTGTATGTCAGTTGCTACTTTTAAATACATAGTGGACCATATTTTACAAGCGTATACTTATAAATAAACAAGCAATGTTTTCATTTCTAAAATTACTATTATTTTATCGAACGGAAAAATTGTTAATAGGTTTGTGTTTCTAACAAGTTAGTTTAAATAAACATTAATGTGTGTGAATTGTTTCTATGGAATCAAATTCGAAACACATTTACACACGCACTAAAAACATCACACAACGCACGGACTATACTAGGTACATTAATAGGTGTTGATTTATATATATATGTATATATATATATATATATATATATATATATATATATATATATATATATATATTACTATGTAGTCTATATGTTATTTACATACACATACATAACTATATATTCGTATTTATTGATTTTGCTTTCATTCGTTTTATATTTGTTTATATTTTAATTTACTTATAATTTACACATTTGTTCTATTCTATTAGACGTATTACTACTTAATTTGAAATTACAATGTGTTGTAAAAGTATGCGACTTCATGCAAATTATAGTATTTTGAAATATGGTGTTCATGAAAGTGAACTGATTCTTATATTTCTAATACAATACACCCACTTGAATGTTTTAAGAATGTGAATCGTATTATATTTGTTTATTTGCTGATTATTGACAACGCTGTTTTGATTTTTCCTCTTACGATCGATATATAGAACATCTAGGAAATATAACGTTTATTTGGTTGTCTAAGTGACGAAGTAACTGTTTTGTTTTCAACTTGATCTTTGTAAAAAATTATAAATACATGGTTAGTGAAATATAACTCTCTATTTTTATTCAGACATAGTCTAGCATTGGAACATGAACATCTATTGAGCTAAACTCTTTAAACTCTAACTATGATAATAAATATATACATATATTTTTATAAGAGTATTAGAAGACTATCACAATGCGAGAAATGGAAATATGTCAGCGTTGACAAAACAAGTGATTTTAATAATATATTTTTCAAAAACTTTTTTAGTTATGTGTTTTTCTATATATTGCAAATCTTACTTGGTTAGGCATGCACAGTCGTATGTATGTATGTGATATATATATATATATATATATATATATATATATATATATATATATATATATATATATATATATATATAAGAAAAGAAGGATAAAGGTAATCCGACGTAATGGGAAATGAAAAAGCATTAAACGAAAAAAGGATGTTTTTTTAATATATTAATGAACATTTCATGGCTACTACTTCTTCTCATCAACCCATGATGTCAACCCAATAGTTTCACGTACTAGTATGACATTTTTCTTAAAATTATCATCCTGAGGAGGTAATATAAATAAAGATGAAACGTTGTAGAATATATAAAAGAAAATCCTTTGTTTTTGTTTTTTTCTTTTTTCATTTCCCATCTCTCTCTCTCTCTCTCTCTCTCTCTCTCTCTATATATATATATATATATATATATATATACATATAAAGAGAGCTACGCATATATATATATATAGAGAGAGAGAGAGACAGACAGACAGAGAGAGAGAGAGCGAGATCTTACCATATATATATATATATCTATATAAAGAGAGCTACACATATAAATATATATATAGAGAGAGAGAGAGAAAGAGAGAGAGACAGAGAGAGAGAGAGAGCGAGATCTTACCATATATATATATATATATATATATATATATATATATATAAAGACAGAAACAGATATAGAGAGAAATATACATATATATATATATATATATATATATATATATATAGAGAGAGAGAGAGAGAGAGATATGCATAGAGAGAGTTATATAGAGGGAGAAAGAGGGAGATACATATATAGAGAGATACATAGAGAGAAATATACATAGAGAGAGATGCATAGATAGATACATACATATATATACATAGAGAGATACAAAGAGATAGAGATACATAAAAAGAGAGAGATAAATAGAAAGAGAGAGATATGCATAGAGAGAGAGAGAAAGAGATGCATAAAGAGAGAGAGAAAACGAGAGAAAGTATGATACATTCTGATATAGCAAATCTATATGCATATATAAATTACACGAGCATATACGCAAATTAACTGTATAAAGCGCATAGGTAAAACTATAGTGACCATGCACAATACACATGTTACACATGTTACGATTACCAGTCTCAAATAGTGGTGGGGTAAATATACAATACTATTCGTTAAAGCAAACATTACGCACATACACAACCTTATATGCGCATACAATATAATATAAACATACAGCAACAACATTTTACACAAACGCACGAAATCTGCGACACTGGCATATCGATGTTATCGATCAGCAGCTTTTAGAAACTTAGATCTCATCAGGTGGAGTAAAAAAAATATAATTACCTCAAAACATATTTGTAACGTAATGGAAAAGAAAAGAAAGGACATGAAATATTTGAATAATTACGTGGTCAGATTTGAAACCGTTAAAAATCAAATATAATATGAAATAAACTTGCTAGAAGATCGCGAAAAGAGAGAAAAGAATGAAAAGCGAAAGAGGGGAACAAAAAGAAAGAAACCCGGTTACAAAAACTCGTGGCACATGTCTGTATACGTGTTTATAGTTGCATCATCGTGTCAATATCATGCTGGCTGTGTCGATGGGAAGGAAGACATATTCGCTAGGCTGACTTAAATCTAGGCGGATAGTGGTGGCAGGAAGAGTGTTCAGATTAAGATATTTTTCTATAAATTTTTAAAATTTTACATTTTCATTTTTTTAGTGGTTCACTGTTTTTTTAAATTCTAAGTTTAATTTTTGATTTTACATTATTGTTGTGCATTTATTTAAGCCGAGTACAGCGAACAATTAGGAAATAAATTAACTAAACATCTACTACAGGTTACTAACGTTATATAAGAATAGTAATAACAACAACTGTGAAACTAATAATAATAATAATAACAATAATAACAATAATAACAATAATAATAATAATAATAATAATAATGATATCTAAAAAAGTAATCATAATTTTAATATTGTAATAATAGCAGTATGTATTATGAAGCGCGGAATAAACGAATGGAATTGAGAGAATAGGGATGAGATTATAGTAATGTAAATAATACTACTTATTCAAATGAGAAGGTAATGTTGTATTATGACGGGCCCCGTATTTTAAACGGGTAAATTAGCTAGTATGAATTATGAACTGTGTGAAAGAAATAGGAATAAGTATAAATTAATGCAGTGATAATTTAGGACGCATGTGTGGACGTAAGAAAGATCACCTGACTTACGCGATGTGCAACGGTGTCATTTCGTACGGGGTGAGTGCAAAGTGTTCTCACGCTCGCTATGACGGGTGATGCATCTTGGTTCAAAAGGTCAGACACGGAGGTCATCCAGTGCAGTTATGAGATTCATAGAAAGGTCAAGCGTCTCTTACGTCAGAGATCCTTTGTGTGAAAACTTAGTTTTTAGTTGAGTTCCCGATTTTGGCAGCGAGAAGTCGACACGCGCAGGCATGTAACTTTGTGTGAAAGAGTTAGTTTTTCGAGCAGTTCATGATAGAAGCTCGTCAGGTAGAAACGTATAAGCTGGTCTCTGCGGTGCGAGGTCTGGGTGAATCGCGAGAGATGGGCTAAAAACTTAGAAGACCGTAACTGACTGCATGCGAGTTCACCCACGCGGTATGGATGAACAGAAGATGTGAATGAATGGACCGAAAATGAAACCCTTTCCAACCGAAGTGTGAACATAAATGAAAAAGTCTCTCTAAAAAAAAAAGTCGGCTTCGAGTGTCTCTGTCCTCTGCTTGTAAATAAAATCTGCCCCATAAAAGGTAAACCACTGCGATCTCGGCCAATGACGAAGTAAGTGTGACCAACAACGACGAACATGTAAGGTCACTTTCTTGTATAATGATTCAAAATAATAGTGTTTAAAATGTGTAAAGATATGTTTAACGAGAACTATTTAAAATGAGTGGGTGGACAGTTTAAAGGCTTAAAATCGCCTTACAAAAATGTATTAAAAGTGCCGGTTTAAATCACTCTTAAAACATGTGTTTGAAATTGACTATTGAAAATGATTGACAGTTTAAGGAAATCGTGTTGAAAGAGACTCATATTCCAAATAGTAGTGTTTAAAATGTGTTAAAATAACTTGAAAATGTGTTTCAAGTGCCTCTCTTAAAAATGTGTTAAAAGGACTTAAAACATGCGTTTAAAATGTTGGCTTATAAATGACTATGAAAGTGTTTTACAAAAGTATTTAAAAAATATGTAACCGCTATTAATCCTCTCATAAACTTTCGTATTGTTTCGGTCACGAGACGATGAAATTCGAATTGTTCTAGTGGTTTCAGAGAACTACCTCCGTCGGGCAGGATTAGTCGTAATAATAATGATGAATACCCTCTGTGGTTCTCGTGACGTTTAGTTTTAGGTGGTTATGCAACAGTAACACCATAAATAATAATAATAATAAAAATAATAATAATAATAATAATAATAATAATAATAATAATAATAATAATAATAATAATAATAATACAAACTAGCGGAACCCGTGTAAATTACACGAAATGATGTTTTAAATACTAATTGTCTTGTTCCTAACGTATACATATTTGAATAAAATATGATAAGATTTGGACTTGTATATTTATTTTTAAAAAATGAACAATACATGAAACAATTTACAAAACTTCTTTATATACAATATTTCTAGTGAAGATAATATTTCGACAACTAAACCTTACTTTGTAAATGTTTTCGAATAAATTAAATTTGGCTTCAATTGATGAATATTTATTCTCCCATCTCCAGGAGTTAGGCACAAGACCAGTTTTATCTTACTCCCACAAGTAAGATGTGACCCAAGGTCGGGTCGTGAAAGTGGGGTTTGAAAATCCAGCGCTCGAGAAGGTGAGCACTCTGGCCATTAAAAATGCCTGGGCAGCTCCGTTGGCATTCCCCGGTAGGGGTGCCCCAGGCATTAAGCAATAAACCTACTTTTCCCCAAAGAGGGGAGGCGAAGCCTGGAGGGGTGGATCTCCTAGAACTGTACAGGACAGACCGATAGACCGGCAAAAACCAAGTCTCGAAGGCAAAGACAATGCAAGTCTATGTAGTGCAGTATCCATCGGAACAGATACTACACTTTGATCTTAGCCAAAAGGCGAAGCCAATTTATGAGTAGCATACAAAGATTCGGAAGGTCGTTACTTTTAATGTAAGCATGACACACAAAATCACGCATGCTTTTGTATTAATATGTGTCTTCTCGGTCGTCCCCTGCCTACCTCTCTTCCCCTTCCCCTTAAAATGTAGAAAAACAATCTTAGAGGTCGGTTGGGATCGAACTATAAACCAGTCGGGCCGAAGTCAAAATTACTACGTCGCTAACCGTTGGGCCAAAGAGAAAGACTTGAAAATTTTTCGAAAATTAGGCGAGTTGAATGTTTTTCAAAATCTAGGTTTGGCACGCATGCGCAGAGCTTTAGCTGGAAGCGTGACACACGAAAACACACGCTATCGTATTAATATATAGATATAATGATAAGCATATTAATAATAGTACTTATGATAACAATAATAGTAATCATAATAATATTGATTATCATAATAACAATGATACTAATAATATTAATGTAAATAATAATGATAATACTGATAATTATAATAGGTATTATGTTGCTGATAATAATAATGATAATAATAGTGATGATAATAATGATAATAACAATGATAGTAATACTAATGATACTAATAATTGTCATAATAATAATCGCTGTAATATTAATCGTACTAATAATAATGATGATAATAATAATAACAATAATAATAATGACAATAATAATAGTAATAATAATAATAATAATAATAATAATAATAATCAGAAATTGGTAATAATATTAATTAATTGCTATAATAGTAATTAATTAATATTATTACCAATTTCCGATTAGTATTATAAATAATAAGTATAAATAGTATCAATAATACGTCCAAACATTCTTTGTTATTTATGCAGTTGCAGAGTGTATGTGTTGTTTTTACGATTAAATTTTGTTTTTGTAGGCGTTTTGTATTTAATTGTTATGTTTTTAAATAACATTTGTAAGTTTTCATCAGAACTGTAGCTCCATATGAAGGTGTTTTTATTAAATATTTTAGGTAGTATGTTATTAGGAGAGACGTGAAGGTTAATTAAATTTAGAATATTTTACTAAGTTCAGTGTTAACCATTATATTAAATGAGGGTGACACCAAATATATATCATACTTCTCCTGTTTTATATTTATTGTTGGAAGCTGTAGGTTGAATATATATTATTTGAGTGTTTCTGTATTCCATCTTTTCCGGTGCTTTTTTATAAAAGACCTTATGTTCGTTAAAGATCGCCTCATTATAGGAGTTGTTGTTGGTTGTCGTTTCAATTCATTTGGTACTATTTTATCATAATTTTTAATTGCTTAGAAAGTGGGTGGATATACATTGGATCAGCATCATAGTTAGTATTGGGTTCGTACGTTTGTTTGTGTTTATGGTAAATGTTACATGCAACAAGTTAACTAGTTTAATGTTTTCATAAGACCTGTAAAACTTCTGAAGATGTTTTGTCCCGTGGATGTTTACTTTACCGAGATAACTATATATATATATATATATATATATATATATATATATATATAAAGTGGTGACTAAAAGCGAACTTTTAGGAAAGGTAAAACCTATTGTGAAAAGTATACAGCTCAATATACAGGATAGAGCAGATAGATAGGTAGAAGGATGAACAGGAATTAGAAAAGCAAAAGTCAGATCTTTTTTTCAATTCAGTTGCTCAGAGCAAGGTATATTCCGCAAGAAGGCCATTTGTTACAATTACATTTTTAAATTTCACGTTTTATTGAGCCTTGTTGCATCCACGAACGTACCTTCTATTGGACCTTTTACCCACTGGATTCTATCTATCTTCGTTGCACAGGAAGATGTGTTTTTTGGAATTTAACTCTGAATCCTCTCATGACATTTCCCGTGCTTTTTAACGACCTACCTATCTAAAATTCACTTTCTCCGCTGGACTTTTTGACACCGGACTTTTTTGCAATCGGACATTTGCTTGCATTCGGGCAGAGTTTAGTCTTGTGTTTTTTCCCCACAATCTTTATTTTACTTTCTCAAATTTTAAATCTTGGCCTTTGCCAACTTATCTATCCCAGCAATTCTCTCTGATGATAATATTTTGATCTTTGAAAAGCCTGGCTTAAGGAAAAATTTAATTTGAATGAATTGCCTTTTTTGCGGAATATACCTGGCTCTGAGAAACTGAATTGAAAAAAGATTCGACTTTTTCTTTTCTAATTCCTTTTCATCCTTCTTCCTATATATATATATATATATATATATATATATATATATATATATATATATATATGGAACAAATATCAAGCATCTGCACACATAGTCATCGTTTGTAGAAAAAAGACAACACAGTAGAAAAATGATCTATAAAGGGAACACATACATATGCCAGTATGTGATAAATCTTGTATAACATACGAAAATAAAAACGGACCTTTAATACAAAATAAACTATAGCGTTCCAAAACTGATTCCTAAATAGTTTAAAGTACTTTTGCTACTTTATGTTGTAAAGACACTGTCATAAATGGTATGGGTGTTAACGGTACCCAGTCCTTATGTAGACCATATATACATGTATTAATGTAACCAGAATGTATGCGCAAATTAGAAATGCTAGTGGTGTGAAGAGCTCCAGTCTTAACTCGTTCAACGAGACGTTTTTGGAACTTAGTCTCGAAAGATACAGTTAGATCATGTGTATTTATTGAACCCAACTGAAAAAACTTCGAGGTATTCCCCAGAATAGTTATTATGTTATTAACATAATTTTGATGATAGAGGATGACGACTCCTGCGTTTTTGTTAAATATTAATTATTAAAAGTCATGTAATACTACGAGCATCGTTCATTCACTATTTTGATTTACACACATAGATACGTGTACCTGCGTACAGGTGAGCGAAGTCATTTAATTTTGCCTTAAAAAAACTTTCCTGAAAGTCGGATATAGGTTGGATTATTGCTAAGTGAGCAAAGACGACTAAAAATTCGGAGTAGATTTATTCAGGTGTTATCATTGTAGAAGGAATGCAAAAGTTCAAATTATGTTAAATGATATTAAGTACAAATGGGGAAGAATGAGAAGTAATATTGAGGAATTTCTTATAAATATAAGGGTTGGTGGAACAACACACATTAAAAATGTATGTTAGTTTATTCTGTTTTCAACGTTTACCTGGAAAAGCTACGTGCATGCATTAATGCAACATACCGTATGACAATTCCTTTGTTTCAGAACAGCAACGTTCCTATATATTCACCCCTAACTCATTATATTTTATTGAGTCTACAATTTCATCAGAAAGTTTTAATATCAAATTGAGATAAAAGCATCTTTAATTTGTTGTCGCAGATGTAAATTAGCTTTTTGTATTTTAAACGAAACAGAAGGAGGACATATTTTATTGCTCAAACACGAATGGAGGAAGGTCTTATAACCCCATCTTTTCCTATTTTACTTTTAATTTGTAGTAGATAATTAAACGTTTTGACAAATACAGGTGTCTTGCTGGTATGAAAGTTGTTAAATATTTATTGTGGTACAAACTCTTTTTTCGGCTATACACAAAAACATATTCATTTGTAAACATGGAAATAAAAAAATGGTCAGTAAGGGCTACAAAACCGGTGTCAGACCTCTCAACGTAGCTAACACGACGTTACGATTAATTAAAAAGAATGCTATGCAAATTATAGCGACTGATAGTAAGAATAATGTTAATCAAACATAAACTACATGAAGTACGAGAAGATATTCTCATTGCTTTGAAAGGGACAGTCGTAATATTCAGATGAAAAAGAGAGTGGAACTTAGTCAGAATAAATGATAAGTCGACACTTAAATTAGAGGAACAGGCACGGTAATTTATTTGATGTTCGGCGATGGATTACCTTTATGTATTATTGAGAAGATCCGATGGTAAATACTTTGCCTAGCGAACTATTGGGACACGTGTTGTTTGACCTTGATGTATAATCTTTACGACGTCTTCCAAACGTAGTGCAAACTACAACTACAATTAAATAAATAATATGATAACTATGGTAGGGAAATATCATTATTTGCAAACATATGTCAAAACAAGACAATCACTTTTCTTCATGTGGATTACAGGCTTTTCTCGTCCCACATTGAGACAGGAGCGGACATATTTTTACGGCCCCTAACAATATCCATCCAGCTCTCAATTTACATTTGATAAGATGCCAATTATCTACTTTTGTTACTTGATGTGTTAGGTTGTAAACCTACCACCGGTTTACTAACTTCAATATACCGGATACCAACAGTTCTTTTTTTTAATATACCGATGGTAATAAAATACTGAGAAAACAATCTAAACGAAATTAAATAAAATAAAAGACACATGTGACGATTTTTTTTTTATTTTCACGTAAAACACATTTGTTGACGTTTTTTTTTCATTTTGTTTTAAGTCAGAAATAACTTAAATTTTTAAAAATATGTTATAAACTGTGTTCCATTAAAACAGCTGCAATGTTCTTTTAATAACAAACTAAATTACTCTGCAATCGAGTTCGCATTTTATTAAAGAAAAAAGTATGATTTTTCTGGGTTTTGTTGATGTTAGCATCCGACATTGTCTTCTAAAATGTATGACTAGCATTAATTGATTAAAACTAAACATACGATCGTTGAAGAAAAAATTAACATTCTCTTGAATTACACTTCGACGACTTTCAGTGTTTAATATTCCTAAGTTTATCAAATATTTAGAAAATATGTACACGTCTTTAACATTTGAAATTTAAAGAAAAAAACCTGCGACGACTATTTGTTAATGCGAAACACGTTCACCGAGGATTTCTGTTGATTTTGTTTTTAATGTTAAAGAACTTAACCATTGCTTATATATGTTATAAACTTTGTTACATTAAAATCTCGCCGTTTTATTTAATAACAAATTAAAATTCCTCCGCACCTATCATCCTAATTTTAATATTGTTTCAATAAAAAGTACAATTCGTCTAAGTTGCGTTTGTTTTAGTGTCCTAAATACATTTCTTGAAATAAATGATGAATCTAAGTTATTTTTTCTTGCATCGGTGCCTTTCTCTACAAGAGCAAAGTTAACTAGAAGAGAGACAACACAACAAAATATCTTGTTTTAAGTTTAACATCCAATTTTCTAATCAAAATGGAATCATTTTCAAAATTGTCAAACTGGTATTTTGACTTGCTTACTGAAAACCACAAAGTTGTTCTAATAAAAAAATATTATTTTTTACATTTTGATTATTTAAGAAGTTAAATCAATTCGATACGTCACAAACCGTCTAGATTACACTTTAAACATTGTTATGACGTTTTCGTACAATAAAAAAAGCAATCACCTGATGGCGACCCACGGCCACGGATTCGGAATAGGGGCGTGTGAGCGGGAACATTCAATATCGGCAACGTGTACGTCACTTAGTCTACACGTTTTAATATTTTTACTGCGCCAAACATCGAAGACAAAGGGGGACCATAATTTAATGAACGGAAACTACTTAATATTTTCCTGTACACTAATAAAACTACTGTGCTTTTTTGGTTGTTTTTGCAAATATTATCACACTGGACACCAATATAATAGGCTATAAACAACAGTATGGACATTGGTGATATTCTTTATGTGGAATGAGTCACATTGTCCAAAAAAAACATCAGGGTGTTCAATGAAAAGGCAAAAAACAGTTCTAACACGTAGCAGAGCAATAGCAGGGGCTTGAAAAACCTATCTCTCTCTCTCTCTCTCTCTCTCTCTATATATATATATATATATATATATATATATATATATATATATATATATATATATATATATAGCTACCACTACTATACCAAGTCTTAAATATTAAAATACCGAACATCTAATTTACAATAACAACTAATCAAAACATAAAATAGCACACAAATGCCATACACACAACATTTCGCAGGCAAGTAAATCCTTCCTATCATTCTATATCCTCTGAATATAGCACACACATGCCACAAATAGAAGCTCATTAGTACAACTCTATTAAAATTACTGATCATTATCAATGCGATTATACAGGTAAGAATACTTTTTTCGAACATACATACGAATATTCTGGTAATCTGCATTTAACATTTTTGGGAATGTGTTCGTGCGTGATTGTTTAATTTGGGCATGGAATTTTTGGAGTTAATCAATTTTCCCGAGGAACGCCGATACATTGGTCAGCTAGTCTCTCTCTCTCTCTACCTCTCTCTTTCTCTCTATGTATATAAATATATATATGTATATATATATATATATATATATATATATATATATATATATATATATATATATATATATATATATATATATATATAAACAGACGGTTCTCCCCTCAAAAAGCAGGTAGAGTAGAAAATGAAAATAATGCCTCACACGCATCGAAACAGACCACATCATTTATACCAGTAAAAGAAACATTCGTTTAAAACGCGAAGTTAAAAACAAAACATTTTGGATGTTGCCGTTAACAACCAAAAAGCTTCTCATTCTTGAACGCTTAATGATCAAAAAGGAAGTGAAAGGGAACTATATATTATTTTGGAATTAGTTTTGTGTATGTCTATATGTTTGTATGTACATGATTCACTCCTTTACAAACTGACCGATAATTATGAATTTGTGAATACAACTGCTCGATGTAAGGGGTCTAATGTAGGATTGACTTAGTTCAGTTTACTTTTATCTGTTTCTTCTTCTTCTTCTTCATGGATATTCAGATATTTCCGACATTTTGTGAAATGTCAACATAAGATATTAATGTGGCTAAAATCCACTAACATTTATTCATTTTTTCTAAAGTAACAACATGAATCAACATTGATGCAGTCTAGAAGGATATACTTTCAATAACCGAGGAGAGAAAAGATAACAGATCGAACAAATATCCCGGCCCGTCAAAAAAAAAGATATCCGTCGACACTGTGGCAGTTTCTATTTTTGTTCTACTCCGGGATAATCATTTACGTGGCTTTATAGATTGTCAACAATTCAAAAGCGACATCCATTCTTAACATAAAACAATCTCTTGTGACCTATTTGCGTTATGG
>OY744521.1:142934763-142964763 GCA_963556195.1 Sepiola atlantica
AATGCTTTCACGCTCATGACCGCCTACAACAACATGATGAAGATAAATGAAATTAAATATATATTTTATGTATGAGGTCCTTATCTTAAATCAGACTGTTACTTTATTTTACGCCAATGATAATGATATATATATATATATATATATATATATATATATATATATATATATATATATATATACATAAATATATATATATATATAAATATATATATATATATACATATATATATATATATATATATATATACATATATATAAATAAATATATGTGTAATCATGTTAATACCATAATAGAATACCAGATGCAGTATATAGATTCACAACTACTCTGCAAAACTTAAATAAGTAAATGTATATATATATATATATATATATATATATATATATATATATATATGCTCCGAGTAAATTAGAATGATTGATCGCATATAAATACCATTATATTTTGGCTCAACAGGATATTTTTTATGTAAAACATAGTGCATCAGTAAAGGACGAACTCTTATAAGTGCACCGATTTTCTAATATTTGTTTTTGTTTTTAGAACTAGATATCGTGTGAATGTACTTTTTGTAATTTAAACCGTTGACCCTAAAACAAAGCTGATAATTAAAACTGCAGATTTGACTTTTAATTTATCATTTATTTTTGTTGTACCTTGATACGATGTAAACGTACTTTGCTAAAGTTTATTCTATGAAAAATGACTCTCTGAAAAGTAGTAATATTAGAATACTTTTCAATGTTGATAGAAGGATCAATTTCAGCTAGTTTCCTGACGCATATGTGTTATTAAATTATATGGAAAGTCGTATTCATTAACGAATAGCGTTGTATTGATGGAGAAGTCTTGTTTTAAGACACATATAACATATTAAATGGTTTTCTTATATGTTAGTATATATCCCAATGGTTTTTCTGGTAATCTATGCAAAAATTTAAATATGTCCATGGCTTAACAAACGCTTCCACACACACACACACACACACACATATATATTTATATATATATATATATATATATATATATATATATATATATATATATATATATATATATATATAGTTTGACTTACTAGACACCATTCCCGAATGTGTTCAGTTCAAGGGTTTGTAAGAGAATATGAAATGAGGACACTTTTCCATACAAGTTAACGCTTACCAAATATTCAGAATCACATAGTATTGAAATCCCAAATAATATGCCCTAATTACGGCAATGCATCGGCTCATATGAAGAATGGTGCGTTTTCTACAATTAATTCTATTTCAAGATACATCACTAAGCTGCTTACTCAACCAGACTAGATAGATTTTTTCTAAGATGTTTTTACTGATTTTGCCTATCTCTTGTCGGGTAGGATTAATAAGTCTGGTTTGAGGTTTAGTGTTGAAATTAATTTTGTGATCTTTTAATAGTATATATGCTTCTTTTGTTTTTAGTTTGCCTTCCCTATCGCTAATCTTAAGTTTATCCGTTATAGTTTTACTATCCGAGTTGATTTTATCGATTAAATTAATTTCAGATTTTGTATAATTTTTTGTGATATTTTGTGTAATTAAATTATGGTATTTCGTTTTAGTAATTTTGTAAAAGTTATTAGTTTTGTCTGCTTTTACTAGCACAAGTTTAGAGTTATTTATTTCTTTAACCATGTTATCAAGTTTTTTCTGAAAATATGTTTTTTTTTCTTATAGAAGGTTATATTTGTTATCATGTTATATAAGTCATCTTCAAAGTTATCAAGTTGTTCGACCCGGGGGCCGTTACATTTATTCTTGAATCCGTAGTAATCCTAGTAGTCGCAGCACATCTCTCAATTGAGGATAGTCCCAAATATGTTCAGCAAAATTTTCAGTAACTCCGTCGTCTTAAGTGGCAACTTGTCTAGTTTGGGGTGAACTATATATATATATATATATATATATATATATATATATATATATATACATATATATATATACATATATATATATATTGTTGGTGATTTTATTATTCCATTAATTGCGACAATATACATGTTGTTTCGCTAGCATTCATAATGAAAGCCAACTCTTCAAGCTTTAACGGAATCACTGCCTAAAATCTTAAATTCAACCTCAGCCGGAAATTGAAGTTGCATAAAAGGGAGAGGGGACGAAGATGAAGCTTAGCCCATAACGAGGACAGGAAGGGGGAGAGTGGAGACCCCAATAAGTCATATTTTAGAAAGTTGAGGGGGTGATATCTAGGGTCTGGGCCATCGTGACCTCAATTTTAACCGGGGCAGAGGGCCGGGTGAGTTTAATTTAATAATGAGAATAACATTATTAAATTATAATTGTCATTTCTGTTGTAATAGGTGATTATCGTGTAGATAAAAATGTTTGATAATCTTAATTTAGGGTATTAATTGCTACTTTTTAAACTTTTGCATTCTACTTCAATGTACCTATTTATGGATTTTACAATGAGCTCAGTAACGGTAGTGAATTTTGTTGTGATAATATTCTTTAATTGTAATTATATTATACTAAAATTAATACCAGTGGAATTACTATATAGGTACTATTGGCGTTATCATTATTATTGTTATTATAATTGTTTTTTATTAATAATAAAGATAATAACACCACCAAACTTCTTTTATATAGTAATTCCACTAGTATTAATTTTAGTATAATATAATTACAATTAACAAATATTATCACAACAAAATTCACTACCGTTACTGATAATTACATTGAAATAGAATGCAAAAGTAGTAATTAATACCCTAAATTAAAATTATCAAACATTTTTATCTACACGATAATCACCTATTACAACAGAAATAGCAGTTATAATTTCATAATTTTATTCTCATCATTAAATTAAACCCACCGGCCTTCTGCCCCGGTTGAAATTGAGGTCACGATTGCCCAGACACTAGTAACTACCCCACTCAACTTTCAAAAATATCACATGTTGGGGTCTCCCACCTCCCCCTTTACTGTCTTCGTTATAGGCTAATCCCCATCTTCGTCCCCCTCCCTTTTATGCATCTTCAATTTCCGGTTGCGGTTGAATTTAAGATTTTAGGCAGTGATTCCGTTAAAGCTTGAAGAGTTGGCTTTCATTATGAATGCTAACGAAACTACATGTATATTTTCGCAATTAATGGAATAATAAAATCACCAACAACAAATATATATTTTGCTCTGAATTTTCATTGAGCACTCTCATAAACCCGGTTTCAACTTCCTTCGGATTTATACACCCTGGATATTTGTAACAATTTACTTATATATATATATATATATATATATATATATATGTACAAAATCTGCGACACTGGCATGTCGATGTTATGTTACTATTTTTATTACTATTATTATTATTATTATTATTATTATTATTATTATTATTATTATTATTATTATTATTATTATTAATAATAATTAATAACGCCGGCATTTTCTAGTTATTCTTTAGCTATATGTTTTAGTACTTTTAAAATAAATTAAACTATTATTATTATTTTTTTTATTATCATTCATTATTATTTTCATTATTTCACCTCAATTATTAGGGGTATCTATTATTATTATTACTACTACTACTAATCCTGTTATACTTAACGAATATATTTATTCGATTCATTAATTTATTCATGGTAAGATAATACACTCTAGACATATTATAATGACAATATAAATCCAGAATTGGCGACACATTTGATCACCGCCCCACCACCACACAAATTACAAGCGTCTGATCGGTCTGCCCGCACGCACGCATACACACATATACACAATAGTATAGTTCACTTGAAAATACATTTATAAACTCGGCTTTAATATAAGTGTCTGTTTTTTTTTACACTTGATTCGTGCATGTCTAGCTCCCTCCTTCCTATTTTTTAAATATTTTTTATATTTCCTATCTCTTCTCTCTCGATCTGAATCAACAGACGTTCTCTTTCTTTTTCTTTATGTGTCTACCTTCCCATCACCCCTCCCTTCATTATATGCCTCTCCTTCCACCTTATATGTTTTATTTATTTATTTATTTATTTATTTATTTGCCCTGTTTGTTTCAGATTTTAATTTTAGATTTTTTGTTTTTGTTTTTTAGATTTTTTAGATTTTTAATTTTTAATTTTTTAACGGCCTCAATTTTTGAAGTGTTAAATTTCTTTTCTTCTTCTCTTTCTCTATCCCTCTATTTAATTCTCTCCAAATATGATCTGGGGTTAAGATCGGATTCTAACTCAGTTTATAGTAACTGTTGATCGATAACATCGACATGCCAGTGTAACAGATTTTGTACATGTCTGTGTAAATAAAATTATCATATATAAAGCTCTATTTTGATATTGAGCACTTTTTATAAACCCGGTTTAAATTCTCTAGATTACCACCCTGTGGATGTTTTTTACCTGGATTATTACCATTATATATATATATATATATATATATATATATATATATATATATATATATATATATATATATATATATATATATATATATACCGTTTCGAATACAGTAAAGTGTACTAAATAGCAAACTCATGAGTTGCTATTTGTGTTTCATTATTTGATAACAGTTGTAAAAAACTAAGTATCCTTAAGTCCGACTCGTAACACTTTCGAACTGAAAGTTACTTGTCGGGTGTACTATGGTAAACATAATTTTGTATCAATATCTAACGAACTTCAATACTCGATGTTTACGGTTTGTCCAAGTATTACTAAGATTAGAATAGTTTTGTGTAAGCCTACATGTATTTGTGTTTACTGTACATATTTTTGACACAATTGTAAATATGATTACTAGACTTGTGTATACATTATTATTTCCTGTTATGATAATAAATGTGTAAGTATATATATATATATATATATATATATATATATATATATATATATATATATATATATATATATGATATAAAATAAATAATTTCTTGATATAGTTTCGACAGTTAATTAGGAAAAAATTTCCAAAAGCAAAATCTCCATTAATAATATTTAAACCTATATTCAGTATTTGCAACAGAATGATGAATAAATAAAATGACAGATAGGAATCATATCATATTGTGATTTAATGACATTTACAAAGCAAATAAAATGTTACACATATTCATACAGTACAAAAACACACAGTTATAATATAGACATTCCCGTCGTAATAGAGAATTGCTAGATGCACACTATAAAACATATGTGTACACACTTATGTATGTAGATCTTCTAATAATCATCAGAAAACATAATTGTCATATAGATGTAATACTAGCCAAAATGTGTTTCTTAAAAAAATAAAAAATTAAACGTCCAGACAAAACCTCGAATGCATATCAAACCAGCTCACCAAATACGCCTTACATAAATCAAGGGACACTTAGTCAAAATAATTTTAAAATGGCCTAAAAATCCTTAAATAGTGTTTATTGAGCCGAAAATTATTGTAATATCAACCAACTATTCAAATAAAAGACTTCTACAAATTAATTACAGATAATTCAATAAATATTAGTTATGGGGGACCACAGGAAGACAAATCCGTTTAGACCGAGCATTATTTTAAAACACAAATTAAAAACTAGAACTTATTTTTTTCTAGGACATCAAAAATATAAATTATGAATGAATTGCATTTTTGTAAAGTTCAAGTAAACATAAACTGATTTTTATTTAGATGAAAATAACAGTGTAGGCAATGCATTTTGTTTAGTAATTATTTTAAAACATACTATTATATTGATTAATTTTCTATAATGTTTATAACAGCCCGCATTTCTGCATATAAATATAACTCAATCTCTTTTAAATAGATTTGCTTCATAAAATATGAATTGTCTGTAGTATTAGTCATAGTCGTTGTAGTTATATAAATAAACACCCCAAAGTCTCAACGATTCATCACCCTCAGTAAAGTTAAATTTACACAAATAATCTTGCAGAATATGATATACTTAAATACTGTCACAACAAAGGCATATGGTGAACTATAATGTAAAGGGATTATAATACAGCTGCACTTCAGGCACACATATATGCGATGAGCCTGACCGAATATGTACACTGAACCTTATATAAATAGCTGTTTCTTCATTTCTGTTTGCTGATAGTCTAAAAGACAATGGTTGCATGATTTATATTTTAACGTAAAACTGACAAACAACCATCTTATCAGTTACTTATCGATCTTACTTCCGCAGTCTTTTTAGGTAAATAACTGAGTGTGCCAATTAGTGTCCTACTTGAAACGTAAACAAACAAAAATTATCAGCGATATTTTAATATGATAACGTCTAGGCTCGCCTGGCGTTTCACCTTTTAAAAACATGGCTAAAGGGTTTAATGACTTTTCTCAAATAGAAAACTAACATTGATTTCATTACTGAATAAACAGTTCGGAATCTCTAAAACCAGATAATCTTATTGAGGAAAAGACAAAGATTCTGGTTATCTTCCAGCATCTGCAAGTCACATTGATTTTCCAGTTTTCCCTTGTTTTCCTTACAAGTTGCCGTCTTCCGCGTCTCTGATGCCACTGATAGAACTGCCGCCATATTGATTTGTACTTCACAGAAAACATTTGAAGTGGTTATTTTCGCCCGACTAAAGATAGATAGTGTATTCGATTCCCAAAACTTTTTTATTTCTTATAAAAATAAACTTATTAACGACACGTATATTTTTCTTGTCTATGGAACCTGTTTTCTTGTTCTTTCTACGCATACTTCCTAGATAGCTAAAATAACTTTCAGCTACTAAGTACATATTTTCGAAGGACCCTTAGTAGTAACTATCATATGACTATTATATGCAGCCTACAAATATAGTTCAAAGCACTAAAATATAGTGATATACAAAGAACGTGTGTGAAATAAGATATTTAGCGTATTACCTATATTATTAGCTTGAAAATATGTGTTTCTATATTGAAGAGTTTGAATTCAAAAGTACTAAGCTATCACTAGAAAAATATTCATTTAAACATTCAACTAGACGCCGACTGACTCCAGTGAAAAACCCTCAACCGCCTGAGAATTTGAAATCGGCGATCAAATGTATCTATGATTATATGGGGATGCATAACTAAAACTAAAATCTGAGAACGTGAGAAGAGGACCATACGATTACACACTTACTGGTCTGCCCGACTGGTGCAGCTTGCAATATCATTCAGAGTACAGCAGTAATGCAAATGAATGTGTGAAAAAAGGAGAAACTGTTGTATAACCACATGCTTGAAAGACGAAAACTCCGGTACCAGGTTTTACATAATTTGTTATCCGCATAATTTATTTTGCCATCAATTATAATAGGCGTTTAGCTGAAGTTTACAGTTTATATGTTCTTCATTTGATTGTTTAATCTCTCAATTGAAGAAATGCGATGCGTCGCGTTTTTCATTTGAACTCTTAAGAAAGTGGTAAATAATGTATTACAACAAATTTAAATAATCGGCCAATATTAGGAGATCAAATAAATATTCAAAAATCTTACATATTTTATATTATAATTATATTTCACACAGCCTTTTTATAAGCCAACATTTCAATTATGTTAATAAAAACAGTTCAATGAATATGTGCTTACTTACGGTAAAAATAACATTAGATTATGATGGAATAAAAAGTGTCAGTCGAGGAGAGATCGTGTACTCTCACAACTGTATTTGCAAGGTACATGAGGAATGACACAAGTATAATTTAAATAAATCAAAATTATAGTACTATAAACATAACTATCTTATAATTATTATAATTATGATATGTTCTAATAGAACCACCATGATTAAGCTTACAAAGGTGTTAACTAAATTTAGAGATTAAATATGTAAAATGAATCTTTCATAATACTTTGGGAAAGCCATACTAAATTGCAAGACTCTGCCTATCAAGTTGATTATTTCGACCATAAACCAAATTCGTAAACATAATAATCTAAAAGTAAGTTTAAAAAAAACGTCTACAAACAAATAGACTAACACATAATTAGATTGTATATTATATGCATACTCCTCGGCAAAAACACTAACACAGTATGCCATGGACGTATTAGTGAATACATATACATGCTCCTTCTTTATATAACATATAATAGGTGCAACCGTGTTTGAACAACTGAGGAAACAAGTGTTCACCATTTTACAAAACACTATCGTCTTATTCAAGATTTTAGAATAAGCATGACTTCTTTTTTATTTAACAATGTTGTACATTATATCCAAAGGATAAAATGATAAATAGGTGGTTTTCATATATTCCTGTACTCCTTTATTATAGAATATTCACAATAAAAATCGTCTAGCTACAACCATTTTAAATAATTTTTTTTCTCTCGCTGAAATTCTGAAACTAAACGGTACTTCTGGGAGCAACATTTCTTCTCAATTACTACCTATATGTCAAACAGAATATCACGGATCTACTTCCCAGCTTACTACGACATGATCGTGTTTAAATCTAATGTTAGCAAATTCATTTTGACGCGTCTTATTAAATAGTCATATGCCATATTAATTGAGTCTCGTATAACCAATTGTTACCAATGTTCATTCTTTTCTATCAGCGTCCATATGACACACTTATCAACCCTTATCATCTAATGATATTTGGAGCTTGATTACATGTGACTCGTGAGTACATGAAAAATGTAATTATGTAATCTTATAAAAATGTACTTAAATAAGTGGTATAGTTAATAGAATTTCACTTTTCAATATTTTAGAGCGTAGCAGTAGTAATCGTACACACCTACATACGTACGTACATACATACATACATATATTTGTAATATTGATGAACAATTTACGTTACAAAGTTTAACTTCCATTCAGTTTAAGGAGATTTAATATTTGAACAATGTACACACAATAACTTACTTTGAAAAATTCGACAATTTTATTTTAAGTCGAATATCGGTATTTATAACGAAACGATGTGTATGCATACATTTCATCCACGAGAAAAAAATGTGCAATAAAACAAAAGTATTGCATTAATAATTCTTTCTGTTCGAATTAATTTTTCATACAATAATTTTTCATAATTTTTCTATGCACAGATACTAAAAAGAAAAGTCAAATTTGATATTAAAAAAGAGTATTTGGAAATAAAGTACTTTTTAAAAATGGTCAGTGATTACTTACAATAGTAAACTCATAGTACGTGCAAAAAACGGTCGTTGCTTTAGAAATATAAGTAAAGTGTGAGTTAATGCGAGAAAATATATAGAAACAAAGTATAGAAAAATAATAAACAATGCAAAGACGTACTACAATGTATGAGTAAATCGAGTATGTAAAATTAAATTAATGTGCCTAGGCAGTTTTCATTCAAATTAATGTGTTTAGCTGTAAGTTGCTATGGAAATTTACCTACATTCAACCGTTACGTCAGAATTATAATCAAACACAGATTACTTTCTTGCAAACGATTGCGTACTTCTACTTGTATTACTATGCACCATTTATCTTTCATTAAGTAAACTTAAATCATTAGCACGTCAAATAAAAATGTGTAGTACGAATTGGTGTCGATTCTACTCGTGAAGTTGCACCGAAAATCAATGATAATAGGAGACGTATCGTTATGTATATTTTAAAAGCACTATTGTAAAGAATGATGTGACTGTTTGTATTAGTTCTTATCTAAATACGAAGATTTTGAGAACCTTTTTTTTATAATAACCGTGTAATTACTGATTAAGTGAGCGGACAGAAATTGTTTTTTTAAAAAAATACCTCTAGTTAGATTTCTACCGTAATAATGTTATGGTGTCAAGAGAAACAATATAATAATAGGTGAATTCGAAAAAAAACACATTTTTTTTATTTTGGAAGAGCGTACCAAAAAATGATTAAAAGGGATTCGAAGTAGAATCCCATCTGTATATATTAGAGTTCAAATATTGTATACTCGATAATAAAGTGCAATGTTATTTATTAGTATGCATGATATATATATATATATGTATATGTATATATATATATATATATATATATATAAATATATATATATATATATATATATATATATCCGTCTTGTCATAGGAAAGTTAGCGAGTAAAAACATGTATGTTACGCTATGCCCAAAATGAAATGTTTTCCTTCTTTTTGAAACGTTCTGTACAGAGTCATAATTGTGCTTTTCGTATTTCTCTCTGTATTTTTAAACTTTCCAGTTTTACGGTGTTTTCTCCGTCTTATTTACTTTTACTGCACCGACTCAGATGTTATTTCTTATGAATATGAGTACTAAACCAAACACTAGCGAGGGATATGTTTCGACATTTTTTTATGTAGAGTATACCCTTGTTTGTAATATAGTACAACACATTAAGTAAATCATTAAATTATATGTAATGCAGTAGTGACGATTATTTAAAATGCATCAAACATTTATTTATGTAATGTTCATATGTAGCATAACAATGTTGTTTTCACAATTGCAGGCAATTATTTATGTGAATATATTTCATTGATAATCTGAAGAATTTATAAACTTCTATGTAAATCGCTTAAATTAATACCTTATTAAACATATTTGATTCAATTTGTTGATTTCGTTTAGTAATAAAGTTATTAATTACACCTACTTTTCATAAAACTACATGCTTTTAATAATTAAAGGGAAAAGTGTGTATGCACACCATTCCTCTTTGTAATTATGTTTAGGTGAACAGTGTTGGTCCGATGTGATTTTACTAGGCCGATTCCGTGGACAGCAGCATCAGTAGTCAGGCATCTGTTCCTCTTCCGTGAGAGTATATGTAATCAAAAATATATATAAAAGTTGTTGTTTAGTGGGTCCTGCATTATAAACAACATACCATGACAAAAGTTCCTTACGATGCCAGTTATTAAAAACAGGTACGTCGTTGGTTATATGTGGTATTAATAGTAAGCAACGCGTGTGTTTATACAATAAGCATATACACCGTAATGTATATCAAAGAAATTCAAGAAAATTGCAAATCTATACATAGATTAGTAATACATATATAAAATATTAACACGTGCAAGTTACGACATACATATTACCAAATGGAATAATACATCAAGCGAAATAAATAAGAGATAACATTTACCGACATTTCTGAATTTGACATGATTTAATGAAGACATAATATAATAATCAATGAAGATATCTGGTTGAATTACATCTGATTATTCGTATTTGTGTTTTATGATCCTATTTGTACTGCTACAATGTTAGGCATATCGGGTCAAAATCCAGGTGTATATGAAGTGTTAGATTGCGTTATACTATTACAATAATTTCGAACCCTATTTATTTATTTATTTTTACTATCCCTTATATTTGTATTCATGTTTTGTAACACGACTTAAATAAAACATCCATGACATCACGTCGTTGCTATACTTATTTTCTTAAGTTAATGTTTTAAGCTCTATTTTATTGTCTCAATGTTACGATTTCGATGTATGGTCATGGCATCCTATTTATTTGTTAAACATTTATTATTTACTGTGACTGCTTTATTTTCCATTCCTGAAAGTTTTTAAGATCTCTGATATTTCGAGATTAGACAGATTCATCAATGTATTCATTACGTTTCAAAAACTCGTGGCTGACTGAAAAATGGTGACTGACGCAAGGATAGACGGACAGCATCTTTATTTATTTAAACTTGAGACATCATTTTTCAATGTTAGGTGTCATTCAAGAATAAAGGTACATAGAACTGAAATATGTGTCAGTTGAAAGATGAGGAAAACTATACGAGTACTGACATTGATCAATCATATTTACCTGTCATTTAGAAAGTATAATTCTGATATTTATTGTTTATGTAAGTATTGTTTATAGCTGTTAAAATCCTTTTCATGAAGACCGAAAAATATTGACAGCAGGCTAGGATTGTACTGAATAGTGCCTTTAATGTTCTAATACTCAATTGATCAAACATGATCAATAATGCACCTCTTGGCATACACTATCGACCTTTGTATGTGTTGCTCTTTTTTCGGGGTACATTACGACGTTCGCCGAAATATTTTTTTTATGTGTAACCTGTAATCAAATAGTGCGTAAATAAATGTTGGTACTTTAATTGAGTCTCGTATTTGAGACGCAAATCCGGATGTTCATGTACAATCGAAAGGGTAACTATTAACTTCCTTCAATGTCTCTTAATCACATTTTTATAGCTGCTTAAAGTCTCTCCGACGCTTCACATCTGTTCGTTGGAGCCGCTATGTTTCAACTCATTATGGGTTAGCTTGTCAGCATGGATCAGCTCTCTAATGCATACACTTCATTGAGAGGGCACAATTATGAGTGTAGCTTGTTTATTATGATCTATACAAGCGAAATATTTGTTTACATTATTCAGAAAATAGAAATACGGTCACCTCATTGGACTTTATGGAAAAAAATAATTACTAATCAAATAATTACTTTCGTATTCATGAAAATACACCAATAACTACCAAGTACTGCTCGCGCCCAGGGTGTGCTACCGCTGTATTTTCTGCTCCCCTACTGACCAAAAACTGCTACTTGAAATATCCTGAACAACACAACTATAATGCAAAGGGCCGCATAAAAAGTCAGGAGCTGTCGTATGCACACATGCTGCAAAGACACGTTTAAAAGAAGAAAGGTGTTCTAAAATAGATGTATTAAAATTAATTAACAATGTTTGTCCTAGGCTTTTACAGATCTAAAAAATGTAAACCATATTTTTTATAATCGTTTCAATTAAACAATGATTAGTTTACATGACAAACATATATATATATATATATATATATATATATATATATGTATATATATATATATATATGTATATATATATATATATATATATGTATATATATATATATATATATATATATATATATATATATATATATATATATATATATATATATGATGCAATCCAATTTTGCTAAAATTATTCCGTCAACGACTTTCTGGGACAATGCGAACACCGTTCTATGTGCGTTTCTCCGCTGTCATTAAAAATATATCTTCTTTCTCTAGCTTTTTCTTTCACTGCTTTTGAAATCTGAGGATGATTCGACAGAGATTCGAAAACGTTTGTTAAACCTGTGAAGCATATCGAACATTTATTAATTTTTAGTTGAAAATACAAACACGAACATCAGACAAATTGAATTTGTTTTTAAAAAAGTATAATTAAACAGATGAATTCTATTTATTTAAACAATGTTTGCATATATATATATATATATATATATATATAGAGAGAGAGAGAGAGAGAAATTATTTGAAAAGTATATATTTTAATATATTTCTTATTTATCTTCTATATTTTGACGTGTAGGCTTAGCAATTGTCCATTATATAATTTTTTTTTAAAGAAAATATTCGGCCGCAATCGTTCAGCTTTCGTCAGTGTAATGATGCCTTGTGCGTGTCTGGTGGGAGGTGGGTCATGGTTGAATAGGGGAAAAAAGGAATAAACTCCCAGTGAAATGATAAAAAATACCCAGGTGCAAGTTCTTATTAGCTGAAAGGCAAGAGTCAAGTGGTCAGAAACATCGTTCAAATATACTTAGATCTGAATAAATATAAATAAATAAACATAGATAGATACAACCCTACTCTTACAAGCATACGCATTAACACACTACCTAGGTAGGTAAGCTTACATATACACACGCACACACACATATACACTCGTATAAACACACATCAGGGGAGAAAGAAAGTGAGAGAACTAGAGGTAAGCAGACATAGGAAGTTCAAGGTGGGGGTGGTTTATGAACTTAAGAAATATTAAAACTGAAAATATTGTGGAAATGAGTACATGCATATACCGCATACACACACACACACACACACATATATATATATATATATATATATATATATATATATATATATATATATATATATATGCATTCCACGTACGATTGTGCTAAACATCTCTTTATTGGATTTACTTCATTCTTGAAATGTTTCTATGCTGCCTTTACGAACACCCTGCTAGTCCATGCGTAAATCTGGTTTAACTTGACACCTCATCAACAGACATTTACCAACTGGACATACACCATATCTTTTGCACGAACTTTCTTACTCTCCATTACTCAATATTTTTTCAAATTTTGGTTTTTCCACTTCTCGTGTATTGAGTTTAAACCATTTCACTATATGGTCTATCTACTATAAGGATACTTTTAGTTTCATGTTCTATTATATATATATATATATATATATATATATATATATATATATATATATATATATATATATATATATATATATATATATATATATTCATATTGCTATAAGCCCCTTTAATAATATTAGAGTTGAGCCCTGTCCGGGGAAGTTAAATTAGACTTACATGATACTATAAGGTATATTCCGACAACGTCCGTAGAATCTTTAATCAGTCGTACTTTATATGCCGCCCTACGTAAAATATAGAACTTACATTCTTTTTTTAATGTAGTAATGCTCCGTCGTTACAGCGCTTGCTTACGGAGGCTAGGTTCAATCTGTGCAATCATAAGAGATTAGCATATGTGCATTTATGAGAGCAAAAGGTCGAAACCCTAGTGTATGTATGTAAAAATAAGGTTATATTATTTTAAATAAACATAGTGTTTATATATATATATATATATATATATATACATATATATATATACATACACTATATATATATACACTATGTGTATGTACTTATATATATATATATATATATATATATATATATATATATATGTTAATAAGGATGAGGACAATGCAGAGTGTCGGGTAGGTTGTAAGCTGGAAGAAACACATATAATAAATCAAAGCGGAAAGACTTACTATCTATTTTTCTTGAACATTTTCTATAATCGCAAGTGTAGTTTCGGCTGTTTGTGTGTTGTGCGAATGATGATTAAAAATCATATATTTGATATTTCGGAAAAATACTCCCATTATCAACAATAATACACACGAAAGGAAACAATCCATCTTCGTAGAGAATTCATCAAAATGGATGCCAGAGAGTAGGGTTTCAACCAAGCAGTCCCGAAGATAATATAAATTAATACATTTTAAAATTATGTTTTCTATATAAATAGGTGTCAAAAAATAGGTGTGCAATATCAGATACATAATTTGGTATTGCATGGTTATTAATTAACTGTTAGTTTTGATAACATATTTTTTATTTGTCCATGTGTATTGTTAATTTACTTTCGTATTATTTGTTTAGTTTTTATATAAAAAATAATTAATCAGTTTTTTAATTATTTTCATTGATTTTAAAATTTTATTTAATTTTATTGGCTATCATATCTTCAATAAATATTATTAATTGTGGGTTTCATTAAATTAGTTTATCAAATTAATGTAAATTGTCATTTATAGGATTTTTTAATATATAGTTAAGGCTTAGTTAACTCTAGTTTAATTCGGAGTTTAACCGTAAGCCATTGCCAGTGTAAGGGGTATAACTATGAGTGTTACTAAATTAGGTATTGAATGAGTATTACTTTATAGATTCCGTCGATAGAAACTTGTGTGTTAAGTTATATTATTTATATATATATGTGGGTATTATTTTTTATTTATTCATACTTGTTGTTCTCTTTTTGTGTTTTATTGATTATTTTCAGAAAACAGGAAACAGGGAAATAGTTCCAGGGCTTATCAGCACGAAGAAAGAAGCTGCTGCAGTAGAAGGCTCTCCAGCATCTGAGGACCTCCACAGTGATGGATGCGACCTAGCTGATTATCGAGTTGGTCTAGTGTAGTTGCGTCGAGATGGTACTAGAGCAGCTTGTTCATCGGAGCACGATCCATTGATGTATATGTAAAACAAGCACAAGTCTGACACATTGCGGCGATGGGACAGGGGCTGGAGCTTTGTTGATAGAGAGGGGCCTATTAAGTTGACGACAGTTTTCTGGTCCTTGCCTAAGAGGGAGAGACTAGTGGATACTACACCAACCAAGATGTGACAACAGTACTCCATACATAGGCCGATAATGTAAAATGTGAGGAGTTTACTAGCACGGTAGAGGGAGCCCACCTTCTTTGTCATCAGCATTGGCAATGTTTTCAATGTATTTGTTCCAATTCATGTTAGCTGGCAATGTTGAGCTCAATAGCGTAGATGTTGAACTCTTAGGTAGGGTGTTATCTGCCATGGCAATCGGTGGTTGAACAGGTCTCTTGTAGTTATTGAAGGAAAGGAGCGTTGTCTTTGCGACATTAAAAGTTACCAACCATTGATGATCCCAACTAACTACAGCCTGGAAGTCACTTTATTAGGATTCAGTCATTGCCTCGAATATGTACGCGTCCGTTTTGACCACATGACGAGAGTACAGCGTAATGCCGTCAGCAAATATACCCTGTCTCAGACTCGTTCATGAAAATCAGGAACGACAAAGGTCCGACGACGGATCCCTGGGGTGCATCTGCATATATGTCATGTTGCTTAGATGAACTACCATCGAGGACAACCTGCATCTTTCTTTTGGTTAGGAAGGATCTAATTACATTAACTATTCGTCCAGTAATACCATGTGAGTATAGTTTTTAGATGAGCCCTTTATGGCATACCTTGTCAAAGACCTTGAATATACAAAGCGCTACTGTCCTAGCTTCACCTGCCTTGTCGAGTGTATGATATATGGGTTCAGAGATGACCGTTAAAATGTATGCAGTAGATCGTGCTTTCCTAAATTCATACTGCCGGTCAAAAAATTTTAGCATTAACAAGGTGGCGATACTGCTAGATTGATTAATGATTCAAATAGTTTAGCAAATATCGGGAGAAAACCGATTGGACGATAATTATGAGAATCTGTTCTATCCCCAGAATTCTTGATGATTCTTACTACAGAGGCAATTTTCCAGCTGTCAGGGAAACAATATTCAGCAAGGCATTTGTTGTACAATCTTGAGAGGACATGGACCAGTTCTGCAAAGCATTTGTGTATTACTATTATGATTACAAGATCAGCCCCACATGCTTTAGAGGTGTCGAAGTTTTTCATGATCAACCTAACCTGAGATGGGGTGATAGCCAGGTTTTCAAGTGTGGCTTCATTCCGTAATGTGCATTTAGGGAGATGATGATTTGTCGAGTACAAATTGGAGTGCATAATGAAACGCTGGGAAAGTAGTTCAGCTTCATCAGCTACCGTGCAAACGACATTATTGGTGTTTGATAGCGGAGGAATTGTTGAATGTCCATTGTTCACCACACTATTATAAATTATCCAGAAATCGCAAGTGCCTATTTTCTGTGACTGAATACTTTTTTTTGGTTATCTCTGTATACCTTCTCTTTGCTTCCCCTATCAATGCTTTACGAGTATTTCGTGGTTCTATAAATTGATGTCTATTCGCATTTGACTTATTGCGGACGGACTTTCGGAATGCTTGCTGCCTCTCAGTAATGGCAGCTTCACATTTTGAGGTGAACCATTGATGAGAATGGGGTTTGCTGAAGAATGTTTGCATGGGGGCATAGGCTTCAGTGCTTGCTTTTACAAATTCGGTGAACTCATTTGCACACTGATCAGCAGGGAGTAAAACGGTTTTAGTCCATGGAGCATCGCTGATGGACTCAAAATCAGCCTGCTCGTAGTATCTCGTTGTTTTAAGCGGTGGCTCATCAGCTTTTGAACAAGTGTTTAGGGCTATAGCAATCATACCCACGATGTGATCAGCGTTCCCGAGCAGGCTATGGGCTTCAGTCACACAAGCCTCGGGCAGTGAGGTCAAGACCAGATCAGGAAGTGAGACTTCCTCGTCTAACATATCAGGGAGGCGGGTCAAAAAAGCGACAGTCTGTGAGAGAGTTCGGGCTAAGAAGAAAGTATACGTAGAGTTACCGGCTGGATTAGTAAGGCTTGATAATTCCAGCCAGTTACGGTGGTGTGCCTTAAAATCCCAAAATATATGTAATTGGGCAGTTACGGGAGGCACAAGGTGAACGTTGCCAACAATCGTAAGTGGAACAAACTGGATTGGACCTTGGCACACAGACGTTGTAGTCCGTGTCGTTAACGACTTAGCATCCGCTGCCTGCGATTTTTGCGTTGAAATCATTGCAAATAACGGTCTAAGTCGTAGACACGTTGCTGTTTGTGATCGACTGTGCGCAAATATTGCGAGAACGTTGAACACATTTTTCTAATTGACAATGTTAATGGAAAATAGTAAATACCCTGCATTTCTCACGTCTTGAACACATTTGCTATCTAACGCAACTTCAATATCCAATTGACCCAAAAGAAGTTTGTGGATTTTCTTATGTTTTCCAGGACAACTGCAAAATGTGGGCCTACTACTCATTAAGTAACATTTGTGTATGTACGACTGGGTTTAAAGTAAACATACCATACATCCAATGCATTTTTGTATATATACAACCTGTTATATATATTGATATAATATATTGGTTAATATTCATAGTTTACTTATATATGTAAAGTATTATACATATCAAATAAAACTTATTCACGAAATAAACATGACCCAAAAAACTAATAATCTTATCGGCATTGTTGCCCAGTGTAAGTTAGTAAATACATACGTACCGAGTAAATCACAACATTTGACAAAACGGTTGAACTTCGTTCAATTACACGCACATGACCTGAACTCACCCTACTAAAAATAAGACCGCTGCCTTAGGGGTTACAATAATCAATTCATAAATGTGACAATGACATGACCATCTGTCGTGGTTTTCCCTCTGCAAACATACCAGAAGCTGTCTCTTCCTTTCATTATCAGTAGCAGCAGCTCATTTCCACAACTGCAGTGCATGTTTCGGGAAGGTATACCAGCGAGGAATAAATAGCAATTAAGAATGCAGACAGAGGACGCACTATCAGCACATTTATAATTAATTTAACTTGTATATTTCTAGTGAGAATATCCGTCGAAGTGCGGGTTCGTACTATTCAAACACCCTTGAGCTGTATAACTAAATGAACTGCTTCTGATAATTCCGAACATGGCGAAAAGTGTGTAAAAATCCGTTTTACATTTTTGAATTTATATGAATAGAAAAATGTCAATTTAGAGCTCCAAACAATTAAACAGTTTTACAATCATCATCATTATTTCCGATTCTGAGAAATGTCCCACTTATTAGTGAAATATATCAAATCGCATACGTCTCACAATGTATTGCATCTTATTTAATAGTAATTTCTGATAGAATGTTTTGTTTGGTGTCAAAATGTATTTAGTATAATACTTGAGCTCTTGGTTATCAATTCTTTCGATAAGTCTTTCAAACCGTTGATATACTACAATACTTATTTCGAGTTCACAATCGATTCGCCGGCTTATTTAAGACTGCAATCAGTCTAATCTAAGCAAAACTCTGTCGCAAAGGGGGGTGTATAGTGCTTCGCAATAAACGATTTCACCAACACATATCAAATAGCATCAAATAATACATTTAACAATATAAATGTAGACACACTGAACTTAGCAGCCTAATATTAATTTGACAACACATCCAACTAATCGACCCCAATGAGGTATTTTTAACTTGAAAAACAACAAACCCTATTTAAGAAGATGTTCCACAAGTAGACCCATAAATATGGCCAAAAGCGAACTGGGTATAGCTAGTTAGCATATCATCATAAAAATAAATAAACACATTAAGTGAAACACAGATCTACGATTTTGGATCAATTCTCTAGCGACTAGCGACTGATTCAAAGCAATTCCTAATAAAGAAACAATGGCGATTTACACAAGCTGGCATCAAAGACTTACACATCAACATACACCTTTTCAACAAAAGATTAAATATCGCCAAAACCTTCACATACATGAGCGATCTAAAAATAGAAATTATTATCCGTGCAAGAAATCCTCTTCGTCGCTATTGAAAATGAAACATGTGTAAAAAAACAGAACTTTAAGGCCCTTTTTATGTACTTACGAACATCTTACAACAATGCGGATGTGGTCGACCTGATCAGGCTTTTTACTTCATACCCTGTAAAACAAAGTTCTCTAACAAAGAGTTCGACTTCTACCGAGACAAGAATCCATGTCTCTCCGCAACAACAACGGTGAATAACTCGACAGATTTAGAAGACAACTGTCAGAATTCCTCAAAAGGGTTCCGTTAGACATCTTCATTTATAGCAATATCATCAACGTAGACTTCCTAAATGCAGCCTTGGACCAAACTAACACCTCCGCTGGACCATATCACAAACCCACCGAACAACTCATATATGTAAACACCAATCTATCCTACCCCTTTTGTCTTTAAGAACCTAAAACCCAACATGAGAAAAATATGTATCCTCCTCTATCAGCTGCGAGATTTACAACAAGTTGAGCCATAGAACAGTAAATCCCTTTGCGAAAGCGGTTAAAGAGAATAAATATGTTACAGACCCACTAAACCTACACAAATACGATTGGAAAATAAATATGATCTAGATCACTCCCCCTATTACGCCAGTGTTAAATATAAGATGGGTAAATAATTCCTCTTATTAAGAGATAAACATTGTCACACTCTAATACGCGTCATAAATTATTTAATAGAAATACAGTCAAAACAAGTTATTCTTGTTGTATCTCGGTATGATCCTTTCCAGTTCCTAAAACAACAGCTTCAATAAATTCTACCAACCCCTGCTGCTTATAGAGAAGAAGTGAAATATGATCGCTAGAAGGGCGTTGAACAATTACATTTATAATATCCGTAGCCAAAGTGATATCCGTAAAAACTCTAAGAAAGAAATGGATTACATCGGAATGACTCAAAGAACAATCAAAGATGGGTTTACATCCACACTAGCACTTTCAAATATTCCAAAGAGTAACATACCACCTGACTAGACACCAATATATGGGAATTGACGAAGTGAAGTATCTCCTTTGATATAAACTTATGGATCAACCTTAAACAGCCTTATAGTCCGACATCGACTATGAACTATCAAGGATCCTACAGAGAATCAATAACCTTTTCATATTCTGTGTGAACATAAAAACGGAGGGTTTCAAACAATGTCTACTAGCGTAATAGACTCCTAACGAAAATATATAACTCACTGATAGTCCCTTTCATAAATAAGTTAAACTAACTGGACATACTATTTAAAATATAATGCCTTTTTCAACCATCCCACCCTAATAATTTTCCAATTATTATCAAAATTAATTCCTTCATACAATATAACCGCACACTAAAACGCACACTATAACCTCTAAATATAGATGCATAATTGAAGCAGAGAAACATACAACATATAACATTAACAATTAATGTATTTTAAATGAAAACGAATAAAAACATACCTTTCGCCTCTATTGACTCGGTACTTTTTTCCAAAAAAGACTTTTGACTGAACTTACCGGAAGATGTTACGGTGATCGCTGAACTTGACGCTTCGATTTGTGTTTATTTAGTGAATCGTTGATGATTGTAATCGGCCTCTTACAACCTTTTCTAACAAAAATAAAAGGTAAGCCTATCTGAATAAAACCGTAATACGTCTCTGAAAATGTAAAGTATTTTTTGTTAAATGAATAATTCATATCTATCTATCTATCTATCTATCAATCTGTATATATATATATATATATATATATATGTGTGTGGGGGGGGTGCGTGGGTGCGTGAATGTATGAAAGTGAAAGTGTATATATATATATATATATATATATATATATATATATATGTATACGTATGAAAGGGTTGATGTATATAGATAGTATCTCTTTGGAATGGGCCCTACGTTTAAAAAAAACCAAAAAAGAACAAAAACGTGAAAGAAATACATGTCATTTGTTTTACAATCATTTGATCAGTAGAGCGGTCACTATTAGGAGATTGTCGTAACGGGCAAGTTATCTCTTTGGAAAGCGTCCCAAGTTAAAGAAAAAGCGAAAACAGTTAAATAAATACATATCATTTGTTTTGCATATCGTCTGTTTATTGGATCGGTATCTAAGCAGTGATTGTCGCAACGGGAAGGAGATCACTTTAGCAATCGTCCTCGGTGTTAACATACTTGACAAAACGAAACAAAAAATGACAAAATACACATTATTTCTTTTGCATCTCGTTTATTCAGTGGATCGGTCACTAGTAAGAGATTGTCTAAACGAGCTAGTATCTCTTTAGAAAGCGGTTTTAAAAAACAAAACTAGAAAAAGTGACATAAATACATATTATTTGTTTTTCATATCGTCTGTTCAGTTGAGCGCTCACTATTCTCGCAACGAAAGCATAATCTCTTTAGAAAGCGTCCTGAGTTTAGAACAACTACCAGGGTTTTCCGATTTGAAAAAAAACAACAGAAAAACTGAAAGAAATACATATGTCTTTTAATATCATTTCCTGAGTGGGTCGGTCACTGTTAAGAGATTGTTGCAACGAGCAAGTATTTTTTTGGAAATAGTCCTCGGTTGTGAAACAACAACAAAACAAAATAATAAACATGAAAGAAATACATGGTATGTGGGTTGCATAGCTTTTGTTTAGTTGATCAGTAACTATTTTCCAAGCACCAGTAGAAATAAAAATATTTCTAAATAAGATTTGCTAGACGGGGACCTGGTGAAGATTGAGGACAAAAGGCTGCCTAAAAAACTGTTCTATGGCAAGATAGATAGAGGGGACATACCATAACATAAACCAAGAAAATGTGTTAAAGATGCCCCGAAAAAACGACCTGAACTACTTAAGATGATGTACATAATTGGGAAACACAATCGGAAGACCGAACAGTATGGAGGAAAACATCATAATAACATGTAGGGATTTTGAAAAGCGTCGTGTAAATTATGCTGTCTAAAAGCGTGTTTTAAGAACGCAGGATGAACGTACAGTGTGGGAGAATATACACCAGGAACTGAAGTGCACTGTATGTGATAGACTTTTTACTGTAAACAGCTGGGTATGGAAATGATCTTAAATCAGACAACCGAAGACAGGTAAACAATTTTATGAGAGGCCATTGGAGCATACTTCTGATCTAATCTACACATCTAAAAGTCGTCTGACAAGACATTCCGTGATGTATAATGATCTGACGATTATACCCGGTTAACGGAGTGCAAAGGAGATACAAACAGTTTTACTTAAAGAGACAGTTAGAATCTTAATAATATATATCGGCTGAAGTGTCTAAAATAGCCGGTTAATATCTGTCATTTTCTTGGATGCCCCATCCCTAGCAAAAACAAAGAGATAATAAAATTAATGTTAATAATTTTGAATAATGCATGCTGAGGAGAACTGGAATTATTACTGGGTATAACTTAAATGTATACTAGCCACTGTCTTTTAGTTTTAAAGTTCTCCCTGTGCATAGTTTTTCAGGACATTCCTGCATGAAAATACTACATCCTACAGGTAAGTCATCCCAAAATAGTTTAAATGAGACAGTATTTGAAGCCCGAATAAGATTTCTTGGTATTACTACACCACACTGTTTTATACCTTAAAGTGGTGTTGCCTCTGGTAAAATCCCTAAGCTGTATACCCAACTAGAGTAGATGAATTATTGTCCTGAAATCCGGTATAAGTAAGAGACGACAAGGAATGCATGCCCTATAACATACTTAACTGGTCAATAAGAGAGAGGAAAATTAATGTCTTAACTTATTTAATTATTCATCGTTTTAGAGAAAAAAGTACAACATTAGTGGAACTTTGGATACCTTTGCATCTCATATAGCTATCAATTGTTAGCCCCAGAATGGGGCTCATTGATTTCTGGGAACTTCTGGGAAACCAAAATGTAAACATGCAGACACCTTTACCAGAAAAAAAGAATTTGGGCGCATATGTGAACGTCTATTTAAGACTGTAGATGGGTTAAAGAGCTACTTACGTGCGCACGGCCGCACATCAACAAAATAAATAGATGGCAAAGTACTTAAAAAAGGTTAATCTTTTAGAGGGGTAAAGGCCAGGCGTATAGACTAAATAGATGCATGATGCGGAAAAAGTACTATAAAGTATTGGATTATCAAAATAGATTAACATGAGAAACATAAGTGCTCCGGATCGTTAGTGTGGATGTACATGTAAAATAAAGCATGTGTGCTCAGTGAAGGTTTTACTGTAACCGTTTTAAATATAGGTATGCATTTTATATCCTTTTGATTTGCTTCAGTCCAATGGGACAAAATTCCACATTTTTAACCTATAACAAAAATAGCTTTCTCAAAAAGGGTTGCAATTTTACGAGATGGCGAGCACCTATTAATATAATGGATACTGTTTAATATTAATACAATTACAAAAGAAATAGCATCTAATACAATCGTACGCTGTTTATTTCATTAAATAAGTGTCGTTACATGTTTTCTTGCTCCTTGTATTTTAGAAAACATTCCCTTAGAATCAATTCATTTAAATATTTTCATTCTAACAACTTAGCCTTGCGAGGCTAAGCAAAAGTAAAGCTATAACTAAAACATCTATTCACATATGAAGCCAACTTATTTATAATAAACGACCTCTTTTCATTTTATTTTCGCTTTTTATCACACTTTTCGTCTTTTTCTAATCTTTCCCTCTTTCTCTTTTCTATTTGTTAAACTTGGTATTCAGTCTTGTCTCCCACCACTCAATACTCTCTCTCTCTCTATATATATATATATATATCTTTCTCTATTCTTTTACCTCTAGATCTCTGCAAGCTCGTTTTTTATATCTAATATTTCAATCTTTTTGTCTTCTTCCCCGTTGTATCTATACATTCTTCTCATGGAATTCCTTATAACACTCTTATTCTCATTAGCACCTAATTTAAACTATACACCTGTCCACTCACCGTCTAAACTATTCATTAGTGAGTGCAGTGTGTACACTGTCAGTAATCCTCTCACAATATTAAACAAAAACTAACAAAACGGGTCACAGGTGCCTAGTGAATATTTAAAGTATTACTCCTTAATTAACGTGCTTTTTCATCTCCAAGGATGCAATCTTTCAGATTCGAATTTAAATGATAGTTATTTCTATGATTTCATTATGCAATATTAAAATGCAATTTAACGATTAAAAATATTAAATATTAGTTATGATATTAATTAAAAACATATCTATAAATATATACGAAGTAATGATGATATTTAAGTAACGGAATGTCTTAATTAACCGCCGCTTGTCTAATGAGTTGTGTTCCATCATTTCAGTGATGGACCGGCCATGCCTTACCAGTACTTCAGCTCGAACATATATATATATATATATATATATATATATATATATATATATATATATATATATATATATGAGTACGAATGTTTTCAGAAAAAATTACCTCAAGAAAATATATTTTTACTGACCGTATATTTATTTGTTTGTGCCTAAGTAATGTCATTAGATAATACATCATTTTATACATTTAGTCGCAGTGTTGTAATACTATAAGAGCTTAGTCTAAATCTAAGCCCATTTTAAAATATTTCTCTTTGCATTAAATAAAATGATGCATTGTATAAATGGCATAATTAATCACATTTGTTAGTCGTTTGATGAATTAGACTCTAAATAAATAAGAACCAGATACACGAAATTTGGCATATAATTTGTTTTAGTATATCGTATATTATTAATCACACAGTAAGTATTATTGCTAAGGGCGACGTCGTTATATTATCAAGAAATAAACATACATAGGCTCCAAAACTATTATAAATAATTTGGAGAAACTGGGAGAATTGACTCTTGGGATACCGAGTCTCTCCTAGGAGATAAATATTAGATTACTAATTATCTTACTAGTTATAATAGTAATACTAATAGTAATAATAAGCAAATAGTAGTAGTAGTAGTAGTAATAACAATAATAATAATAATAATAACAATAATAATAATAATAATAATAATAATAATAATAATAATGATAATAATAATACTCCTCTTTAAAACGTAAAACTTACAAATCACAAAAAATATGTTAATTCACTATAATTCGGAGTTCTAAATATATTACAACGAGTAAAACTTACAATTATGTCCATGCTACAACTAAAGAAACGTATACATACTTATAGCGAGAACATTTTGGGATACACATTAGATAAAAATCAGCATGAATAACTATATTTAAACTATGGAATACAATTAAGTATATTATTTTCATACTAATGAGTCCCCACTTACAAAAGTTGAAAATCATTCGATGATAAGTATTACTGAGATTATCAATTTAATGATGAAACATATACAGAGATGATAACACATTCAATGTATTCGACAGCATTTGATTACTTTAAAAAAAGCGTACATCCGCATTTCTTTAACTCGAATGTGAAGCCAACCATGTTGTATTATCAACGAAAGAAGTCACGCGGTTATATGGTCAACAAATAGGCAGTTTAAAATAACTCCTTATGTAGCTTTTACTGTAGTGTTTATAATACACATTCAATAACCATGCATTATATTACACCTATTTTTGATTTTATTTTGTTATGATTTTCTAAACTTATAAATTTTCATATATTAAGAGACCTATTTAATGAATGTTTCTTTGGGAGTTTCATTGTCTTTCTAATAATGAAACAAATATCTTATATGTTATTTCTTAGAGACTATCGTAAAATTCCCAGAGGTTGGGTTTCAAAGAAACCTGGAGTAACACAGTATAAGTTACACATACAAATGGTAAAGAAGATTAGGTTGAAAATATTGTTTAATCGATCTTAGAAATTTGTTTTAAATTAGCCTATTATATGTCTGGAAAGGCAGTACACATCAAGATTTATTTGAACACATACGACAGTTGCTATTCCTACGAAATTACCCACCTAAGTACTACCAATCTTAACAGTGTTTAACTTCGATTATCCGAGGAGAACCGGAGTGTCGTATTATCAACAAGTTTTAAGCGTTACTTATTAATTGTATAATATGATACGTAGTCTAATGTAGGTTTATTTAAAACTTTCTCGGTTTTACATAATTTAAAGGTTGCGAATTCTAGCTTATGTGCAGACCATTCTTGGAACAATTCCAAGAAAAATGTTCGGCTGTTCACTCACTGCTGCTAGCTATGTATCTCGCTTTGGATTCGATTGTATTTCCTGCAGGAATATAAGACAGGTCGCAGCAGTCACCATACGGCGCGCGAATCCAACAGCGTCAAATTTGCAACAATTGAGGAATGTGCTTAGGTCAACACAAACTAAACAAGAGGTCATAGCAAGATTTGGTTGTTTCAACTTTTGGACAATCGCAGATTTGACATGCAATCACTTCGCCAGAAGGTGCACTAGTTTTGGCTAATTCATATATGACACCTTTATTAATGGTGGACAAATATGCCAACAAATTTTAAAAGCGTTGTTCCATAAATATGAATACATGATAATCAAAAATAAATACCTGCAAACAAAACAAGCACTATTAACACAAAAGGAAAGTGCAACACAGGAGTTGAACGCGTTGTTTAGTATAGTTTAGTGTGACACCATAGTCTTGTAGGTAAATTTATAGAATCACTCTGATCTCGAATGTTATGTTTTGAGCTTTTCGGCTGTAAAACAATAAGAAGATATGCTTTTCGTTCATCCAAACATGATCTTTAAGTTCGGGATATCTATAGAAAAAAAGCGTTGACAATAGTTTGCTTGAGAATTTTCATAACGGTTTCCAAAGTCTATTTTAACTAATCAAGGAGGAAAGGCGCTCGCATATCAAAATGTGTATTATTGTTTGTATCGCAACTGCAGCGTTAAATAATAGTTGGGAGGACACACCATAAAATACCAGAGGGAAGGCTATAGTCATTCTATAATATTTGTTATATTACTGTAAATGTTGCTAACGTATATATATATATAGTTAATTTTAAAAAGTAAATACATATACAATTTTACTAGTTCTTAAAATCTTACTCTTAAAATCGTAATGATATGGCTGCCTCATGAAATATGAAGAAGATGTGATTCAATAAAGATAGAGAGAATGGCAACAAAAGTAATGTGCCGAATATATAAGAGTTGATACTGGTATGCGATTTCTGATAGTTGAATGACTGGCACGAGACAATGATAAGTGGAAGAATTATGTTTTAAAGCATGTGGTGAAACTAATCGATGTGTGTAAATAAGTCAAATTGGATCAAATCAAGAGTCTAAATCACTATTGCATTTTTAGTGTTTTGATGTATAAATACCCCTTTCGTCAGTAAACGAATATTACAGAGGTATCACTTTTAACACGAGCGCACAAGTTGATATAAAAATAAATAATCGTAACTGACAGTACGCTTATTTGTTTCAATACTCATAATATTATGCAAAACCTAGTTGAAGTGTTAAAAGCGTGTTTTAATAAATTAAGTCTTCTATTTTTTCGAGAATCACACTTACACAGTAAGATATTTACAGCTCATAGGGAGCAGCGCCATCTCCACCAGCACAGTTATTTTCCTCAGTTTATTTGCCATAGAAGGTACGTTACTCGTCTTTTTACTGCTCTAACCTCCTTATCAGTATATGTGCTCGATATGGCTTCTATTTCTGGATTCTTACTGTAGGAAACTCCAAGCAGGAACTCTTATTACTACTAGTATGGCTGAAGACATTATTTTATTCCTTTGTGTGCCAAAAATACAACTGAATTATCAGGAACATAGATAACAACTTCTAATCAGTATAACAGATTACCACGGGAGTATTTCCCTGATAAGTTTAACATAGTCCTTTTAAAGTCCGATGTCAATAAAAACTTGAAAAACGAAATTTAATTTAGCTTATTCTATTTAATATTTTAAATCCTTTCATAGAATTATTCGTTCTCCAACAGGTGATTTTATAATTCTTTAACCTCGAGTGGATTTTGGCCTCGGTACGTGATAACTCATTTTGTATAGAAAAACATATTTACTTCTGCATTTTATATTTGATACAGCATGTATTCGTATAAGCATCCTAAGTGGTTTACTCATTTGTATTAGAATTATCTATGAAATGAATATGAATAGCCGATGCTTATAATTGCCTAAAGGTTATAGAGAAACATTACAAATGTATTATACAGCGTAACACACTTAGAAAACAATGGTTAAGAAGTATGACACTTATAAAATAATTTTAAACAGGTAAAATAACATTTAACAGTTATGCTATATATTAGACACAACCATATACAAAAAAAGAAATTGTGTATTATATCTTCACCACAATTACCTTTTGTCGGTTCTAATACTAAATAATTGTTTTACTACAGTATAGAATAAGTTGGACAACCATATCAGTCGTATACTTTCCTAAATAAATGTCTGAAAGTAGCAATTGAAGTAGATTTTACACAGGGTGGTGCAGAAAAATTCAACACTTAGGGAAAATAAAACAATCTCCCAGGAGGTAATGAGGAGTGTGGTAAATACGTAGAAGGACGAAATAACATTGAGACACACCCTGTCTAACAATAGGACTCTAGCCAAAACCACGCAAGCGTGAATGCTCAACACTGTTCTTCACCACTGGTCGCCGTACTTGTGACCACACATCTTAACCTGACTGAAACGCCCTTGAATATTTTCAGGGCTGTGGTCAAGGCCAAGAAGAACGTTTCAACACACCCAACTATATGAAGGCTCTCATTGTGAAGGCGTTCGAAACTACAAAAAACCTGTGACTCATTTCGCGCCCGCCATGAAATGATCGTTACCGACGGCGGCGTTTTCATTGTAAACATCATTTAATATACAACTTTTTTACTGTTGCTAAATAAACTGTAGGGGTCACTTTATCGTCAACATTTATATCATTGCCCATTTTGTTATATTTTTCTCAAGTGCTCGATTTTTCTCTTTATTAAATGTTATGTGAACGCCCATTCATGCTCTAAAAATATGATTTATTGTTTTTCTAATAGTAAGTTTAATTTTTTGTTGTGCAATAAGTTGTACATTTCAAATATTCATGAAACATTTTGGACACTAAAAAATATTTGATTATTATATTTCCTATATTTTTTCATACTAGGTATATATATTTTAAATACATATACACGATTTGTGTTTAGTCAACATGTCTAA
>OY744521.1:142969763-143094763 GCA_963556195.1 Sepiola atlantica
TTACAACATATAAATTTCATGAATTTAAAATTCTACAGAGTTATTATATGATGAGATTTGTTGGACTAAATGTCCTAAACATTAAGCAAAATTAAACCTGCAGTATTCACGTGCATCATTAAGATTCAGAATGCTACATTTGCTTATATTTATATAATTGGAGTGAGTTATGTGTCTCCTTATGATGCAGTAGTTTAAAATGTTTAAACTTGATTTTTTTTAACATCATATATATATATATATATATATATATATATATATATATATATATATATATATGTATGTGATACAATGCTATGTATTAATTACATTAAAATATCATATGTGTGTCCTGTTTGTATTCAGATAAAATATGGGACTCATTAATATTTCTTAATATTTCTTATTATGGTGTATTATTAAGAGACCTCGTAGGTACAACTATAAAAGTATTTAGATGTTATGATATTATGCACGGGGGTATATATATATATATGTATCGAGCACTGTTGAAGTAAATACTGAAAACTGATACATAAAAAATTATATCTCCTTATAATATTTTATGTGGATACATGAAGTAATAATATATATATATATATATATATATATATATATATATACGTATATATATACATACATTTATATATGTATGGTTGTTTATGTGTACATACATATATATATATATATATATATATAAACACCCATACACATCCATTCCGACACACACACGTATATATATATATATATATATATATATATATATATATATATATATATATATATATATATATATATATATGATTGTTCTTATTTACACAGACATGCACACAATCTGCGGCACTAGCATGGTCACATAGAAGACATCTGTTTATGGTTGGAGAGAAAGATAGTTTTCTTCTGAATTACTTTCCATTTGATGGTGAAGGGTGCATTTTCTTCTTTAAGTTGCTATATTCGGGTCGCGAGTGCCGTATTTGCCTTGTTTTGGTATCTGAAGTAGTTTATGTGAGCGCATAATCTTTGTTTGAAGATTCCCTGCGTCATCCCAATGTATTTTTCTGCACTACCGATATTCTGGTGTGTGACGGTTGCTTCATATATTATTGGGTCACGGGAATTACATAGAACATTTTTCATATTTAATTTTTTTATTTTCAAATTTTATTTTTATTTTAATTTGTAAATTCATTTTTTTAAATTTTTATTTTTATTCTCTTTAAGTTTATATTCTTATATCTCTCCAAATCTCCTCCGGTTTAAGATCTCGACAGTTTTATTACACTGCATTTCAATTCAAACAAACATACAAAACACGCTGAGCAAATAATGCGTCCCAACGAGAGTGTCCTGTGACTTCACATTTATAAAACAGATGACAACAGAAGCTGAAGAGACCGGATGGCTAAGACTTTCCGTGCTTGAAACCGGCGGTACAAAGTTGTACCAATTTTTCTGTACCAAAATAAATAAATAGTTATATACATAAATATATATACATATATATATATATATATATATATATATATATATATATATATATATATATATACATATTTGCATACATATTTCGGTTGTACTCTTAACAGATAGTCAACTTCTTAACAACAAAGAAGACAGAGAAGTGAGATGGATTTAGAAAACATACCGTTTAAATATTTTTTGGGGCATAAGCTATCTTTTATATGAATTAGTACCGGAGTACATAGCTTACTTGTAAACTATTTCAATTAGTTTCTATGTTTTTTTAATTATTTTATTACCCGCTTTCTTATTCTTTTCTTTTCTCTATTGTTGTATAACCTAATTAGACTGGTCTCCTTTATTCTCTATTTAACACTTCCAAGTTTTAATTTATTTAATCAACATATTCAATCATACGAATATGATCCTTATATAAAATACACACTGTGCACAAATTAATAGAAACACAAGTACATATATAAACAAATATATATATAAATATAGATGTATATATGTATATTTATATATATATATATACATATATATATATATATATAGAGAGAGAGAGAGAGAGAGAGAGAGAGTAAGAGAGAGAGAGAGAGAGAATATAAGAATAAAAAATCAATAAGCAGGCACACATATCACAAATATATACATAAATATCCTTACACGGATATACACATTTATACACCTATATACATTTTAAAGCATAACTATCTGTTCAATATATAAAATACAGATGTGCTCACAAATTAATAGATACACATTTCCATGAATATATATATATATATATATATATATATATATATATATATATATATATACACATAGTGAGGTGTATACTTTTCCCAATAGGTTTTACCTTTCCTAAAAGTTCGCGTTTAGGTCACCACTTTACATATATACATATATATATATATATATATATATATATATATATATATATATATATATATATATATATAGTAAGCAATGAAAATATATATGGCAATCAAGCTACACAGAGGCTCCCGTGTTTCATCCCCGGGGGGAATCGTCAGGCTAAAGATATATATATATATATATATATATATATATATATATATATATATGTATATATATATATATATACATATACGTAAATATCCATACATAGGTATGCACATATATACACATATATACATTTTCAAGCATACCTATATGGCCTTCATATAAAATACACACGTGCACAAAAATTAATAGATAGACAAGAACACACATGAAATATATAAACACCCCCCACACACCACCTCATATATATATATATATATATATATATATATATATATATATATGTTTATATATAAAATTACAAACATAAATATGTACGCATATATTTATACACGGATATACACATATATACCATACACATATGTTGATATAACATACCTTCCCATATATATATATATATATATATATATGTATATATATATATATATATATATATAAATATATATATATATATATATATTATGATTGTGTAGATTTTTTAAAATACGTTAATCCTATGAAATCGGTTGTTTATACAATAGTGCTCAATAATAAGTGGCTATGTATTATAGTATGCACTCTTTTACGTCTACAACCATTATTTGCTAGATACGCGTATAAATGTTTCAGCTGTCATTTCCTTCGAAATATATATATATATATATATATATATACATATATATAAATATAGATATAGATATAAATATATACATTTGTTTAAAACTATCTTGATTCATATAGATTTGTATATATATTTATGACCTCCAAAACAGGTGTACGTCATTAAACACATTTACGCTTTTTACGAATAAATAGTTTGATTTATTGCTTATTCATAACTTAACAGAATTATAATTTAATGCATCAAAGTAAACTGAGCAGCACTGATGATCTCATATAAAAGTTCGAATACACACGATGAATGTAATTTTTAACTTTACGAAGTGCTTTACAAAATGTGCACCATTGTGACACTAGAGACCACCCCAAAACCGTGTTCCACATAATATTATACCGGCATGTAATATAGTGTTCTTCTATTTCTCATGTTTGCTTTTACACAAATTGGATTTATCGCGTTTTTTATGGGTACCTTTTGATTTTTATATGTCAATTACCATTTACAAAAATTATTGAAAAATAATAATTATCCACGGGCACGTGCTTCGTTGCTTGTAACTCTTCAGACTAGCTGAACCTTGCCAGATTAAACACCATTACATCAGCTCGCTAGGTTCAACCACGCTGATGAGTCGTACTCGATGGAACACGTGTCCGTGGATAAATAGTTTTAGAAATATATATGTCGCTCTATATCTATATGCAGCACATACGTGATGGAAAACTATTTTTTATTAGAATTTACGTGGAGTGTATGTCTTTTTCAAATGTATCGCAGTCAAAATAAACAAATAAAATGACATCTACAAAAAAATGCGTTGAATTTATTGCTAACCCGAGATCATCTCAGTTGTAGATATTCCGGTTCCAGCCTCTTTTGTCCTTTTTTCGAGTCTGGCGAATTTCAGCTACGCTGATGAGTCGTTAAAACACAATACCCATTTAAACATATTCAAATGTTAAGCCGTAACACACCCATGATATATTTTCCCCAACGAAATTACCACTTGTATGATATTTAGTTAAACTGAATTAAACAGAAAAAAATGATAATCAGACATTGGTTTTAACATACCTTAAATCATGTAATATTAAGAATGTAATGCATATTTCTGACTTAAAATATTGTTAATTTGCAATTTATTAAGGAAATACAGTAATTCTCTCCCTGCATTGTTTAGTGTAACAAATAATTGCTGTTTATTTCTGTTTGAGTTCATCAACATATTTAAAACCTATTCACCTTTATTTGCTTTTTGTGTTGGTATTACTTTTATCTCCTTTTTATTTATTTAAACCTTTAGAAAACTTTTATTAACGTTTATTTTGTTTTATTATCATTCTTTATATATTTTATAGTATTATTTGCAATACAAATATGATATACATTTATAACTAATTGAGCATTTTATTCTGTACAAAAGCATAGCATTATACTATCCGTCTGTACTTCTGCATTAGCCGCAACGGTTAGCGCTCAGACTACTGAGTTTTGAATAACTTTCGTATGTAGTTTCGAATAGTGCCACCAGCAGGTATCTTCTTTGAATATACTGATAATTGCAGTTTTGGCATTAAACATATGTGTATAAAAGTCAATTATAAAATAATAGTTATTCATCAATAATTGAAAAGAGGCAATTGCTATATTGAACACTGCAAGCAGGTTTATACTAAGCAGCTAATTTAATTCTGTTTGACAGATTGCGAATATGCCCGCTAAATCTAGCATTTAGACGATGACTTTAACATAGAACACATGTGTATATGGGTCAATTAAAAAATACTAATTTAACATTTAAACGTTAATTTACTACCCCTTTTAAATAGCAATGCGTGTCTGTCGCAACTGTTAGCGCCTCGACTGCTGATTTAAAAATGACTTTTGTATTTATGTTCGAATTGTGCGATTGGTTGGAATTGTCTCCTCCGATATCGATGATTGGAGGTTTAGAATGAAACACATTTATGTACGGATCCATTCTTAAAATCATATTTACTTATAAATAGTTGTTCGAATCTCGCGCTAGACACCCATCAGGCGTTGACAACGTAATGAAATACTCTAGTGTCCGTCTATGTAGTTCAGTGTTGCCGCTTGCAAATAGGCCATATGTATTTAGCATTTTTACGTTAATTTACTCTCCCATTTCCATTGGCATGAAACACATGTATATAAGAATCAATTTGAAAAATTATATTTATTTATAAATTATTGTTTTGAGCTCTCACGAGTTTTCGCCCAATAAGGTTGAGAACATGTCGGCATGTATATGCAATTTTATAGACCTCACTTACCTAGTTCTGTTTTGCAGCGTGTTAATATACCCGTTGCACTTGCCATTAAGACGTTAACTTACTCCTCCATTTCCACGACAATGCGTTTTTGCGCGCAACGGTTAACAATTAAACTACTTAGTTAAGAATGACTTTCGCATAAAGGTTCGAATGATGCGACCGGCAAGGATTGCCCCCTTACATCATCCTAAGATCATTTAGATATAGTTAAAGGAACATTTGTCAATCTGAATAATAATACATTCATTAACACTATTCGTTATTTTTCTTATAATCGAAATGCCAAATAGTGTATAGAACAATAGTAATCTTCATACAAATAATCTTACTGTATGACTGTAATTCAGTGTTATCCTGTATAATTGCTTTGCACGCAGACAACAGCTCAATGTTAAATGTTTGGATGAATCAGCTCCCCTCAAAAAGACGTACGCTTAATGTTAGAACACATGTTAATTGCCTCCGTTTAAAAGGATGTATTTTTCACTGACTTAAGCAAGGTAGTTGTCAGCGATGTAATGGGGGTGAAATTACGTATGAAAGCTTTGAAACTTTTATGTTTTTGTAACACGTTTTCATCCGTAATAAACCCCCATTATATAGTCAACGGCTACCTTCACAAAAGGTTGAGCAAAGGACGTTTAGGTAGTAAGGATATCTTTTTAACATCCCTACATTAATATCATTACATTTTAATACGTTAATTAAAAAAAATGCGTAAAAAAATCTTTAGTCCCTTCTACTCATGTTTTTTCTGTATTTTGGCAAAATATATCTCTTTCTTTCTCAGTAATTATGTCTACTTCGCTAATATTATTGGAGTTGATATATATATATATATATATATATATATATATATATATATATATGTATATATACATATATATATATATATATGTATATATGTATAAGTACAAATTTTATATAATATATGCAATATATAATTAATATATCATATATATATATGTATATAATATATATATATATATATATATACATATAATAAGTAAAGTCTTATATACCGAAATAATGTATAGTTTACATATATATATATATATATAAATATATATATATATATATATATATATATATATATATATGTATAGATCGAATGGAAGCGTTCATGAAATGGCTATAATAAAGATAATATTTTGAATGAAATATTTTGAAATACCTGGACAACGCATTTCTTTATGTTTTTTTTTTTAAATAAATTATGTATCCTTCTTGATCCAGACATATTTATATAATTTATATATATATATATATATAAATATCTTTAATATATATATATATAGAGAGAGAGAGAGATAGAGAAAGAAGATTTGAGTTTTTCAAATAACTTAATGTGCTTTGTCACTTAAGAATGTATATACATGTAATAAACAGTTTTACTGTGCATATGTGAATAATATTTGTTTATATTGAAAACTCGGTCGTTGTTTTTTGTGTTTACTAATTACTGTGCTCAGTTTGAAATATTGAAAATATCATCTACGTATGAGAAGTTACATTTATAACATCGCCTCATATTATCTATCTCTCTCTCTCTCTCTCTCTCTCTCTTACACTATCTCTCTCTAGAGAGAGAGAGAAAAGGAGAGATATTGGAGCGTTTCCAGATGTATGTGCATGTATTTCTATTGACATTTTTGCAGACATGAGTATCTGTGTGTATATGTACTGCACCGTGTCTTGTATGTGAGCATTAGTTTAACTTAATATATATAATACTTTACATGTCTACATGTTAATGCGTTTCATCAATTACACACATCCTTACTGTAGAAAATAATTATTCACACCGGTCGCCAGCCTCGAAAATTCAAACGTATTTGCTATCAAGGCCCCAGTCAACACCTCAGTAATTCACAGCTCGATAAATCCTACTTTAAGGCAAGTGTTATAGAAGGTTCATCTTTTGAAAGTAACAATGCATTTGAGCCACAATTACTGCTGTGTTTATACTACTCGTTGCCGAGCCATACACACACAAACACACACACATACCCACACACACTGATATATATATATATATACATATATATATATATATATATATATATATAAATATATATACATCTATGTATATATATATATAGTCTAAAGAAGCTTTGAGTTATTTTAAACAAAAAGACAAAAAAAAAGGAAAATGCAGTTTAAATTCCCACAGAAACTAACTAAATCGAAAATAGTGCACACTTACCATTCGTTGGAAAATTAATAAATAAATAAAATATATAATAGTAAGTAAATAAAATAAAAAGGGGGATTAAGTATCTAACAGTGAAACAAAAACATGAGACCTTAACGTAAGCATCTAATATTAACACGTGGATCATCAGCCGTTTACCATGTAACTGTTTCGGAGATTTAAAAAGAGGACAGTTATACGCATTGCTCTCCAATGGTACAGACCAAACTACCATTTCCCCAATAATCAAGTGTCGAAATAATTCAGCTTAAAATGTTACTTATATATACATAAATAAATAAATAATAATAATAATAATCAAATAATAATAATAAAATACTACCCTTAAGACAACCGTGCGAAATGGTAATTTGCATATCAAATAAAATTCTTTATAACAATAGTAATACTACTAATACTAGTAATAATAATAATAATAATAATAATAATAATAATAATAATAATAATAATAATAATAATAATAATAATAATAATAATAATAATAAAATGCTATCTAAACACTACACCCAATAACCATTCTGCGATATGGTAGCTAGAATTAAATTATATAGGAATTAAAGTTGCATTTGAAAAAAAAAGCTTTAGTACCTTAGGTACCAGAAAGGCAAATAGATAAGATGAAGGAAACCTAGCCATACATATCTAAATACCCAGTATATAGTCTAAAGAAGCTTTGAGTTATTTTAAACAAAAAAGACAAAGAAAATGAAAATGCAGACTTAACATTCGTTGGAAAATTAATAAATAAATAAAATATATAATAGTAAGTAAATAAAATAAAAAGGGGGATTAAGTATCTAACAGTGAAACAAAAACATGAGACCTTAACGTAAGCATCTAATATTAACACGTGGATCATCAGCCGTTTACCATGTAACTGTTTCGGAGATTTAAAAAGAGGACAGTTATACGCATTGCTCTCCAATGGTACAGACCAAACTACCATTTCCCCAATAATCAAGTGTCGAAATAATTCAGCTTAAAATGTTACTTATATATACATAAATAAATAAATAATAATAATAATAATCAAATAATAATAATAAAATACTACCCTTAAGACAACCGTGCGAAATGGTAATTTGCATATCAAATAAAATTCTTTATAACAATAGTAATACTACTAATACTAGTAATAATAATAATAATAATAATAATAATAATAATAATAATAATAATAATAATAATAATAATAATAAAATGCTATCTAAACACTACACCCAATAACCATTCTGCGATATGGTAGCTAGAATTAAATTATATAGGAATTAAAGTTGCATTTGAAAAAAAAAGCTTTAGTACCTTAGGTACCAGAAAGGCAAATAGATAAGATGAAGGAAACCTAGCCATACATATCTAAATACCCAGTATATAGTCTAAAGAAGCTTTGAGTTATTTTAAACAAAAAAGACAAAGAAAATGAAAATGCAGACTTAACATTCGTTGGAAAATTAATAAATAAATAAAATATATAATAGTAAGTAAATAAAATAAAAAGGGGGATTAAGTATCTAACAGTGAAAAAAAAACAGGATACCTTAACGTAAGCATCTAATATTAACACGGGGATCATCAGCTGTTTACCATGTAACTGTTTCGGAGATTTAAAAAGAGGACAGTTATACGCATTGCTCTCCAATGGTACAGACCTAACTACCATTTCCCCAATAATCAAGTGTCGAAATAATTCAGCTTAAAATGTTACTTATATATACATAAATAATAATAATAATAATAATAATAATAAAATAATAATGATAATAATAATAATATACTACCCTTAAACTACCGTGCGATATGGTAATTTGTATATAAAATAAAATTCTTTATAACAATAGTAATACTAGTAATAATATTAATAATAATAATAATAATAATAATAATAATAATAATTATAATAATAATAAAATGCTATCTAAACACTACACCCAAGAACCATTCTGCGATATGGTAGCTTACAATAAAATAATATACATATATATATATATATATATATATATATATATATATATATATATATATATACAGATGAATATATATATATATATGTACATATTTATAGATATATGTGCATATATATACATATATATATGTGTATATATATGCATATATATATATGTTTATATATATATATATATATATATATATATATATATATAAATATATGTATATATATATGTATATATATATATATATACATACTTATATATCATATATATGTACATATGTATACTCTCCTCATGTATATTCAGCTATGCGGTGTGAGAACATCACTGTGTCCGTCTAGCGTAAAAGCATTGCTTTTCAGTAAGTAGTAATGTTAACAAAACATTATAAGTTCTCCAACTTTTCTGGTAGTTAGAAAAATCGCAGGATTAAGGACTTTCAGCAGTGTAATAACAGTTGCGAGTAAATTGGAAGATTCAAATACTTATCATGTCTAACCATACTTGTATGTCGTGATATAGCTTTGCACTGCTCCGTTGTTCAGTTTATATCTATTATGACAAAGCTGAGGTCAATAGAGTTTATTTTCTTGATGGCTTTTTTATATATGAAATCACATGAAATTCATTCTATAATATTCGTTTTCTTTGTAGTTAGATGGGTTCCTAAAAGATCAAGTTAATTGTTATAATCAGCTTTAATTTGCAATTTACTCACGACACAACTAATCCTTTTCCATCTATATATGTTTAATCCCCCCACACTCTTAAAAATACATTGCTTATTAGCAGTTAATGCAAACACAATTAAATCTGAAAAGAGAAGATCAGAGTGGCCGATATTATGAATAGACATTTTGTCTAACCGTCAGTCACAATTTAGTAAAAGTAATAAATACATTGCGAAATAATGGGGACTACTACATTTAGTTAAGCTGATATTTCAATATTACCCAAACTAAATATGAATAAATGCGAATCTTTGCGAAGTATATAACATCCAGACCTTTAAACGTAAATATAATAATAGAGTATATATAGTAATCTTCAAACTCCGGCAAACAAAACTCGCTTTTGCACATGTGCATATTTATTCATTCGTGATTACTATTGCCAAATGTAATTATTTATTGATATTTTCCTCGACAGTAATATTATTATAAATATAAATGCAATTAAAGACATTTTATTAAAAAGAGACTGCCTTTTAAAAACAATTAAAAACTTTCAGTTTCAACGGAGATATTCACATAAAATCGTCTGTTATAAAAAATGGAATATGTCACCACAGCAGTTATAATTTACCGCTCATAGGTCAAGTGAAACAGGGGCATGAAAAGAAATGGGCTGATATAGTTATTTAGAACAATAATACAGTAAAACGATTCTGTAGTGTCCAATATTTGTGGCACTATAGAGGGACACAGTCTACCATATCTTATAAGAATATAAGCAATTTACTCCTAGAATGTTTTCGAATATTCAAACTGTTGTTCTAGTGTTATTTTCACAACGCCCCGGTCGATTAAACCTCGACCGTCCCAGCTGCATCTTGTAGAACTCGGAGATCCCTGCGTTGAACCCGTGCACCCACACGAAACTTCAAACAAGACTTATAGTTTCATCCACGGGGGAAACATTATCTCGTAACATCAGCCATAACTGGGTAGAAATCCTAGTAATTCGCAATGGTAGAAGAGTGTCACTAAGATCTGAATTCATACTTAATAGATTATCCGTTACGCCACGGATCCTTGCAGACAATTCTACTATGAATTTTGGGAGCGTTAAACCTATTCTTTTATGTTAGATGTGCAGTACAATAGAGAGAAATGGTTTTGTTCTTTTTTCTTTTGGACCAAAGGAGTCATTAGAATTTCTTAGATGGCCATCATAGAGAAGTTTTCACTATAGAGGAAGTCTACTATAAAAGAGTGTTCACTATAGAAGGAGTATACTAATAGAGGAATTCTACTCTATTGGAATTTTATTTTTATCACTTTCCAATTTAATTGGAATTAAAAGCTACTCCTTCACGATTTAAGTAAACTAGCCAAATTACAATTCATTTGATGCTTCTAATAGATAGCTAAATAAACAAATTCGACATGTTTCCTATTTATTTCAACTATATGTTTCCATTTATTCGAACTATATATACATTAACACACATTATGCTTATTTGATTTTATAATACATTTACATATATTGAAATGCATTATATATACACAACGTTACATTGCTAAAAAATACACTCATCCACATTCCACATTTCTATAATAATTTTATAAATAATCTCTGGCTAATTAATAATTCGGCAGAATTCATTCTTATTTTTGTTCTACAATTTTCTTATATATATATGCACACGTTATGTTCCTATTATTATTATTAGTAGTAGTAGTAGTATTAGCAATATTTATTAAAACGATTTAATGATAACATTTAAATATTCAAAATGATTATTTTAAAATTAGAATAATAACTTACAGTAACGTATACGCATATGTATTTTTACCCAGAACTTAGCTTAACTAGGAATAATTTGCCCTTTAAGATATTAACCTCGCGTTGAACGAAATAGCAACTAAATGTGTTGTTGTTGCCGCCGCCGCCGACGACGAATATTATAAATATAATTATATTTTCGATGATGAAAGTAAGCATATCCCCAGCTTTTAAAATTAGCAAAAATCAGAGGTCGCATCCCTTGATATTTATAACTTATAAAAAAATCCAAATTAAAAAAATAGTAAAATGTTTTTTTCTATATTTTATTTGACATACTGAGGTTCCGCTGTTGGCGACAGTCAAAAATAATCAATACAAAGAAAACGTTCCCCAAAAACAACTACTCAACAAATAACTGTTACATAAGGCAAGACATTATTATCTACCGACATATGTATGTTTTGGTTTAAAGGATTTCAAAGCGCTTATTTCTGCATTCAATTAAAACGTTCGTAAGAAAATATATTACGTTAGATTTAAAAAGAAACACTGCTTACGAAGTCTTATGATATTTTTCTGAATTTTCCTACTTTTAATTAAGCAGCAAAGTTAGTTTTACGTCGTTGCGACAGTTGTTTGTTTACTGTTGTTTGTTTTTAATCCCCGAACAACGAACTTTACAGACATCCGCTACGCCATATTGATACAGGAAATGTAACGCTATCGGTTTCGGACACATTATAAAAATGCAATAAAACCACATAAAATGATTTAAAACATAAAACATAGGCAGATAGTTAGAAAAGTAAATGTATTGCATTTGATAAAATTTATTTGTGGATTATTCGTTGGGTTTTATTTTCAACATTTTTGTGGTAATTTATTCTTGAGAAAACGGCCCGATTTTTGTGTATTCCTTTCATTATGAGGATTTCATTATACAAAATTAAACTTGTACATTGGAATATACGAAATAATATCAAGATAATCACTTTTTTGTTGTTTTTCGTCAAACAACAAAAATGTTACTACAAATACTTTACTTCCTTCTCCTGTAGATAAGGCTATATAAATTAATGGCCAAGCGGCAGATATGTTTTACCTTTATATATATATATATATATATATATATATATATATATATATATATATATATATATATAACATAATTTAAAAAAAAAATATTTTGAGAAACATTCGATATGTTTATTAAATGCACTTGATTTGGAGGCTTCAGTGTCTGCTCATTATAAGAATATTCATATATATATATATATATATATATATATATATACATATATATATATATATATATATATATATATATATATATATATTAATGATATAAATATACAACTGATAATAATGTAAAGGCTTCATCAACGTATAAGATTACACAGTGTGTGTGTGTGTGTGTGTGTGTATACATGTTTATACATATATAAAAACACGATGAATAAACTCCGACAATATTGTTATATCTTTTTCTGGGTAGTTATATTTTTACCACATTCTGACAAACGTCTCAACTCGAAGTTTATTTCACACACAGTCATTCAGTGTCTCGTTTTCTGTTCGCGATACATTCTTACTTATGCATCTTATACTTTAATGATCACTTTTCTCGAACCCATACTTTCCCAGCAGATATATTCGATCCTGCTTTTTCTGCAAATGTAACTTTAAATGTGTACCACTTCGTCTATTATCATAAAAGTGCACTACTTATCCTAAATAGTAATACTATACACTACTAATAATAATTTTATTGATTTATTACTCAGATCTAACAAATAAATACTATTTTATTGCTATAAAACTATTGTTCAACAAATACGAAATATTATCTAGCTTGATATTTACCTATCGTTAAGTGAAATATATGTATTTTGTAAACGTTTCCTTCAATATTACCTGAAAAAAGAAACGTATTTACTTTGTTTCCATTTTTACTATTCGACCAACCAATTGTCTTCTAGTTAAGACATATTTTTTATTATACATAATTAAATTACAAACCGAAACTATACCTTTTAGATATTTATTCATTTTTTCCCGTTTTAACACAACATATAATGAATTATACTGTATCATTTTTATATTACTGTTTTTTTTTTATTAGACATTTAAAACGACAAGTTTCAAAACCATTCTTTGTAAGATGTGAACGTATGTATGTATGTATGCATATATGTATGTTTCTATATTTCTACGCGATATATGCTATTAGTTCCTTCCTTAGAAGTTTAACTCGTTTTTTTTCTCTTACTTCGTTGACAATACACGTGTGTATAGTCAATGTTTATTTCAAATGTCTTTATTAACACAATTTGTTTCGATAAATATCTATAAGTTATCTTGAAAATTATCTGAGAATTTAAAAATTCCTGATGAATATCAATAACACCAATAGTCTTTATAGAGGGAGACACTTACATTATAGACTGTTATTCAGAATAATTACCAATAATAACCTTCATAGTTATGCCACTAACATTCTTACCATATATACTATTTTGTTAGAAATACTAGCATATCTACTTTAAAACGATTATATGTATCAAATGTATTCATCGAGGTGCACCCAACCATTACATAAATTAATACATGATATAAATACTTTTACAAATAAAATATACTCGTAATTTTCACAGTGGAAAGTATTTGGATTACAAACAGATATAAAACAAATTAATACGGTATAATCCTGTTGACACATAGGCTCCCTAAGATCACCGAACTAAAGAAAGGTTTTTCCTGTACAATACTAGATTAGTAACCATTTTGAAATACTAGGCGCGTATGTAGACACCTAGCTATGGAAAAATAGCGTCGCAACCCTGCAGTAGCTAGCATGGCGATTATGGCAAACACGCATGTATGGCAGTCACCAATAATGAGATCAGAGACAGGGAGTGATCAAACACGGTAATGGTAATAGTATATATATATATACATATATATATATATATATATATATATATATATATATATGTGGGGGGGTATGTGCGTGTGTATGCATATGTAAATGTATTTACATCAACAGAAACTTGTACAACACGTGTACAATATATGTATATATATATATATATATATACATATATATACACATATATATACATATATATATATACATATATATATATATACATATATATATATATATATATATATATACATATATATATATATATATATATACATATATATATATATATATATATATATATACATATATATATATATATATATATATATATATACTCCTGTATTAACCTACATTGGTTAATCTATTTAGGAGTTAAAATACCTCACCGTGAGATATTTAAATAAACGTAGAATAATTATTTATACAACAAATTTATCCTCTCTGCGTGTCTCTCTGCCTCGTTTTCTTTCTGTCTCTCTCTCTCTTCCTATACATATATATATATATATATATATATATATATATATGTATAAAGAGAGAGAGAGAGAGAGAGAGAGAGAGAGAGAGAGAGGGAAACACGAAAAAAAGAAAAAGACATACACACGGACAGAGGGCGTTTATAATTGTGGTCTCTACAGTATGTTGTGTATAATAATTACTAGTACGTTGCCACGTTCGTTAAATCACTCTGAAGACAACTCAAAAGGTAACACGTAAGTTTATATTGTGTCAATAAACAGTACGTGACTGAAATATAGATTCATGCATTCAACTATATGATTGCGATTTATAGTTGTCTTATGAAATGTCTTATTTTCTATTGAATATTGGTTATTAAAAACACGCGCACACGAGTATATTGTCTCCCTTTTATTTCATCAGGGTAGCCCTTTTCAATAATTCAACGTTCCTCAATGACACCTATCATCTCTGGCCAGAATAATAAAAAAGCAGCTTAAGTTGGGAGGGGAAACAAAATTATTTTCGAGTTCATTCGATTGTTCTAAGGTTATGATCTTAAATATTTTGTGTTTAATCATCGCCCAGCGATTGTCATTTTATATATATTCATTATTATATTAAACATGTTTTTCGTCTGTTCATATATTGCTTTTTTACCTCATTATTAACACGTTGAAAATACGAAAAACAACAAAGTGCTAAATAGAACAGTTTGCCAAGACTGCTGCAATGAATATTGACTCCCTCGACAGATCAAGAGAAGTTCTCACACCTGCCAGTATACAACATCTCTACACAGCCACTATTTCCCCACGCATGAAGTAGTGTAATCACATCTCGACTGATCTACCAACCACTAGCTTCTTTGTATTGGATAGAGTCCAAAAAGAACCTATAACCGAATAAGGCGATCATTTTTTTTAAAGTTCCAACCTCTATCTCATCGCTGCAATGTTGCTTTGCTATTTTTACAAATACTTTAATGAAATGTGATCCGACGAATGTGCTGCACGGATTCCATGTCTACGTAAATAACATGTTCAACCAGTCAGTCAGCAAAATTTAACCTGTCACGATTAGGGTCGCCAGATGCCGGAAGACTTTCTACTCTAATAGCTTATTTCCCTTAAGTGCTTCATATTTCTCTCACTATACCAACATGCAGAAGTGAAATATAATGTGAAAAACATCTCGCTGCAAAAACTCCTTTTAGAATATCTCTAATTCAGAGTAATCATTCACGTCTCAGAACTATTGTGCCTTGTTTGGTATAGTAATAAGTTCTAAAAGAAAACATAGACGTTAGAATGTTTGCTTTGACAAATATACATGAACAATATGTATATAAGTGGCGCTTGGTCACCTGGTATGATTCACTTGACTATAACACAGTGTTATCATGTTAAATCACTGTAAACGGAAAGCATACTGGTCAAGGATACGTCTTAAGCAATCAGTCGGGCAGAATATAGAGAACTCTACCGACGGTGCTTGCTTCTAAAGACTGATGTATGTTTATGTGCAATCTCGGAATGTCAACCCTCGCTAGATTTGGAGCCGAAGTAAGTGTACTAGTAATATTTATTTGGCAACATTGAAATATGATGTCTTTTGATATTTTCTGGGATTATATAAAAAATAAATTATGTGTTTCGTTAAAAAAAAACTGCATATTTGTATTTTTTAAATTGAGGCAAATCTTCGCAATTAAACGAATAGATTTCTACAAAAAAAAGAAACAAATGCAGTAAATGCATGTCCCAAAGTTAGATAGAGTAACGTAAGCAGCATTTCTTGGCATAACGTTTTCTGTCAGAGGTTTTACTTAGACTAGATTATTCGGGAAGTTGTTACTTGTAAACATTGCCCTGATATCATATCTATTATATAGAAATACGGCTAAATATCAAAATTAAAAGACAATTGTAAGTTAGATATTATAAAATAGTAGCTCATATGTCGGACCACAATGTCCTTATAAGTGGACCTAGTATAGAATGTAATACAATATTGGAACCAATAATTATAAATATATAATTGTAAGTAGTAGAACAGTGGAAGCAGTAGGACCGACGCCCGGGCTTTCAGTAGTGGCTTCTACTTCTTCCAATCAACCCATCATGTCAACCAAATATGTTCACGTACTTGCATGACATTTTTATTAATATTATCATCCTGATGAAGTCATACAAATAAAGACGAAACGTTGATGAACACATAAAAAACATCCTTTTTGGTTTTTCCTTTTTCATTTCCTATTACGTCGGATTACATTCATACTTCCTTTCCCATATATATATATATATATATATATATATATATATATATATATATATATATATATATATAGAGAGAGAGAGAGAGAGAGAGAGAGATAGATGTCATACTTAAAAGGCAATACAATGTAGGTGTAACAGAGAGACACAAGTTGGATCAAATAAGAAATATTATGGTGGTAAAATATAAATAGTTTCGCCCTTAATACAATCTATACATACACACACACATACACACACACATATATATATATATGTATATATATGTATATAAGTGTATAACCATGTTTTATTAGGTCGTATATATAATATATGTATAAGTAGAGTTTACTTAAGGTTAACGATTTTCTGTGAAACTACTTATACTTGCGAATCAAGTCTGTCTTCTTGATTTGCGAAGTGAAATCTACTATTTGGCAGAGATTTTTCTTTTCTGCTTACTTTTATTATGTTCGTTCTTTTGATGATATTTATGTTGCCATTTTGTTGTTCCTGAGTATTAGACGCGTTTTCTTCTCCCAAAATGGCTCATATGTTTATTTCACTATTCGTCTGTGTGTTCATAATTCTGTCATTCCTACGTGGTCAACTCGGTTATGTTAGTTTTATATTTTAGGGGCGAATTAACTGAATGCACATATGACTTGGTTACTTTCTCGCATCCTTGTCCATTGAGTCGAAATATGGTATTTTCTCAATACCTGTTTTTTTTAGGTTATGTTAATTTTGATAGCGATATTTTACACGTCTGTGAGTAACGATACCTTTTTGCCATTCAAGTGTCTATGGCAATGCTTGTCCATGTATTGGTGTGTACAATTTATTTGATTACTCTTATAAACCTCTATGTAGCTGCTTCTCTACCTTTTTGTTTTTTGCGCTTCTATTTGTTTCGAGTTGTGTTGCTCTCTTCTTGTTCAGCTTTGCGGTCTGTTTGGTAGATGTGTGCGTCGTATATATATCTAACTATTTTCTCCCGTCGCCGCTCCAGTTTTTAATATTTATGTATTTCATATCTTTTTACATAGGATCTGTCAACATCATAAATTGTATGCACTACATGGTCATTAGTAGTTCTAATATTCCTTGATTCAGGTGCATAAGTTCTTGAAGTGTTCAGAGTATGAATGGTTTAAAGCAATTTAATTATGATACGAATCAAGTAGATTTTTAAATGAAGATTTGCATTATATTATCTTGTTTCAAGTTTACTTTCTTAACTAGTATTTTCTTCTGACAACATGTATTTATTTTAAATGTTCTTTGTTTTCTTCATCTGATTTTTATTTGCACTCACTAGAAGTTTTCACACAGATCATCAGTGATTGCTCACAAACAACCGGTGGTATTCCCTAGAGGCTGAGTGACAACAAGTCTCCCCATATGTCCAGTATTATCTACCTCTTCTCGATAGCATCAGGAAATAACCTTGCAGTATCGCAACACCAGTGTAACATTGATTTCTCGCTAGTAAAACCCATTGGTCTTCTCTAGGGTTTGGGATGCAATAAGCCTCCCCGAGGTCTGAGCATTCTCTGCACTTCCAGTGGAGGTCTGGTTTGTGCTGTCCATTCCCGGTCTTCTCATTCTCAATGACCCTATGAAAATAGTTTGGGTGGTCTCAGCATGGGCTTATACCATTTCATTTTTTAATTACTTTTTTAGTTTCATTTAATTGTTTTTCCTTATGTAGTTTTTTGGTGATGAGCGGGGATCTTACGGTGTTTCTTGCTATTTCCGTTCATTGTGTCAGCTAAGACTGATATAATCTATTGGGGTGGGGGCTCATGAAGTAATGTTTCTTGCTTTTTCTGTTTCTTTCTTGTGATGTGGTGTTCTTTCTGTGGTGGTGTTAGCTTCCTGTTGTAGATTCCATGTGACCCTACGTAGCCCATGTGGATTTTTTGCCGCATTTGAGGATTTTTTTAAAGATTGCAGCTGTGTTGATCATTGCCGTTCTTTGTATAGTTTCAATGATTCGTTTTGTTCCAATTTCTTCCAGTCTCTTTTCCCCAGTTTTTTGGGGGTTTGTTCCTAGTGCTCCTTCGATTATTTGTATTATACTGACTTTTTTCAGGCTCCATATTCCTTTTAGTTCTCTGGCTGATTCTGTGTATTGACTTCGGTTTTCCGTTTCTTTGATCTTCACTCTGTGGCTTCTAGAACAACGAAGTCTACAATTTTGCAAAATTTATCCATTCTTGTTTATTATTATGACATCCGGTCTCTTTGCTTGTATTAGTGTGTCTGTTTGTATACTGTTTGTATATCTATATCCCATATGGTCTTGTGTTTTTTCGTTTTCCAGTACTGTTTCTGGTTTATGTTTGTACCATTTTCCTGCGTATTTGAGATTCAATTGTTTGCACAGTTCCCGGTGTACTGCTTTCCACTCACAGTACTGTATGTTCTTGTATTCTTTTTGGGCTACTTTGCTATATTCACTTATTATATGATTTACTGTTTCATCTCTCTTTCTACAGTCCTCATTGACTGTTGTCCATGGTTTTATCTATTTTAGCTTTAATGTAGTTTCATCTTTTTGTCCACGGAATCAACATTTACTGTGTTCTTGGAGTGTGTTAATCTTAGCGTTGGTATAGTTTGTTCTGATCGAGTCGTTGAGTGCGGCGCTTTGTAGACATTGCTTTTTTCGTTCAGGTCACCTTTTCGTAGCTATGCACAGGTTGTTTCGTATGTCACTTCCCTGGACACTTTTATGACAATTTAATGTAGCTGCTGTTCTTTCAACTCGTTTTCTTTTCCCGTCTTTTCTTGTTCGGGTTCAGTGTTAATGCACTATGTATTGTTAATGTTTCAGTGTTTTGTTGCTGCAATGATAAACCTTACTGAGTCCTGAATTATGTATACATTTATTGTATGTACTATTATTCTTATTTTTCTTCCTATTATTCTTATTCTTGGTCTTCGCATTATTATTATTAGTATTATTATTAGTTGTATTATTATTATTAAGACTATTATTATTTAGAGTATTATTATTATTATTATTATTATTATTATTTTTATTATTATTATTATTATTATTATTTTTATTATTATTATTATTATTATTATTATTTTTATTATTATTATTATTATTATTATTATTTTTATTATTATTATTATTATTATTATTATTATTATTATTATTATTATTATTATGCCATAAGATTTCTTACACGTCGTTAGTAATAAAATATTCCTGTTAAACGAGTTAGTTTATATTTTAATTTTGGTGACAACACATTTTCCTACATTTACTTTTTTATATTTGCTCTTGTTTATGTCGGCCTTGTAATAATTCGTCTCACCATGTTGGCTTGTCCGACTTTCATTAGAATTTCCCTTATTTTTTTCAGTTTCTTTTGATGAACAATTTCCATGGTTTCTCCATGTATGTTATCGAGTAAATTGGCCAATATGTTTTTAATAGTTTATGTGTTTTTCTCTTACACTTTGCATTTTCATGGATGTGTGTATCATAATTCAATGCTTTCTGCATTGTACACTAGAGTTGTCTTATTCTTATGTTTTTCTTTATCTGTGTAGAACGTTGATGAGTGATAAATTATATAAATGAAGAAGTAGTAGCTATACAGTGCTTCCTAGGAAAACTTCATTCTGTATTCTTATAGCTTCCAGGTTTTAGCCACAGTTCTTAATTGCAATTCTTATTTTCCACATGCCTTTTATTCCTGTTTAGTCAAATAAAATGTCACACTAATTGCATCACACAATATTTTTGCACAATACTTGTCTATGAGGTGTCTATATTTATATATTAAAAGTCTACACAACCCTACTAGTTCGAAATATAAAAATGTTACAATTATCAATCTGCGATAATAGCATGTGTTTATGACAAACAAATGTAGACGCACCCGTTTTCAATTTGCCTTATTTTCTATCATTTTCAATAACATAATTGGTGGTCTTAAACGTATTTCTTCTACTGAAATATAGTTCAAATTTATTTGCGAAGTTTTGAATCGAAGGGTAATCCAATGCTTTGATCGCTGGCGGCCATACACTAAAAATATATTTATGACGTAAAAGTGTTATTATATACAAAATACAAAGTATTTGATACAACATTAAATTTTAACATTTTTTTACACAAAAAAATGACTTGTTTTAAACAATATGGAGAGGTTTAAACTAAAACATATTGGGCGATGTTTAAATAATTCCTCAGAATATATATCATAGGAAAAAGTTTAGAATAAATTACTGGAATAAATGTGTTATCTATTATACACTGCTGGTGTTTACTGCCAATTTCTATTTTGTAACAAATTGAACAATGTAAGTACTAGAGACATGTGCATACTTTATAAAATTGGTTACAATCTCTGAGATAAATTGACAATTACCCCGAAAAAGAAGGGATATCATCAACAAAGCATGTGCAGAATATGCAAGTAGTTTTCGTATATGCACAGGTCAACTTGTTTATAAGAGCTGTGGAAAACGATAATGTAACTCTAACATTGTACAAGCAGATGAAAACAATTGTGTAGGATGATACATCAGTGTTTAGTTGTAGGTTACACTTCCGGGCAAGATCTTTTCATTTCAATAATTATTGCCTTGTTTGTTATACATCATTCAAATACCAACGGATGCAAATATGTCAAGGTTATCATCCTGTGAAAACATTAATATTCGATAACACTACAAACAAAGTATTAAATACCAGAATGATGAGCAGAGTAATACAATATTAGAAGGATTCTCTTCTGCAAATCACTTGCATAGTAAGGATGCAGTCTATCGTCAATGGTACAGTACTAACTTTAGGACAGGCAAGCACTGAAATAAATATATCAACCACAAATTAAATTGCTTAAGAGTTTTACCTCGGAAATTTATCCATGATAGTTTTACGTATTTTATGAAGATTATTGCAGCAGGAAAATATAAAGTAGACGCATACATCCCTGGAACATGCTATCATTTTAGCTATTCGATCAAGTATGGCGATTGCTTTTTACAATTCTGGTAGGTCATACGAATGCATCCCAATTTCCGTTCTAAGTTGTTAATAAATTAATTACAGCTACATAAGGTTGTTGCTCATATGACGAAGTACCCACATCTGGATGAAATAATGTTTTAACTATTATGAAACTGTTACAGAAAAAACCCTTTTTGATATATGCACATACACTAACCAACGATGGATATGCCACCTGTTATTGTATAGGTACGGTTGCCATATTACAACCAGGTGAATTTGTCACATATGTGATTTTCCAGCATGAAGTAACGAATAATGAGATCTTTAGTCCAGGTCGAGTAACAATTCATTACCATTATCACAAAAATAATCTGTATTTTTTTAGTCAACTCATCCATCTGGAGCTTTGTGATCATTTTCCTAAATCCCGATATTCACTAGATATTCTGTAGGAAGTTTTCACGTTTTTGCAATGTCCATGTTCGGTGTTCTCAGAAGTCATGCAAATCGTATACAAATGACACTATCCAGGAAAGACAACTGTTGTGATTTTTGCCTTTCATTTATTAGAGCTATCAAATAGCTCATGTATATATATATATATATATATATATATATATATATATATATTTATATATATATATACATATATATATATATATATATATATATATATATATATATATATATATATTCTATCTTAAGATTACTGGTCGAACATATCAAATTATAACACAACTCGTGTTACCACATTTGACCATCGACTGTATCGGAAAGCCTAAACTATTATAGTTAATAAGCCATCTAGTAGTCGTCTGAAGTCTATAGTACTGAGAATTGGAAGATTACAGTTTTCTTTGTTTGGGTTTATAGACAATCTAATAGAAATGGCAGGATTTCCAGAAGATCTGGAAGAGAAATATGGGCATAATTTAGTGTCAACTATGGTTAGTGGAAATGCGCTTGCTAAAGTATGAAGAGGTAATTTATTAATAGATGGCGCACTTACGGAATTGCTTCTTGCAGACATATTAGAACTCACTGTGCAACATACTTCTGCACCTGAGACTGAAACTGCAAAGTGAAGGAAACATTCACACATGAACAGAGAAATCTGATATAATTCAAGTGAGAGGTACAAATTCAGCTAAAAGCTGAATACTCTAAACTTAAATATATATTCAAAACGTATCGCTAATCCAGATACAATGGTAAATAACAAATCTATGATAGCAGCTATGCCAATTCGCGAAGAGTTGTAACGCAAGAAGGGAAATTTACTAATCGTGTGGCCTGCTTGTGATTGCAATATATGAAAATGCAAGATATTTTCAATAATTTTATCTGGGTTTAAATAACATAAAATTGGAGTCTCCATCTTACTCCAATGTGTGACATGCTACCATTCTTTGTTACTGCAGGTCACACATCGTATATGTAATACCTCTGTTTTGAGGCCGGAATAAGAACACGGACACCGGGTGTAGGTAAAACAAAAATATAAGTGAAAAGTATATACAACAGAAGTTCAAGAGACACAGTACGTCAGTACTGACTGTCAGTGTATATGGGGGTTGAATAAAAAAGATGAGAAGCGTAATGCTTCCAGTATTTATTGAGAATGGACGAGTTTAAATAAACGTCATAGGTACGACATCATAACATCTCGTCCCAAGTCTGACCTCTTCAGGAGTGTAGTATTATTTCCTTTATGGAGTTAGGTAATTCTGAGGTTGCTTTAGATAGCTGCCTCTCGAAATTAGTGTTTTTAGTAGCCATAACCCACTTCTGGGTAGTGTTGTCGGTCTTTTTTTCCGATAGTCGTTCTCTAATTTGATTTGCCTTTCTTATCAGAGAACTTATGGGATCTATCACAGTTGATATCCTCCAGCTTTTTTAATTCTGGATTTCTTACTTTTGTAGCACATATTTCAATTTAAAAAAAAATGTCGCCCTATTTTCAACATTAATCTTCATGTCAAATCATTTTATCTTTTATAATTTTAAGTTTTTCAAAAAACTCTTTGATTTGTAACTTTTGTATTTGTAGTTCTTTAACTATAAATTAACGATGTGTAACCTTTCATTCATTATTCAAATAATTTGGCTTGGTTTTATTCAGGTTAGCGTTCATTTTTTTCTGTGGTCACTTTGTTTTCTTTATGGGATTAAATGATGTCATTTCTACAGACAATTTATTTTGGGTGCATTTCATACGATTAATGGTTGAAGCAAAATCGTTTTTTTCGTTTTTCTGATACGGTCGTAAGATCTATTTTCTTCTAGCAATAGGTATTGGTCAAGATCGGTATTATTTGACTAGTTGAATCAGGTCGACGCAAAACAAATTACATGTGTTTGTTTTAATATGTAAATATTTACTTTTTTCGTCGTTCTGTTGAAAGTAATTCAATTTCATATCGACGTTAACTAAATATGAAAGTAATTTAGTAGAAATAAATAAATATATAGAAGATGTGTATATGTAAATTTCCCTTTCCTACTTTATATCGATCCCATCTGGGAATATCTGTATGTTCTATATATCTTGCTTCAGTAGAATTTGTATCGTATTGAGTGTAGTATTATTTCATTATGTTTTCTTTCTCTTTTTCTTTCTTTTTTATATCCATTATATGCACTATTTATTCATGTGCCATGTTTTTCTTGTATTTTTACTTTATGTGTATTTGGTCTCTGTCTTTATGTATTTCTTTCATTTCTTCAGAAGTCAATTTTTAATAGTGTATCTCCCTCTCAATCTCACACACTATGTGTATCTGATTTATATGTTTAATATATATTAAATTCTTACTTCTTGTTCAGTAAGTTTTTATATCGTTCCCTTCTGCCTCTTTGATTTATTATATCTTACATTATGTCATTCAATGTGGAGAGTATTGTCCTGGGCCTCTTCTAAATCATTGTTTCCTCTTTTTTCATGCAAATTAACTGTAAGTATTTATTTCAGAATTAACGGCGTCATTCTCTCAAGCTTACACTCGCAACTATGTTCTCCCGATCTCTTTTCTCTTTCTAGACCATTTTTTCCATCGCCTGACTAACCCTCGCCAATAACCTTTCAATGTGAGGAATGAACGCCATTCTTTGAAATCACTTCGTTCCCCAGCGCTATTACTCAAAAAGACAACATTTTTCAAACTGTCAATGCTCAGCTCTTTATTGGCCTTCTCAACCTCCAAGAACCCCTTAGGGATCTCATCCTTCACACATGACACAAACATAACAGACGAATACGTATTCTGCCAATGATTAAGAGCCGACTCCATCTCTCGAAAATATACCAGCTGCCAACGATCAGCTAAGAGACATAATGCATCTTATTGTAGTTATTAGAATCTGAGAATTAGTCAGAAATCTAATCCCGCTTTGTCATTACTATTTATTGTGAGTTAAATACACAAGTAATGTTTCGATCTTATTTTCTTTTAACCTCGATAAAATGTGATACATGCAGATGTCGTATTTCACACGAGTTTTTACACAGTCGTTGAACCTTTTGATTCTATGAAGCGAATTAAAAAATACAATTATAAAATTGTGATCATCCCGAAAAAGCGTGGAAACGATAACATGTATTGCTATTATGATTGCACACCCAGTTGATCTATTTTACTATTTAATGTTTATGACATTAAACTCTGAACTTGAATCCGTTTTAAATACATATATGTTCGGCTGGTGTACATAATGTGAGTCTCCAGTTTACTTATGATTATCCGATTGTAACAATTTCTTCTTCATTTACTCAACGCCAAAGTAAGAAGGACTGATTTGGGAGGGGTTCTCTTTACGAGAGAACAAATAATTAAATATCTACAAAGTAGGACATAATGGCTCGGAGGATTAGATTATGATAATATAACAGATAATACAATACACGCCACATGAATATGGATGGGAAAATTGATGATGGTATGCTATCATGACGTATGAGCACATACAGTGCTAACTCCATAGGAAGTGTAATGTCTAGAAATATGGTTGTATTATAACATAGTAGATCCTTTATTACTTTTCCAATGATGGGATAATGCCTGCGAGGATGGTCGGGTGAACGATCATATACCACACAAGTCCAAATAGGGAGGTAATGTCAGAAAGGATGTTATCAATAATACAAAACTGTATACTACACTATCACCGTGAATGAAGAATCAACACATAGTGCACTAGTACATTTATAGCTTTAATGTATAAGTTCGGCTTGACGCTAAAGAACAATTAAATTAAGAATAGCTTGAGTAGGGCATAACTAATAATCTTATGGGTGTTTAATTAAATGCATGTTCTCGCTTTCTCCTGTTGAACTCTTCTCTCTTTGTGTATCCTTCTAAAACTTGCATGATATCATTTTATCGAATCAATTGACGCTGTTGTCACGTTTTGTATGTACGACGGCATTATATAATATGGTGCAATCTTATTTTGTCTAGCTGTTTCAGTTCCCTTGGTTTCCCGCACTTTTTTATCTGCTTTTCTTGCTGTGTTTACGCAGTTTTATTTACTTAATGTTTATTTTCGATTGCTCAACGTCATCTGCTCATTTGAGTTGGTTTCCGACAAAATTATCTTTATTAATATTTCAACTATTTTTACTTTAGATTCAAGTTTATCCTAGTATTTTTGTTGAATTACTCTGCTCCTGCTATTGTGGGGGTTACAATGCTATTCATCGATTTACATATTCTTTCACTTCTGAGCGAAGACCAGTGTCCAGTCTCCCGTATATTAACCTTTAATCTTCTCAGGACGAGGAAATATATGTTACATGTTTTCCTCATGTTCAGTATTACTACGTCCGGTTTCCTTTACTTAATGAGTGTGTACGTTCTGATATTTATTCAAAAAACGATTTCATGTGTTTCGATTTCCACTTCTGGCTCCGAATTTTGCTTACATCATTTGACTGTATAGTTCATGTGCAATCCTTTACATAGTTCTCCACCAAATCCCAGTACGTTTTTTATATATAAATTATGTAAGTTTCAGTGTCTTATTTTGCCCTCGGAATCTACATTTATTCTTGTGCTCGTTTTCGTTCATTCTCTCTTTCATGTCGTTTGTTCTAATAGATTGCATTATAATGCACTCCCTCCTTTTATTAGGAATTCCGTATCGAGTGTAAATCTGGTAGCCTTGTCAAATGGGGTTTTCTGCGTCATTTATTAGGACAGTCGGATAAATCGTCGAAGTCGCAAGTATCCCTCATATTTCACTTTTCATACCTTTATTATTTCCTGTTTCTATAAACAGCGCTGCTCATGTAAATCGTGCTTCTGGCAGAAGCAATCAGCCGGCAGGAATTTAGTGTTATCCAGTTTCCAATTGTTATCGCATCTGCAACGCATTCTTAAATACGTCTCAGTCTAAAGAGCTAGCCAGTATAATCCTCATGTTTCAGTACATGACCATTTGTATCAACGTCTTATATTAAGAAAACTGTGTTTAGTTTCTTTTAAGAGCCTATTAAGAGTCAACACTAATTGATATTGCGCATATATTCATTCTTTCATTAAGTGTGTGTTATATAATTGTTATTTTAATGAGTTATTTTGGTCTTCTTACGTATTTAATTCTAAACGCGTCTGTTCTAGCTCTGCTGTTTTGATTGAGTTCGATTCCATGACATCAATATATGTATATTCATCGTGTCTGTCAAATGCCCTTATCATCAAATACATCACATGGTTATACGTCTGCCCTACCTATAGATATACCTCCTTTATCTGAAGTAGTTCAGAAGTTTCCATTTAAAATTCCATGAGGTTGCCCTTGTTTTATTTATTAGTATTTATATTGTGTTCTTATTATTGTTTTTTTTATTAATATGAGCAATATTCTCATTATTTGACATCATATTGTCGAACCCATCCATATAACAGTCGCAATCACACACATCTAAATGGAAACAATCAGTAAAGAAAATGCTTTAGTGAGATAAACGCAATATAGCAACATAATTATTATTATTATTATTAATATTATTTTTATTTTTGTTTTATTATTATCATTATTATAACTAGCAAATATATGCTCCCTTCGGTCGCATATTTTTGCTAGGCGGCGGCGTCAGAAATGAACGCTCACCCGTAAACAGAGGGAGCCCCAGCCATATTGCTTGGCTGGTTAGACATAGATTTTCTTTTTTTCCGACCCAAAAATATTGTTAGTTCAAAATAAATAAATTAAACATGTCGACGTCACCCCAATTTTGTTTACCATCCACCATAAATAGAAATATTTTTATTTATAGAATAATAAAAAAAAAATGTTATGGCCCCCCTCCAATTTTTTTACTTTCCTCCATACTTAGAAATATGTTTAGTTAAAAAAGAAAGAAAAGAAAAAAGTGTGTGTTTATTTTATTGTAGACAAAAGAAGGAAAGTGAAGAAAATCACATTTTCTTATATTTTAATAAATTAAACACGGAATCATACACACAGTTTGTAAATAAAATCTTTACGGCGTAAAAGGTGAAGCCAAACTCCTAAACACACTTAAGGTTGTAACAAAATGAAGATGTGGTTATTTTCTTAAATAGTAATGTTTAAATCAATTATTATTTTAATTAAACAATTTGATTCAATAAATCTGTGTTTTTAAACTAAATGGCTAATATGATTAAGAACATAAACACACTTAGATTGTTTTAATTAAAAAAATCAGAGTAAAACTAACACGGTAAATGCCAGTGTTTTGTTTATAGTTTAAATAACGCGCCCAGCTTACGACCATACTGATTAATCAGAGGGGGTTACCGTTTCAATGGATTAACGCTGGCTGTTCAATCAGTTTAGCAATCGGTAGATTAACTACGTAACTCATTTCATATGTAGATATATATATATATATATATATATATATATATATATATATATATATATATATATATTAATAATAAAATAAATAATTACAATTTATAAGTAATATTGGTAGCGAGCAACATAGCGTAAATACATGTTGAAATCTGAAGAAAAAGTCATGAGTGTATATTCGCGAATACTAATTTATTAGAAGTTTAAAAACAATTAATTATGTAAATTGAGAAATACGCATAGTGTTTACGGCGGTGTTTGTAGTAGTACATAAATCAGCTGGCAGAGTAAGTATATATTAATGTTACTCTGATGGAGTTTGGGCTACAGACAGACAGACAAATACATAATCTCCATTATTAATAAAGTATTATTATTATTAGACCATTTATGTTGTGTATATTGATTTTCCGTCTAATTAAAATTTCTCACAAAAGGCATACTCTGTGATTGCTAACTTTTTATAGTAAGTGGTGTTTACTGGAATCAAAGTGACATCGAATCTCCCAAGATTGTAAAAACGGTCGAACTCTTTCGATAATAATTGTAAATAACATTGCATGATTGCAACAACAGTTTACCATTGATTTATCGTTTGATACAACCATTGACTCTTGGAATTCGAGTGGCAATATGCCTCCCAAATCTTCCAACCACTTTACCGCAACGTCCCAGTTGATGGCCTGGTTGGTGCTCTCTCTCTCGTCGTTCTATTCATCATCCATGAGTCGTTATGACAGTTTTATGTGATTACACCAGCCTCGGCAAGTGTAACTGCTTGCACGTGTTTATGCATCTGACTTTGTATGTGTTATTATCATTGTCATTGGTAGTAGTAGTAATTTTGTATAAATGTTTCTTCCAACTGAGAAGTGACCACTTATATTTCAATAAGTTTTAAAATGAATCCTTTTAATCGAGGAAACCATATTGTTACTCTTAAATAAGTATCCAAAGAATGCGATAAGTAAATGAGTATATAACTAAGTAAAATATATTTCTTCATTTGAAAGGATCTACTACAATAAGCCTAACTAGATTATAGGACTTACATTGTGGATTTCGTCTCGCGATGTTGGTCATCGAAATTGTTCCACAAATTGCTAACACTTTGTATCCCGCTGCTAATCATGGTCACTTGAATCAACTCTTATACAACTTGAAAAGTTACCCCGCATAAACAGTTTCTAATACAATCAAACTCGAACTCTGATCAGAATCCATTTGCTAATAACAATGATTAACCGGGATACTTTAATGGACTGTCCATCTAAAGTTATTTTAGTGAATGTTTCATGCTGTTTTGTAAGACAAAGAAAACATTTCGACGTCTGTCCCAGCAAGCTTTCCGAAACTGGTAAGTTGATTTCAAAAGAAAAGTTTTGTACTTATAGCATTGCGTTAAGGAAAACTGAACAGATATGTTTGAATAATCGTAATAGTATGTTTTCAAATATTTTACTGGCATCAATTAAAACCTACATGAATACATTATGTTGATATTGTTAAACGCCTTATTTTAAAAAAAAATACTAATTTAGTTTCGGACTATTAAGCGAAAACGAACAATGATGTAGCACTTTTGGAAGTCCGCCATACAACGTATAACTATTATCGAATCATGAACATCAACCTTTTTACATAACCGTATAAGTTTAATAAGTGCAAACTGATTATACAATTTTTTAACTTCTAAAATGTTCATCGTCATTTTACTTAATCAAACACGAGTAAAAAAAATGACCACTGATTTTTTTGGAAGGGGTTCGCTAAAAGATAGTTGCAAAAAAAGTGTAGTCGCACTGTAAGCCTCAGTTGTGGGTGGTGTGCAGTCGGATCAGATGTATATTTCTTTTAAAATTTTTGTTATGCAAGGAGTAAGCAACTACCTCTAAGGGACATCAACGACTATTTTGTTTACTCCTTTTCGCCTAATGAAATATGGCGATAACAAATTCAGAGATAATAAATCTAACAATGAGTGTCCACACATTAAAACTATACACGTAGGTAGAAAAGTAATGCTTTATTTGCCTTTAGTTACAGTTATTCGTTGGATATTTCACCCAAATATATATCGCTGTTTACTATATTAAATCATTGCAAGGAAACGATGTCAACATTTTTTAAATAAAACAATGAAATGTGAAATGGGTAAATTTGGATGATTTAAAAGGAATGTGTTTTTGTCAATGGAGCAGATAGAGATGTCAAATGGCTGGATACGATCTTATTACGTTCCATACGTTACAAGCATGAAAAGGCATTTGAGATAACTCAATGTTAAATTATAATAGTTATTTTCCATTATTATTGTATATGATTAATAAAAGGTATGTTGAGATTAAACACATAGCTAAGGAAGGTGGGGGGGCAAACAAAGTACTGCCTCACTAAACATAATGCATCTGATTATTGAATACAAAAACAATACATCACATTATAAGGTCAGCGATGACAATATTAACAGTGCCACATCTAGAAAAATCTTATATAACTAGAAATGTTGTTCGTTTGTCAGTCACACTTTTTAAACGTAATACATATTTTGCGGAAATTATCAATGTTCTTTTCAGAAAAAAGAAAATACTCAACATTATTTCCAAATTCATATTATCGTGTTAAATGATTGCATCCAATGTTTTTTTAAGAAAAAATCCCGTACACACTATTTGTAAAAAAAAAATAAAACAAATCTGCTTTACTTTTTCCTATCATATTTCCCAAGCCTATTAACCTTGTTCTGCTTCCCCTATTTCCCAACAACATTTATATTTTTCTGCGAACCCTACTACCTTTAATTTATATTATAAAAACACGTTGTCTGGAAATATATGTGTCTGTCTGTTTGCCCGTAAGTGATCATTTTTAAAACGAATATTTAAACTTCTTTTTGAAATAGAAAATGTTGCATTAATCTAAATACTAAATCCTCCAAAAATTTGATAGGATGCCATGACCGGAATTCAGGATCGGAACATTGAGATATTCAGTCTGACATTATACTATCTTAGCTATGTGAACTTTATTATAAATGATATCTAAAAACAATCCCCTGACAAAATAAGTATAGTTTCGACGTGACGGCATAGATGTATGATTTAAGTGATGGTTTAACATATCAGTTAAACGTAAGCGTTAATAATAACAAATTAAATAAATGAGTAAATAGTATTAAAATCGTTGAATACCGTTTTAATATGTCAACATAATTTATTTAACTTGATGTGTATTTTAGTGGACAATTGTATACTTCTGACAAAGACATAGGGGCTTCCTCTCGCAGACAGCGATGAGAAGGGGTGACGTGGTAGTCTAATAAATATAGACGACCGGATGGATCATACATTTGCAAGTCCACTTATGATATAATGGGCACTTTCTAAGGGTGTGTGCGTGTGTCTGTCAATAGGTAAGTCAGAATTGTTACACAAATATTGTAACTTCTGGTAATAATGAAACATATCGCATTAATACTAAATACGAAATTCCTAAGACAAAAATCGGACGCCAGGACCGGATATCGAAACTGAAACTATAACATCTTAAGTATGAGGTTATACCAACTGAGCTATTTTCACTTTCTTATGAATAAATGTTAAAACATTACATGAACCAAATAAGTATAGCGTTGGCGTGACGTCATAGATGTATGATGTGCGTCATGTTTTAAAACATACATTGAAACATAAGAGATATTAAAAAAATTAACGTGTAAACATTCTCAATAGCGCTGGAAATTGTTTTTATAGGCCAAACAAAATTATTTAACTGTATATACTTTTTACACAAGTATATCATTCTGGACAAGTAAATAGAAACATCTTCTCGCAAAGAGCGAGAGAGAAAGAGTGACGTGGTCGCCTAACAAAAATATGTGTGTTGGCGAGACTGTCAGCCTTCCGTCTGTCAGAATTTTGGTAAACGCAAGAAATACATATCGATATTGAAATATCTTAGTTTCTCACACAATGTACCATAATACTTATCTTTTTGATTTTCAACTTTTATTCAAGCCATTTAATAAAAAATAAATTAAATCAAAAATGTGTTCTTTGATATGAACAGTGCCCGTTCGCAAATAATTATATTTTTCTTTGCGCAAACATGCATCATAATATCTCCTTTCCTCATTTTAAACGTTACTCCAGGCGATTAACCAAAACTCAAATCAAAAGTGTGTTCTTTGATACGACACGGGCAACTTTGTTAATGAACTCTTATTGTTTTAGGAGCACAAACTAAACATAATACTTAGCTTCTTCATTTTCAACTTTAATTCAATCCATAACATTCAAAGTAAATTACAACTATAGTGTTTAATTTGACATGGCTTTGAACATTATGTTGTTTCTTTTCAAGCACAAATGGACTCTAATACTTGGCTTCTGCTTTTGAAACGTTACATCAAGCCATTTTAAAACACACTCATATAAATAGTGAGTTCTTTAATACGACATGAGCGATTAAGGAAATTAATGTGTTTCATAATGATTTGTATACGGATTTTAATATTTAATTCTAGCCATTAAATAAAGAATAAATTAAATCAAAATGTGTTTTTGGATATGAAGAAGGTATTTCAGAAAAGTTTTGTTTCAGAATACAGATAAAACAGATTGCCTGGCTTCTGCATTAAAAAAACACATTCAAACCATTAACTAAACAAATCATTACATCAAAAGTGGGCACCTTCGTCGTTTCTCTGTCAGTCACATTTAGAAAAAACACTGACGAATGTGTATTTTTTTACGAAATGTCAGATATGTTAAATAGCTGTTAGAAATGTAAAGTATTGCATTAATAGTAAAGTCCTATCAAATGATAATGATACCCTGACCGGAAATCGAAATCGAAACCTTGAGATCGTTCGTTTGAGGTTCTACAAACTGACCTATTAACACTTTCTTATGAATACAATTTAAAAGATTACCTCAATAAAATAATCATAGCTTTCGCGTGACGCAATGAATTTACGTGTTTCAAAACATTAATTCAATCATAAGCGATAATCAAAGAAATGAATTGGACCACATAATCAATAGCGTTGTAAGTTATTTTAATTGTCCCTAAAATGTTATATGATGATCGCTCCAGACAAGACGTGAAACCACTTAAGCAAGGTTCTCAAGAAGTATTACTTGGTCAAACACTAGCCAATGATAAGTGTTGGGTTGATAAATGCTGACGCAGAAACATCAATTTTCCCCTTTGTGTCAGCAACACCGCTCATGGAATGTGAGGGCTAAAGAGAAAAATAGGGAAGCAAGAGTAACGAGGCTACCGAAAGTAAACTCAAAGTATCCTTTCTACTTTCCCTTTGCTTTAACTACGCATGGTATGTAGTTCTTAACCTAACCAAAATAGAGAAAGCATACATTTGCTAGTATATCTCATACACACATGTGGTTTTGTCCGTCTGTAGGTTACAATTATTTTAAACGCAACACACACGTTTCAAAATGTGTCTCATTTTCAAATATCCCAGATTCTAACTACTTTTAGAAATGAATAATATTTCATTAATAGTATATAATAAATTCCTAACAAATAAAGCAGATCCCATGACATGAAACCAACACATAGAGATCTTATAGTTTCAAGTTCTACTAAATCACATATTCGGAGAGTTTTCTTATAAAATAGAGCTAAGAAATTACCATAGCATTATAATTTAAGCTTTAGCGGGAGGTCATATATTTGTGATTTATGTCGTTGAAAACATGAATTCAAACATAAGCGTTAATAAATAAAATAAAATGGTACACATGATAAATTACGTTGATAATTATTTTGATAGTTATAAACATTTGAACTTACAATCGAAAATAACATGTCATTACTGGTAAATAAAATGAATTTTTAGACAGTTTACATAAAACCTGGCAATTGTAAATTCGGATGTGTCAAATAAAATAGAAATAGTTTTTAAAAGTCTGACCGTTTTTTTTTTTCAGTTTAACGAACTCTCGAAAAAATATGTAGAAATAGCCACCAGCGTAGAATATATATTGATCTGCGAAATGATTTTATGTAAAAAAAAAACAATCACCAAAAATATTGAAGGCATGATGGGCTTTCGATCAGATTAAAATGTCGCTCGTGTTTGTTGTCAATCGATTGAATACCGGCACTTCAGACAATTTAGAAGTGTAAACAAAATCAACACCACACATTATCAACAATCATCAGCTACATCCCTAGATGATTAATATTATGCATATCTTTCAACTAGCTTTCCATTCATTATTTTGTATATCGCAATACAGCGTAACAAATTGACAACCAATTAGATGATTACTACAAAACAGCGACTAATATTTAGAGGAATACTAGACCAAAACATTTTACTATAGACAGTTCTGGTATATTCATAGTTTTATCAAACCGAATATAAATATATATGGTATATATATTTATCAATCAAAACTAACGCATACATATATACATAGCCGGATTCTATAAAAATTGCGTAATCAATTAGCGATTAAAGTGAATATTAAATAAGTTAATTGACTTTAAATACCAACTGATGCAAACGTTTGAATAATCGAAATAAAAGGTGTGTGTAAGGTTTTCTCATTTTGTCTGGGAATTGATCTAAGAAACAGAGATGCCCTCTTGATGCCCACATCTCACTCACCCCGGTAGGTCAGTGTTTTGTCGTCTGAAACTCCTGTGCCTGACAGAGACACCCATGTATTAGTGTTTTAGTACCAAGCGATATATAGCCTCAATTAGGCTGACAGGGTTTGTGTTAACATCCATATGGAGTTGTATGGCAAGAAAAGACGTAATAGGCGCGGCATAGCTAATAGATGGGGACGAATGTGCAAATCAACTTCCGCGCTATTCAATTGTGTTTTCTAGGCAAGACCTTGCTCGACCTCACCTGCAGCAGCTGACGATTGCAGGCTAACAAATAGTTGTAATTAGTGTGGCGGACTTTGTGCCCACCAGACAATCCTAAGGCATGATCTTCGTCAGTTTGAGGCAGTAGTTCGGCGTTATTTACATCAAAATAAACAATAACAGGTTTGATGGCGGACTTCAAAAAGTGATTTAGAAGCGATTAAATACATTTGTGACACACGTTGTTGGTCAGTTGTAAACTGAAGCACCGACTGCTGAGTCGTCTCGATCATACGCTAATTTAAGCTGCAAAAATATAAGTGTTTATCCTGAGAATATTTAACCTACACTTTGCGAATATGTTATATGTGCGTCGATCGGAATCCATATAACGTCGGAATTTCATGTGCGATTGCAATTTACCGTAAATATTAAGAAAGAAAACATTCTGAGGTGTTTGTTATAATGACTTTATGTAAACATTTTGTGCGCGAGGTACGTAATAAACACATTGCTTACCTCGTATTTTTTATGTTTATTACCACAATCTGAACTAAATTCACCGTTTGTTAATGGTACGCACACACAGGTGCATACAAAAAGGTTACATAACATACTGTTAGTATTAAATAAAACTATTAACGATGTAATGTTATCACCAAATTTCATGCCGGACATAATTGGGATGTGATAATTGTGATATCATTAACAGACGTGTAAACAAAGAATTATAGCAGAGTGTGAAAAATAAATTATTCGTACACATTCAACGTTTTCATATATGTATATATATATATATATATATATATATATATATATATATATATATATATATATATATATATATAGTCTCGGAAGTTCTTTTAACCTTCAAAACTGGGAAAAAAAAAAAAAAAAAAAAATTTTTGTTGAAAGATTTTAGTCTAGTAAGTCAATCAATCTACTGCAATCACTATTTTAGTTTACTTCCAAGAATATACTCTAATATAAATATATTTTTATATATGTTTTTATATATAAGGGATCGTCAGTTGTTTACCATAAAAACTGTTTCGGGATTTTAAAAACAAAACAGTATTTCTTTATCATGGCATCCCAGCAGTGTTGATCAGACACCACCTCCCTATTTAATAATTATTTTTTAATTTAAAAAGTTTACAAATATTTAATTTAGTTTTGCCTCCAGATTTGTTTTTCTAAAGTATTAAAATATAGTTTCCTTACCTGTGTTCTTCCTTTCAAAGTGGGTATTTACTATTTTACAGAACATCTATTTTATAGAGTCAGATGATTCCATTATAATAACCCCCTTATTTCCCTTGGTTATTTTCTTTGTCTACAAATGTTTTAAAATTAAAAATATATATTTATAAAAATATTTATATTTTATATATATATATATATATATATATATATTTGTGTGTGGATGTGCTTTCTAGAATGAGTATATGTATAAAAAGAACACCTACGTTTTAAACCATTCTTTAGTATGTGTGCCTCTACATCTATAGTCTAGTCGGGTGTTGGTATATAGGTGAGTATTTGTTGGCGATATTTTTGGGATATCTAATCGAAAGCTCCCAGCCTCTCGAGGTTTGTCTGTGAACATATTTGTAGTGCGTCCGTTTCACGGAATTGTTTCTCATCGGGATTTTGCGCACGTCATGCTAACGAAATTGGCCAGCTAAAAGATTCGATTGGTTGGGCTTCGTGGTTAATCGTTTCCAATCACCGAATGACAAAGGTGAGAGATTCTGACAACGGTTAAAAAGAAGAAAAACTAATGAGGTTTTCGAGTCGTGCAGATTTTTTAGTTGCAAATAGCAAGATGTTAAGATACAAAGAATACATTAGAAAGAATCTTGCAGAACACTGTCACGTAGAAACAAACACACACGTAACGAATAAAATAAATAAATAAATACATATATTAAGGGTTTTTATACAGTAAATGACAGTCACCAGGCATTTTGGGCTAGATCGTTACGTTTCGCAACCTAATATATATATATATATATATATATATATATATATATATATATATATATATATATATATATATATACACACACACACATATATATATATATATATATATATATACACACACATATATATATATATATATATATATATATATATAAAATACTTCTAGCCCTAGTCAGGAAAGGGGAAGATACATTCCTTCAACTGAACAGTGTTACAATAAATGTAGCTCCCCTTGCGAAGATTAAATCAATATTTCATCATAATAAATTTCACGTGTAGAATCTTTCTTACAATGTTAATACAAATCTATTACATACTCCAGAAAAAATATTGACGGTCTAATATAAAGACTATTGAAAAAAAATGAAATTTAAATAATTTTATTTAATGTGTGTCTTAATAGATACTTATCGAATGAAATGGTTTACCTATAAAATACTTATAACATACTCTAAAAAATCAAACATCTAAAGATATATTAATTAATGAATGTGCAATATTTATAGTTTAAACTTATTCTAAGCTATCTAAATTCAGAGGAAATATTTACAACTCCCTTTCACAACTTTATGTCAAACTAAATACGACAATATATAGCTGATATAACGTAACACCTCGCAGCTGTGTTCTAGAAATTCCTAAAATCCGCTAATCACTTTAGGAGTAAATCTTATAGGTGAGGATATATAAACATAAACGCAACTAACGTTATAAAAAATATCCAGACACAAGATGTCCGTTATTTTTAATGATACTTGTATAAAAGAAAAGAGTCTGCCAAGATACATATATATATATATATATATATATATATATATATATATATATATATATGTGTGTGTGTATATTAACATTTATAGAGTGTTGACAATTTTACCCGTCATTTTAAGTCCAATAACCTTTTTATTATACTATTACATGTCAATGCATATAACTTAAACACCTAATAGTGTATCTTCAGATACAGTATTAGAAATAATTTATGCTCCTTTATAGATGCATTTTTTTTGTTTTACTTCAGTACTCATAAACGGCTGTTATATTATTTGATAATGGCTCTATGGGAATGGACGTATCTGTTGGAAATCGTTGGTTTCACTTGCGCTAATTAGCGCGGGTTGACACGTGCAGTCGAATGCAGAATAGGGTTTGTTCTAACAGTCGGAGCTCACAGACGTGACAAGGTCACCGCGTGACGAGACCTCAGATCAGGGGTCAATGTTCAGCTGCGAAAGGCTCTGTGACGCCACAGGCCTGTAGGTAGGAAGCATAGGGATCCGTGACGTCACTCGTTGTTCGTGAGAAGCGATTTTTAGAGTCTGGGTTTTGGAGGCGAACCTATCAGACGTGGTTTTTACCATGTAGTCTGCAACTTACATAGAGAAATGATTCTCCTAAGAAAATACAGGCGAAAAATGTATTTTTCCCCTTCCACGAATGGTTAAGTCTTGATTGCTAAGTAATTACGAAATCAGTAATTTGCTCTCTCTCTCTCTTTCCCGACGTTAGTTAATATCTCCCAGCTGACAGATAACTAACGCTTAAAATGAGACAGAAATTGAATTTAAAGGATTGTTTGTTTTCCGAGTCGGTCATGAAGTTGTGTTTTAGCGGCGATATTCAGGGCAGTACAGAAGAGAGGAAGGAAGACAGCCACTGGACGACACGCACCCTCTACGCGGCGAGGGATACATGTTAAGGTATGCAAACTATATGATTGTTGGTGTAACAAAAATGACAAGTGTTTAAACGAAAAATACCACGGCCCGTTTCGGAACGAGTATACAAAACGAGTACCGCCGCGGCCCAAGTAGATAGGGGCTATGCAACAATATGTTTTACCAATGTATCTTGTTAAAAAATGCCTATAATGTATCATCATTATTTTTAATGTTAGAAGTTATTTCCTTTCAAACCATCATTTTATAGCCTCTTTTATAAAATATCTATTTTTTAGAAATATTAGAATATAATTAACTTACGGAGTCACTTTATATTTGTTTTAGTATTTTTTCTTTTTTATAAGCGTGTTCTATCCGCAATATTGAGCATAATTCTATCGCACTAGAAATTAATATAAACTAATTTGTTTTGGTTTAATATTGACAATTTTTTAAACAGTTATTTATTACTCATCCTCATATTATACATGTAATTAAAAAAAGAAGCAAATATTTTAAACACGAATATCTTTTAAATGATTTCCTCTTTTAAAAGATCGGCTGCCAATATATCTCAACACGTGCAATTTCAAGTGAACACCGCTTGTATATATATATATATATATATATATATATATATATATATATATATATAGAGAGAGAGAGAGAGAGAGAGAGAGAGAGAGAAAGAGAGAGAATGAGAGAGATATGTGTGTGTGTATGTATATAAGCAGTATACTCGAACACATATTCCCAAGTAAGAAGGTAAGCACGCTTGCAAAAGCAGAAATAACCCCAGAAACTTAAGCACGTATGCCTACTTTACTTATGTAGGTCTGGAGAGGCTTGTAAATACTTTTTAGAACTGGAAGTCTACACATTATTTAAACTCATCTAGTCGACAAAATATTGTCATCAGAAGAATATTTTGATCAAAGAAAAAATATCCTTTGATCTCCAATATAAGCGACATAGTTATTTATTGAGTTGTCACTTGATTAGATTATTATTATTATTATTATTATTATTATTATTATTATTATTATTATTATTATTATTATTATTATTATTATTATTATTATTATTATTATTATTATTATTATTATTGGCCTTTTTTTTGGTATTATCATTAATATTGTTGTTTTTTTTTAAGTCGAGGAGAGCTATAGAAATTTGATGTCCGCACACTTATAGTTCGGAACTACTAAAGTTTTACTCAGTGTTAATGTAGAAAAAACGATTGTCATTTTGCTAGTTAAAATCTTATATGTCGTATAATGTTAAGCAGATCTACCCTACGATTTTTCTGAAAAGGGTGAAAAAATAAAAAAAATAATACTAATAGAGTTAACAACTATGCCAAATAACATTAATTTAACACGATTGGTCGTCGGACAGGCATCTGCCAGATCTCGATTAGAATGGCACGGAATGTACTGTAATGTAAAACCAGCTGATCCAATATAAATACAGATTTTATGCGTCTGTCAGTCACAATTTTTCCGTGTGTCAAGAATTTTCGGTTAGTCACAATTGTTTTAAACGTAATTAATACGTTTCGGAATTTCTCTTATTTCGAAATATAGGAGATATAAACTTCAGAAATAGAAAATATTTTACAATAGTAAATATCAACTTTTTACAAAAAAAACGGATATCATGCCCGAAAACATAAACCAAAATCTTCAGATATGCAGTTTGAGATTCTACGAACTGAAATAGTTTGACTTTGTAATAAATTGATTTCAAAATATTACCCTAATAAAATGAGTATAGCTTTGGCGTGAAATTATACATTCATGGTTTATGTCATGTTTCAAAACATCAATAAACACATACTCGATGATAAAAATAATTTATATGTACGCATTATATTGCGTCGAAAATTATTTTAATAGGCAAAAGCAATTTGTATTGGCGTTGAAAACAATTTGATATTTTATATATAAAATAATTTTGTTCCATGTTGCCCATAATTCTTGTCGTACGATTTTCAGGGAAAGTAAACTGCCGTTATCAATGAAAAATCAATGGTGAACAATTGTTACAAGAAAACAGAATGAATTGAATAAATTGATTTGGTTGTATCATACAACGCACAACATTCATAAAATTACTAAAATATAAAGAGAAACCCATCGTTTGGAGTAACCAATACCCATAACCATGCAATGTTCAGTAACCGTAATACATAGAAGTGCCATACAGCTTGATCTTCAAGGGTCAAAGATGGTGGAAATACGCAGGAGGAAGATCCTTAAAATGGTAGATTGGCGCTGAGTGTACATGGAGTTACGGGATGCTTATTGCTACTCAAATTCCAGAGAGAGCTAACATTAATAATCAGTGGTTATGAAGCTGTTTCGATAACTAAAGTAATGTGCAACATATACTGAAGGCTGCTGGACATGTATGGAGATGTGTAGTAAGGATATATTACATTTTATATCTAATGAACAATAAATTATAATTACTAGTGTGAACACTTTTAATAAGTAAATAATAATATTTATACTACTACAAACACTAATACTTATATTAACACGATTACTACTACTAGTAGTAGTAATAGTTATAACAACACTAATTAGCTAATTAAACAAAACCATGCTGAGTATTAGAATACACTCATTTTTAATCAATTGTGTAAGTTTTTGTAATTATGTTGTCAAGTGAAAGTTATATTAAAAAAAAATTTAAAAAACTTGAACAAAGAAACAAAATCGCGACTGACAGCTACACCAAAACTGTCAATTATAACTAACTATATAAAAGCTAAAACACATAAAACCCAGTGAAACAGTGCATACATTCTCTGGGCAAAGACAGGAAACTGTTAATCACACAATATGCAAATGTAGTGAAGGGTACTGGAGGTTTATGGAGACTGGGTGTACTTAAACTCTAGTAGACACACACGGTTATTATTACTAAGCAATCATTCATCATGTGTGAGATCTCCTAGTGGGTACTGCATACTGATAATAGTAATAATAAAAAAATATTCATAATAATAATAATAATAATAATAATAATAATAATAATAATAATAATAATAATAATAATAATAATAATGATAATAATAATAATGATAATAATAATAATAATAATAATAATAATAATAATAATAATAATAATAATAATAATAATAATAATAATAATAATAATAATAATCTCCTTAAATCCAGGACTGTACCATGTTTAATTTTATCTCCGAAAGCATATATACAGCACTGTCACTCGACTCGAGTACACAAATACATGTATCTGTAAATGTGTATGCACATAACCGTGATTGGTTTTGATTCTCCAGCAATACAGACGTAACTTGTAACACTACGCATACTTTTCCAATAGTGCATTCTCTCTCACAAACTGTCACTTTCCCGACAAGCCTCCCCGATCCTGTGGACCAGCAAGTGTCACTTCGTGATGTGTTCTTGACCTCACCTATACATGGCTGTGCTACGAATGGCCATAGCCCGCTTGCGAACGCTGATCCCCGTAATAAAGGTTATGCCCTATAATCTCGTCCTAAGTCTAATGAGCCCTTGCTCAAAACGATGATATACTACAAGCATGCTGATTGGGAATCAGTCAGAGATCACATAAGTGACGCCCATTAAGTGGAACGCTTTCTCTCCCTGTTGAGCAGTGTGAAAATAAAACAACCTAATGGTTCAAAGAAATCATTGAAACATATGTCCCCATGCGACCATGCTAAAGCAATCCTCAGTCTCTACAATAGTTCACCTCGAAATGTGAAGCCCTATATTGCTCAGAAGCAATATAGCATTCTGATAATTCGGCCGCAATATATCAACTACAAACAAATAGAACTTTTTAACGTCAAGTAAAAAATTGTAATGTCTAGATAGGTGAAGCAAACACTAGATCTACAAAGATGCCCATAACACGCATTCAGTCGCAGAGAGTATGTACTCCTGATTTCTGCTAAAATCGTCAATAGTGTGGTAAACAATGAATCGATCCCTGAATCTTTATTGTTCCTGAATTTCATAAACGAACTCCCTGATGATATTGTGTCTGAAATCGATATATTTGCTGACGACACCACGCTCTACTCTCGTCATATCGGCAAAACGGTTATATATAATGCTGCTAAGACAGAGCATATTTCTTTCGAAAACTACAATAAACCTCTTGAACCACCGATTCTCATAATAAATCACACTTTAAATTAAAGTCCAAGGTTATAACTAATCGGTATTATATTTGCAGGGAGCATGAATTAGAACTAACACATAGCATACACTGGCAAGGCTGCTGAAAAAAATGTGGGCTCTATCAAAGTCTAGAAAATATTTCACATGTGACAGTATTGTATATCTTGACCCAGCCACCATCCAGCTATGCATGTAGTGTTGCCACATCTGGGCTGATGCAGCTCCAGACCCTTTCCCATCGCCGCTATCTTGCATCATTGTGCTTGTTTTGCAAGTACTTCAATGGAATATGCTCTAATGAACGTGCTGTTCTGGTGACGCGTTCACGTAAATACACTTGACCAACCCGACAATCAGCTTAATCCACTCCATTCTCCGTGAAGGTCCCCAAGTGCCGGATAGCTGTATACTAAAATAGCTTCTTTATACGTGATGCCGGCTTTTGGAAGTCCCTCATTGATCTCTGTTTTTCCGACTGTACTGACATGCAGAAATTTGAAACTAATGTGTACAAGCATCTCGTTGAACAGCTCCCAATTTAAGATGAACCACAAAATGTTCACCCTAATTCCGACTAGTATTTTACGTCTACAGTGATAGCTGGTCCTTTTTATCGTTGATTATGTTAATAAAAATAATAATAATGAAACGTTGATGTCGTTGTTGCGAGAAATATACGATAAACTGATATAGAGATAACGGTATTTGCATTAGTTATCTAAAGTGTTATAGTGTTCTGGACACTTAAGATAACGTGTTTCTATTCCGACTTTAAAGGGACGATCCTGGTCGTTAACAGTACTAAATAATTGAAAATGACTGAAAAGTCCTTGTCAATATAATAATAATAGAAATATATATAACTATAAAAAGATGACGGAGAAAGAGAAGAAGTGAGTGAAGATTGAAAGAAATTCGTCTCATGCCGATAATTGTCAGAGCATTAGAAACGGTCGAATTCTGAAAAATAACAGGTTCAAAAAGGTATTTAATGCGGAAACCAACCAACATAACACACCAGACACAAATAAATAGAGAAATGATAAACAACGCACATATATACGGTGACACTCGCATCAGCTGATACCGTAAAATACAAGAGTATTGGAATAATGGGATTTTTTGTAATTCAAATTCGAAAGGGGAAAGGACGATGCTAGTGCGAAATTGATCGCAAACATCTATTGAGATAACACAATAACTTTTTTAATAGTTAATGAAAGAGTTAGTTAGGAGTTGAAATTTGAGTAGACATATTGCAACTTCGACTTTAGGGGGAAATATTTGGTTACTATCAATGCGCAATCACTGATAACTACTCCTAGTGTGAAGAGTAATAATCGACATAGATTTTATTGGAAATCAGACTAGACACCTAGATCGGAAACATTCGAAAAGAACCTAAAACCAAAAATAGAATGAAAATGAACAGGAAACTATGTGCGAAGAGAAATTTGATTCAGAGTAAAGACTAGATGAAAAACATAATTAGCATAAACAAAATATAACAGCAGAAGAGGAAATATTTCAGACAGTACATATAAACATCGGCGCCGTACAACAAAAGAATACTTTTTGAAACAATACCAGCCAGTTTTATTAAAACGTAAACAGAGTAAAGACCAACACATAACAACAGGACCTTACAGAAACAAACTAATTCTTGAACAAAGACAAGATATATGTATAAAATCTAAAGACAAACACAGAAATACCAAATTGCTTAAAAATATGAAAGACACACATCAAGAAATTTAAGAAGGAGCACACACATTATTGTGCGTCATGACTCTCAAGACAGCCCTAAATAAATTGGCACACTATAAAATGGCAGGCCATATCGAATATACGAGGGGCGTTCAATATGTAATGCCCTTGACCAACGTCCAGTTGTCTGATGTAGATGAAATTTTGTATGTGTTATGATTTATGTGTGTGTGGGCAATGTGGCAAACAACGGCTCTGAACTAATTGTGTTTTCTGATTTAAAGGTTTTAAGAATTGAGTCAGGTGTGAAATGGAGCCAGTTACGTGTCGCACAGTGATTCGTTTATTTTGTATTTTAAAGGGTGCACACCAAAAGGGACTTTTGATGAAATCAAAGACAGTATGCTGATGATGCCCCATTATATTCCTTTGTAAAACGCTGGACTCATAAATTTTAATATGAGCAGAAATCTGTAGAACAGCTTCCAGACCTGGTCTTTCTTCTTCTGCCATGGATGAGGCATCTGTCCGTAAAGTTGAGGCTGCTATTTTGGAAGATCGACGCATTACTATTCGCCAAATAGCCCAATAGGTCGAGATTAGTACAAAGTCTGTGGAAACTATCACTCATAACCATTTTCATATGCATAAGGTATCTGCCAGATGGATTCGCAGGGTGCTCACACCTTTCCAGAAGCAGGAAAATGCTCGTGGATGAATTTGGAGATGTGGCAAGAAGATGATTCAAAGTTTATCAAAAGACTGATTACACAGGAGGAAACTTAAGTTGATTACTATAGTCCAGAGACCAAAGCCCAGTCAATGCAGTGGGAGAACTTGCACTCACCACATCCAAAGACGGTAAGGGTGCAGCCCTCTTCTGGCAAGACCATGTTCACAGTCTTCTGGCACCAGGGCACAGAAGTGATTACAGATTTCCTGGCAAAGCGTATCACAATTACAGGAACCTATTACGCTACACTTTTGATGAAAATAAGAGAAGCTATAAAAGTCAAGGGGCAAGGCAAGATCAGCAAAACTATCCTACTCCTGCAGGACAACGAACCGGTTAACAACTGGTATGTCGCCAGATCAGAAGCACGGGCGTCTGGTTATGAACTCCTCCCCAATCCCCGTTACTTTCCTCACATTGCACACTCTGAATTTCAACTCTTCCCAACTATGAAGTTGTTTTCCAGATAATGCAGCCTTGATTTCTGAAGTTACCACGTGGTTTGAGGGCTAACCTAGGTTGTTCTACAACAAACGGTGTCAATATCTGCATCAAACGGTGGGAGAAATGCATAACGCTGAGTGATTTCTATGTAGAGTAATACTAATTATTGTGCCATATTACGTTTATCTACTGCTGGGGAAATGGGTCCGGGGCATTACTTATTGAACGCATCTCGTATGAATACAGGTTTAAAAAAAGCATAGGCGTACATAAAGAGCTAATGCGAAAACTGTGAAAGTGTGTACACAAACCAGACAAACCAGAATGGATTATTAAAAGAAGAACTAGGTTTATCCAATAATTTCAAAAAGTGAACAATCTGAAACAACAACCCATTCATTTCCTGTTTATATACGATGTGGAAAATCTTAACAGCGAAGCTGAAAGAACAGATCTACAACTCGTTGAATCAGTGTTGACTACAACCCTAGGATGAGAATCGGCGCCAGAAAAATACAGGAACGTATGATCTGCTATACATAAGCCAAATATATTGAATGGGGTAACAAGTAGAAATACACAACTGCTATTGCATTGATCGACTATAAAGAAGCCATCGACATATTCTATTAAGAATGTATATATGAATGTGTAAGGATGTACAAAGTATCAAACAAGATAATCAACCTCATCAAGAACACAATGGTAATATGGAAATTGAAACTGACAGCTGGAGGAAAACATCTGAATGCGATTAGAATACAAAGAGGTATCTTACAAGGATACTCCATATCACCACTACTGTTTATAATAGCAAAGATGACACTTAACAATATACTCAGTAAATGTGATGCCGACTATAAGGGTAAACAAAGAATACACACTTATGTATCTGCACGACCTGGGAATATTTGCAAAAAATAAAAACGGAAGAGGGAAGCTAATTAACATGACCAGTATATTAAGCCAAGACATTAAAATTGAATTCGGAATGGAAAAGTTAGCATTGCTTGAGATAAAGGGAAACACACTTGAGAGGTCGGAGGTTACAAAACTGCAAACCCAAGAGCAGATCAGGGAGCTTGACGAATGTGATAGCTATAATTATTGGGTGTTCTGGAAGCAGACATACTCTAGTCTACATAAATGAAAGAGAATATTGGTAGATTATATCTGATAAATCCAAGTGAACTCTTAGAAACGGAATCATATAGTAGAAAGCTAGTTAAAGGAATATACACCTGAGCACTATCACTAATAAGATAAGCTGACCAGTTATTAGGCTGAACTAAAGCAAAAACTGACGGATCCGTGTACGATGTCTAGTCAACCTATGGTCATGCACAATGACCTACTCCCGATATATATATACCGACAGACTCTACATGTTTAGTAACGAATAGGTAAAGAGGGCTGGTAACTATTGCAGACTATGCAGAAAACACACACAAGATCTGAAAAGGTACATAACTCAAAGCACAGATATACTGATGAGCACAGCAAGAGACACGGTCAAAATGAACAATACCAGCAGCAGAGCAACAAGAATCAAAAATACACAAAAGGAAGGTGTGGGACTAACAGCTATATGGACAGTTAATAACACGAACAAGAGAAAATACCAAAGAAATCCCATGAACAAGGATAAGTAAAAAAAATTAAACAGATAAACTAGGTCATTATTAGCAGCTGTACAGAAAAGTGCCATAAGAAGTAACTACATTAAAGCTAAAATAGATCAATCCCAGAAAAAACGCTGCATGTAGACAAATACACGAAACGGTAAATCTGATATTAAATTAATGCAGCAAACTATTGCAAAATAATTAAAGTACTGCAATGTGTACGTTATTTAAGCAGTACAGTGGGAACTATGTCAACGACTGCGCTTAGAACGGGCAGACGAATAGTACAGACACATACCTAAGAGAGTACTAGAATACGAAAATTACAAAATAATCTCGGGCATAGAGGTACAAACAGATAAACTAATCCAGGCAAGGTGACTGGATATCATAATAGTTTACAAAAAGGAAACCCACTGTTAAATTGTAACTTTTACCGTCTCAACAAGCCACAGATAATTGAGGAAATACACTAAAAAATCAACCAAATGTACAGAAGTAGCCAGATAACTCAAAGGTATATGGAGCAATATGAAAGTAAATATTATAGCAATACTCGTAGTAGTGTTATGAACAGTTTACAAATACTGTTCAAAAGACTATAAGTAATTCGAATCAGAGACAATGCTGATACAATACAACGGGCAGGAATGATAAAACACAGCCGAAATCTTTAAATTAATTCACGAATATGGACACACACGCACATAAACTATGAAGAGTACCAGGCCACTTCAAAATCGTAACAGAAAAACAACAAAAATATAGAACGAACACTACGTGAACCCAATAGACAAGAAATTTACAGAAATCAAAAAATTGTCCTCCCCCATAAAAATGTGGCTTACGCATCCGTTGACACCACATTAAATATTAGTGAAGTGACAAAGAAGATAGAACGAACGAGGAGGCAGTATACGAACCAGACATAAACCGAAAGAGTGCGGAGAGTGCTAGAACTTTTAGGAGACTTCTTTCAACCATAATCCCAGAGAAGAAAGATGTTCTTTTCCAGCGAAACATAAATTCTTAGCTGCTTTTGCGATAACGCAAAGTCATTGCAATGTTTATTGAAAGAGTTGAAGCGTACTGGAAATATGGGGGGACTTGTTGTCACTCAAGGGTCAACCACCGGTTATTATAATCGATCAATCACACATAATTGTCTGTGGTATAACACATCGTGAGTAAGTAAAAAATATAACAATACAAATAACAATAATACAAATAAAAATCTGACGCCATAAACATAACAGAAATAAACATGAATAATGAGAGAGCATACTTTAGAAGTACAACAGTTTAACACCTATTTATATAGCAGAAACTATATAAATGGACTACATATCTGGCCACTATTCTAAATGAAATACTCTGTACACATAATCGGCACCTAGATGAATTAACAAGAGAACTAAACCACAATTCACTTCATACCGAAAGTAATGATGTGTAAAAACGTAGAAAGGGGAGATATTGTAATTATAGCATACTGCAGGATGGTTCTGTAAAAGAATCAAAACAAAAATACATGCCGAAATTATAGTAAAACTAATTATCACAGCAAACTTCAAGGTGTAGAGTAGAATAAAATAAATGTAACAGTTTTTTTAATGTATGAATGCACCGGTGAATGTGCACTCATTGTTTCGTTAAATAATTAATTAGAAATAATCTCACTAATAAATAGCTGGTATCTCCGCTTGGATGCTTCACGTGTTAATAAATGGGAAATTTGAAGGACAATAAATGACTTCGTCGATAAAGAGATAACCAGAGAAATTCGGCAAACGTTATATGAACAAACAGCAAAAATGTGTCATTCCAATTGAAGCCTCAATGTGTGTTTTTGTCGAAAAAAATTGTAATTGAACAAGATTTGTCTCCGGAAATGACGCCACTAAAAGGGAAATCGATTTGTCATAGAAAAGTTGACGACCAAGATCGACTGTATTTTAAGCCAAAAAATGAGGAAAAATGTTGCATTTGATAAGTTTATATAGATGGTATTCTATGATATGTTTATTTTATTTCATGTGTTGACTTCTATTAAAAATGATTGTGTTTCAGGTGTCCTGCATTGTAATATACTGACGAAGAATATGAGATAATTTATTAATTTGTATTTGAATTGGTAAATTCGTGTTGCATATATTTTACATAAAGACTGGTGCTCCCATATTAATATATATCGTAAGCAATGTATGTTTAGATGAGTATATACCAAGAGACTCAGACACACACACTCACACACACACACATGTATATATATATATATATATATATATATATATATATATATATATACATGTCTGTGTGTATTTGATTGCCATGCAATATATAGTAGGTTGAGCACTGTCGTTAATTACATCGCCAGCTAACACTACAATTAGCGAAATAAGCTATGCAAATAAACAAAGAGAGTGATTTCTACGAGTATACAATGTTTAAAATTCATTGAGAAATGACTTGCCAGCAGCGCATGCCTCCTAGTCAAGTGGTAAGTAGTTCCGACTTAAAACTAGATGGTTGTAGGTGCTATCATTATTTGGAGCTGTTGCAAGTCTAGATCGTGATACAACTTAACAGCATGTCTGTAGATGACCCGAAATGTAGATAAACAAATATGTATTATTATTTGTCGTCTCCAATCTTCCCCGGGAGCTGTAGGTTGTAGTACAAACACAACAGTCGTCGTAGCTATAATGCATATTCCTTCATTAGTTAAACACTTTTGACAACACCTGCTTTAATAGGTTTACAATCTCGCTGATTAAACAAGTTTTTCATAGTGGCCGCGTGGCTTAAGATGTCGGGATTGGAGTTAAAATATGACTCATGTTCCGGGGTATACCTACACCCACACACATATATATATATATATATATATATATATATATATATATATATATATATATATATATATATAATCATACGATAGCGTGTGTGTTCGTGTGTCACGTTTCCGGCAAAAGCTCTGCGCATGCGTGCCACACATAGATTTCGAAAAACATTTAACTAACCTAATGTTCGAAACATTTCAAGTGTTTCCCTTTGGCGCAACGGTTAGCGACGTAGTATTTTTGACTTCGGCCCTACTGGTTTATAGTTCGATCCCAACTAACCTCTAAGATGTTTTTTCTACATTTCGAGGGGAAGGGGAAGAGCGGTAGGGAGGGGACGACCGGGAAGACACATACTAATACAATAGCGTGTGTGATTTTGTGTGTCATGCTTACATCAAAAGCAACGATCTTCCGAATCTTTGTATGCTACTCATGAATTAGATTGACCTTTTGGCTAAAGTCAAAGTGTAGTAGCTGTTCCGATGGATACTGCACTCCTTAGACTGGTATTGTCTTGGCCTTCTAGGCTTGATTTACGCCGGTCTATGGGTCTGTCCTGTGCAGTTCTAGGAGGTCCACCCTCCCAGGATTCGCCTCCCCTCTTTTGGGAGGAGTAAGTTTATTGCTTACTGCCTGGAAATGCCAACGGGGCTGACAAGGCAATTTTTAATGGCCAGAGTGCTCACCTTCTCGAGCGCTGGCTTTTACAATCCCACTTTCCCGACCCGACCGTGGGTAACATCTTACTTGTGGTAGTAAGATAAAACTGGCCTTGTGCCTAACTCCTGGAGAGAAGTAAATAAATATTCATGAATTGGAGCCAAATTTTAATTAATCGAAAACATTTACAAAGTAAGGTTTAGTCGTCGAAATATTACCTTCACTAGAAATATTGTATATAAAGAAGTTTTGTAAATTGTTTCATGTATTGTTTATTTTGTTTAAATAAATATACAAGTCCAAATCTTATCATATTTTATTCAAACATGTATAGGTTAGGAACACGATAATTAGTATTAAAACACCATTTCGTGTAATTTAAACGGGTCCCGCTAGTATATATAAATATATTGTTGACTCTCCCGCTGACTTCGACGTATTAGTGATTTGTAAGGGGCTGACCGCGCGTGTAACTGTGAAGCAAAAGTTGCGCAAACGCGGAATGAAATATGGTAGCCTCTGTGTGGCTTAATTGTCATACATATATTTGCATAGTATACTATGAATATATATATATATACATATACATATATATATATATATATGTTTATATATGTATATATATATATATATATATATGTATATATATATGTATATATGTGTATATATATATATATGTATATATATATATGTATATATATATATATATGTATATATATATATATATATATATATATATATATATATATATGAAACGTCGGGATAAAATGCGGGAGCCTCTGTGTAGCTTGATTGTCATAAATATATTGTCATAGCTTACGATATATATATATTATATATATATATATATATATATATATATATATATATATATATATATAGAGAGAGAGAGAGAGAGAGAGAGATATGTACGCATACATGTATATGTACATATATTTATATAAGTAAACATTTATTGTTAACATATTAACTTCATGTGTGTGTCAAGTATCATAATGTGAAACTGTTTGTATATGCAACCGCCGTATATTTCCGGAATGTCTAACTTTAAATAATCCATATTAAACAGTAAATGTACTGTCTGTGTAGACACGCCGGCGTTGTTGTATTTAAAAATGCTAATAAAAAAAATGGCAGTAACATTTAAGAACAAGCATTGTTAAACATAGTTTTATGTGTTTGTGTTTATTTCAATAACAATTTATTAGATAACTTGCAGCACATATTCAGCGTTGTCCGGAATACACTTTACTTTCATTTTTGTTTCACATTTAATTGAATTTATTATAATTTGTTTATGTTTTAATAGCATATAGATTACGGGTGCTCATCATGCCACATTCATCGACTGAATTTTAAATGTGCTTTTTTTTTTATTCTAGCCATATATGTGTTCCATAATTTTCACTTAAAGGTTTCAAAACCACTTGTGAACGCACACTGTCTCCTGAAATTATTAATCTAACCACATTGCTTTACTATCATGAATTCGGAGAGTTGTCTTTTATATATTGTAATCTGCCCGCAGTCGTATGATACAGAGATTACCAACAATTTGTTTATAAAAGTATTTTAATTTTGTTGGTATCCACCTTCCAAAACATAGTTACAAATTGCATTCGAAGAGGCAGTTTAAATCCATTAAAATGCATTTGAATTATTGTAGATATAAAATTCGTTTAATTTTATGGGATTAAAAATAATAATATAATTTGTTTTATTTCAAAAAATGTTCAATTCTGTGATTTGCTAGAAACTTAGCGAATGGGAAAAACGTAGATCGATTTGCCAGGCAATACTCTATAATACACATAATATCGTTTGCTGTGTTTCATCAACGAAATGGATACCTGCTTTTATTATGGATGTGTGCCGATTTACGCTGGTGTAAGTTTTTTTCTAGCATTTCTTAATCATGTAAATAGCGGACACACAAACACATATTCCAAGCATTAAGCGTATCTTTCTTTACTCCTTATGCATTCTGTTTTTGCATTTATTCTAACAGAAATGCAACTCGGTCGCTAAATATTTGACTGCAATTTATGAATGTACAATAGTTTTGTTCTTACCGATTGTGTTAAATGCATATTCAATAACTAAAAATAAATAACAATACATATATGTAACATGAAAGAAAATATTCAAAATAACATATCAGAACAATCAGGAACAAACACAGTTGGTATATCGACGGACTTTTACAAAACGCAGTTGATATCCACTTACAAATAACCCGATAAATTCAAGATCTAAGACTACTATACTAGATCAAACTAAGCACATTAATTCAATATAAACTTTATCAGACTGTAGAGTTCGGTAAATTGTTGTATAGATGAATATTGTGGTATTTTACCCGGTACCTACCCTAGGTTTCACCGCATAACTTCAATATCGAGCACGCGAGTAACCGTAGCATCATTGTGAAGAACTGATTCCCATGAATATTTAAATGTGTCACCATTTCTAGAAAACGTATATGTCCTAACTAAGCGAACACTATCTTAGCAAGAAAAGGAAAACTGTCAGAGTCAATGTAAATCTATCGTGTATATTGCCTTTTAGAAATAAAGGGACGTTTTACTCGTTCTTTGTGATGAGCATTATAACAGTGACGCGTACGGCAATCCATATGTTGCTCCATATGTTGCTCTCTTCGGGTTTCACTCGATCAATCAGCATAAACAAGGCACTCATTTCCAGGGGTAATGCCCTGTCTTTGAGTTATATTATATGATTATTAATAATTGAGAATATTCTTAATAATAAACTTGTGTTCCGATGATCAAATAAAACATTTTAGAGATTAATTCAAAAGTTGTAATATCCACAACGATGTTTCATGTGGTATGAGCACCCCAAAAGCGACCGCAGTATACTAATGTTTATCATTACTGAAATTGTTATGAAGCTGAAACTTATTTAGAAGTAAAATTAATTTCAAATGCATTTTATAATTTAAATACAGATATATTATTTATAATCTGAAGTTAATTTGGTTCTTTAATGTTGATTTTTTCTGAAACTATGATAATATGTACATCACTATTATATAATCAATATACCCATAGTCATAAATGCATACATATAGTCACCCTCACCAATATATATATATATATATATATATATATATATATATATATATATATATATTCCCTTTTCCAAAACATTATCCATGTCATAATTTTGGACCACTCGATTAAATTTAATTTCCCGACTTTATTCCGGATGTTTTCTATCACTTTCTAGAGGGAAGTTGTTGATGTTAACTGTTGTTTTTAGATACCTACAACACTAAAAAAGTCAGAGGTAGTAAAGCCTGGGAAACGTGAAGGCAAGTTTCCATTGAGAACTATGTAATTTTTGTTGTGTTTTGCAAACAAATCTTCATTATCTTCGTCATATTACGTTGAACTCTCATTAAAGTACAGTGGAATATAAACATCATATTCAAGTTTAAAATCCAATCTGTGATCGTTCAGTGACTTCTTGGACCTGCAGTATATAAGTAATATGTGTTGTTCTTATATATATGTAGATATATCTTTAAATAACGATATATATAGAACGTGAGAGAAGAATACACATGTATACACATATAAACAGAATGGGAAAATAAAGGAGATAGTACCAGAAATGTTACAGCTAAACAAGACAGCAAAGGCAGGGGCGACACATATCTAAATAGTGTCTTCTTTTCAGCCATGCTGATAAATATATATGTGAAAGTGAACCGATTTCAATAATAAAATATGTTGGAATGGTAAGGCATTGAAACCTCTCTCGCTCGATTCCCTTTGTGTACGCAAACGTCATCCGTTACATTTATCCTCCTGACATTTCCAGCGAACTGAATCGCCTAGCGCGATTCCACTTGTCTTAATCTATTATCGCCAATATTCCACAGACATCGAAGATGTCCCGGTGTTTTCTGCGTCTACAGACGCCATTTAATATTACCTGCCTCTTCATCAAATCTGACATGCAATCCAAGCGAGAAATAATTATTTATATATTTTTAGGAGTTCATAAAATATTTTAACTAGTCTGTTGTTGATATTTTTAGCCGCAACATTCATTTCTCTTCATAAATACGTTGTAGACTGATGAGGTTCTATTACACCGAGCATACTTCATTATTTTATGTGAGATGTAAATTATGTGTGTTATGTAAGAGGTTGTTAAAAGATAACGATGATGAACACAAAAACAAATATGTGTTTCATTAATTCATCATACCTTGTCGCACGTTAGATAGGCATAGGATGTATTTAAAATAATGCAGGAGATGGCTACCATGATGAGTCTGAAGAATAATCAATTCATAAAAGTAACAAATTCATACATTTGCTAGCAGAAACTAGTATAAAAATTAAAGATGGTGCTAAATCATCCTTATTGCGACATGCTAGAAAACGGCACGAATAAGAATATATTATCATCTATATAGGGCAAGGGCTCCAATAAGTCGTATGTTACAGAGAGGATAACTTTTTTCCATTCACAAAAATAAATCTGGCTTGTCCGTTTGTATTTTGTTGTATCGTCTAGTGCGTATCTCAAGTGCGCTTTCAGGTGTTATCAATACACATAACAACAAAGCTATTCTAGAATTCTAGGTGTATCCGTTTGTTTCCTCTGCTAAGCATTCTTCTGCAGAAAGTTAGTAAAGCCTATGCAGTACGAGTCTTCCCCCAGCATGATCATTGTTCAATTAGGAGAGGAACACGCGTGTACCTCGGTTTGCAGGTCGAACTAGTCTTCCATTTGTTCTCCTCTCCCTATACTTTGTCACTTCCGCAAACTGAGTTATTTTCCCCTGCGGAATAACTTGCTTCTCAACACACATATACTTCATTCACTAATATTGGCCGCGTACACATTCTCCATTATCTAAACATTACTATGAATGCAATATGTCCACTCGCCCGCTCAGAGATATACATATATATACAGATTTTATTTAACGGTTTTATATTATTTATTGATAACATTAAAGCGGCATGTGTTCTATTGTTGAATACCTGATATAGTTTTAACACATTTTATTAATATGCTCAATAGGCGTTTGTTTTTAATGTATAATAGAGGTGATGATATCGAAATATAAACTCCTCAGCACTTCCCTCAAATTGCAGTATAAACTATTCATTTAAAACTGAAAGAGGTTTACTATTGTGTTTTAAAATGTGTTTCAACACGTTACATAACGAAACGACAATGCAGGTTCACATCGTTGTAACACGCATGAACATTACCCGTTTAAAACGTTACGTGTTGATCCCAGAAAGGGTTTTTGGATGAATGTTCTTTAATTAGCAAATACTAATAAGTGCAAATAGGAAATCAATAGGAAAGCGTCATAAACATTAGGCAACGAGACATTACCACATTAAATAAGGGAATTTAAGTTATATGTATGCAGAGGACGGAATATCTAGAAATACTTACTTGTAAGATTCGGCGAACGTTGTCGCAATATACATTATAGCTACGTGTCAGTCTATTTTAAACTTCCTCGAACAGGGCTCAACTTTAATCTTATTAAAACGGTTTATAAAAATATTAATCTTAAGTAAATACTATAAAATTACTTTTACCAACATACGTCAGCGTTTCAAGCCTTCGCTATCTCAGAGAGAAATAGAGAGAGTGAGAGAAGAGAAACAGAGAGACAAAAGAGAATATAAATAAGAACTAAACCTTAACAGTAGCAACATCAGTGGAGTAGTTTTACGCGGAACTATTTAGTTTCTGGGGATAAATTAAAGTAGTTTATTAACAATAATATATATATATATATATATATATATATATATATATATATATATATATATATATATATATATTATTTTTGACGATAGGCTGATATTCTGGTGTGAAAGTGTATATTAACATCGAGAAAAAACTATATAAAAGTATTAATGTTTAATAAAGAATGTAGTAGCTGAACGAGTGCTGAGATAAAAAATTACATTGCTTTAATAAACGTGTAGCTACATGGATCATTGCGTTAATACACATGTGTACCAACTAGAATTAGTATATTATGTGTGAGCTTGCATGACAGAGATCATTATACTTGTATATTTGTAGATTAAACTTAATCTACAAACATTTCAGTAGATTTTACATGATTTTATTCAGAGTCTTCGTTTACAAGTAATGCGTCTTTCTTCACTGAGAAACAGACGAGCACCAATAAAAAGTACTGTTAAAAATGCGTATTCAATTAATTTTAAACAGCTTCAATAATATATTTCGTATGACATCTAAGTATAAACGAGGTGTCATTACACCAAAATTCATCGGCATGTAAACCGGCTTATATATATATATATATATATATATTACTTTCCCTAGTCTATTTAAGTGTTGATCAGCGAACAGGTTTACAGTGTAGAATCTGGTCGCCAAATAATCACTAAAATTTATTAGTAGTAATGTTTTATTTATACTGGTTATCTCACATACACTCAGAGACCTCCTTCTTTTTTCGCATTTACTCATTCCAGCAAACACTTACAAAATCGAACCGCCATAAGTTAACTACAAATAGACAGAAACTTATTCTGTTAAGAACCCATTAGAAACATTTAATAGGCGTTTAATACACAGAAAGTATACAGAGATGACCAGAATACGCATTCACTCATATTAACTAGGTACTCATATGGTCTAAAACATTTTAAATAATGTGGTGAACAATTGTGAAATCATCAATTTCCCCGCATCCAAACTACAATGATGCCGTTTGAACGGCAGCTGATGATGGTAAACTATTTGTCCAACGTATCTCTTTTAACTCGACTTTGCAATCCCTAAAAAAATTCCCATTGCGGAATGAATTCACATTTGATGACCTGACCATCACACCGTTTCATCTCCGAGACACCATAAAAACTTGACCGTCCTAAGCATGTGGGCCTGCTTTTATACCAATAATAGTAATAAAGAAAAGTATTTGCTGAACTAGCCTCTTTCTTCTCTAAAATCTACAAACCAATTCCCGTTTCGAATCTGGATCGTCTGATAGCTGGAAAATGGCATATTTGGTACCAGTATTAAAGAATTTAAGAGATGGAACTTACCCTCAATATTATCTCGCAATCAGTTCACTCTAGCTCTTTGTTAAAATCTTTGTATCCTTAAGCAATCTCGCGATAGTCCGGCACCTCGTTTATGCTAAATGTGTTTTTCTGACCATCAATATAGATTTAGCCAACCACAATCAACTACGGATATCCTAACGGTCATCTCTGAATGCATATACCATACACTGGGCAAGGAAACCGAAGCAAGGGCTGTAACGCTGTATATATCCAGTCCGTTGACAAGGTCGAGGGTTGTATAGCGGGTGAGGGCCGGAGTGCGAGGCTCTAGGAGGGACGCATATAGTACGAGACAACACTGGAGGGTGGGGGAGCAAGGATTGGAAGTGAAAACGACGTCACTTCTGTTGAAAAGTCCGTTGGTCTCTTTGGTTTTTGCAATTAAACGAGTGAGACGCAAATTACGTGCTCCCTGCAGATATCAGAGGGGGATTGTGGTGAATATATCGAAAATAAACGAATAAACTGTATCTTCACCCCACACACATCATAAATCCTGCCGAAGTATATGTGTTTCTGAAATAAAAACATTTAAAACCCAAATCAGGAGTCTAGTTTTCCCTTGTGGCACGTGTGTAAATTAACAGCTAAACACGACCCAACACAGTACAGCCCACAGTTAACCCGACGGCTGCTAAAAAATCAGCATCGCACGGCGAGATCAACCATCACAGCCTGAGTATTGACTGGACGAATATTTTATATAATAAGTTATTTCCTATCACAAAGAAAAATCCAGGTTGTCGTCAATGACCGTTAATAAAAACAACATCACATAAATGCAGCTCTATTCCAGGAATCGATCCTTGTACCTTTATTGTTCCTGGTTTTCATAAACAACCTGCCTGATAACATTGTGTTTGAGATGGGTATATTTGCTGACAAAACCACGCTTTACTCTCGTCATGTGGGTAAAACGGACCCATCCATATCCTTGGTAATGGCAGAATCCTCAGAAAGTGTCCTACATTATATAGTGAAATGAGGTCATAAGTTAATGGTAACATCTACTGCTTCTAAAACAAAGCTTCTCCTTCAATATCTACAAGAAACTTATTTAATCAACGATTGTCATGGCAAATAGCACATTCCTTTACAGTTCAACGTTAAAGATAATCGGTCTAACACACACAGGTAACATGGATTAGTAAAATACAAAGACATTGCCAAATATGTGTCTACGAGGATGAGCCCACTCTACCGAGCTAGGACACTTATTATTTAATTATTACAAAGTCATTATCAGCGTATGCATGGAGTAGTGTTGCCACATATCTACTGGTACACCAACAACTTGTCTCTTCTTCTTAGACAAGGCACAAAATGGAGTCGCTAATCTTATAGGTCCCTAATTATCCACGAAGCTCTATCTTTGTACTATCGCCGCAATGTTGCATACGTGTGCATGTTTTACAAGTATTTTAATAGAATGTGCTCCGATAAACTTGCTTCTCCTGCGTCCCCTCGATGTAAATACACTCGACTACCACGCAATGAACTAACTCCCATCCCTTTACTGTTGAGGTCCCCAGATGCCGGAGAGCCTTCTACTCGAATAGTTTATTTCCTCAAGCTCGGAAACTTTGCTACTCTCTCCCTGCTCACTGTTTCACCGACCGTACCGACTTTTATGAATGTTAAACGTATGTGAACAAGCGCATCGTTGCACAGCTCTTAATTAAAGATGACCACCAAAACTGTCACCTAAATTATATATAAATAGTCCGTTATGTGTACAGTGCATCTTACCTTGTTCCGGATGAACTAAGCGAAACAAATATCGGGCTAGATCCTTTTTTCAAACATAGTTCACCCCAAACAAAGCAGGCTGCCATCGTAGACGTAAGAGGCTACTGAGAAAAAGGGTGAGAGTTTGGGGGGTCAACCTGAATTGGGAGCTGTGTACATGTCTGTTTACATTTGTTTTAGATGTCTGCATGTCAGTACCGTCAGGAAAAAGGAGCAGGGAGGGAGTTCCAGAGTCTAGCAGCAAAGGGGAAATAAGCTTTTGGTGTGAAAAGATATTTAGCAACTGGGGACTTCCACAGTGAATGGATAGAATTTGGCAGATTGTCGGGTTGGTCTTGTGAATTTGCGTCGTGGGGGCACTAGAGCAGCAAGTTCATCAGAGCACAATTCATTGAAGTACTTGTAAAACAGACACAAAGAAGCCAACTTGCGGCGATGAGACAGGGGCTTAAACTTGGTGGATAGTGAGTGACCTATTAAGTTGGCGACTGTTTTTTGGACTTTGTCTAAGGGGTAGAGACTAGTGGATGATGCACCAGCCCATATGTAGCAACAATACGCCATGCATGGGCGGATGATGGTTTTGTAGGATGGGTATGTTCTTCTACTTGATGGAAATGACTTTTAAGTTGCAAACATGTAACTGGTGGTATTTTATTGGAATTAATTACATATGAAAACACCCTCGTTATTCTCAGACCTACCTCGTATTTGGACTAATAAATGATGTTTCCATGAAATTCATACATTCTTTAGATATAAGAAAGTGAAACACAAAGACATATTTACATTATAAAGAAATGTTGTCTTCGACTGTAATTTAGATCTTCCTGCGACTCATAACTCATTAAAACAAACCGACATATACACGTTTATATATGTGTGTGCGGGGCGCAATTCTATATACGTGTGTGGGTTTGGTAGATAAATATAGTGCGACAATAAGGTGGAAGTAACATCGGTTTTCAAAATATGTAACATTATTCGTCTAGCTTAATATATTAATGGCACGTTTTTGCAGATTGAGGAACAACTAACATCATAGAACTCGGTCCACTCAACACAAGAGAAACGCATCTGTTCACACGTTAATAATTCTGACTAGACGATGAGCAAGGACGTGGAAAATGGAACGTGTCTCTTCGCTACAATCGTAGGATGTGGGTGATCAATATGAATACATATACACACATATAGATTCATATTACTAATCATTCTAGTAAATATGTAGTTTATTCATTAAGACATTGGACGTGTATAGATACACACAGACATATATGTATATATATTATATACATATATATATATATATGTATGTATGTATATTATATATATATATATATATATATATATATATATATATATATATATATTATATGTAGTCATCCACAGACAGCAGTTTCGTCCTGGTAAGACGAAATATGTATATTTACGCCGAGATTTAAGACCACATATAATGTTAGCAGAAGTAAAATAACGGATACAATACCCCAAGAAACGCTCTACCGAGACACATATCTGTAATCCATTTACATGAATCAATCGCACGCAACAGGTGCGCATAAAAATCAGTTGGTCAACGAGTAAGCTCAACTGTGATTTAGGGATGCATATATTTAATTCTGAATTTTAAATATCGCATTAATTAACACATTCATTAATAGTTTCGTTGTCCAACCTCTATTTTCTCTAAACTATTTGAAGTAAAACGCAAAAAGCCGGGTATGTTTTCGATGTATATATCTATACGTAATATTATTGTACTCTGAATAATATTCATACATCATTCGGGTAGAAGTGTCCGAGATTATCAGTGACCATTAAATATAATTTCTTGGAGAACTCAAGGTTTCGAAATAACATAGAATATTGTTCAGCTTTTTTTGGTTTAGACTGCTTATACAGTTGTGATCTTGTACATTTGATAACACATTGAACCCATAGTACGAATCGTGTTTACACTGAGACATGTTTTTCTATATTGTTTTCCGTGTATTTATTTTAAAATATTTTATTATGTTTTGCATTTACAAGATATCTTTCTCAAATAATGAATTAATATCCAATAGTTATTCGGCATACTTTCTGACGAGTACAGCCTTATTTTAATAAGCCATACTTTAAATGCACTTTTGCATTTATATTTCTTGTTTTAACACGTGATGAGTAAATTAACTTCTAAACTACGCACATTTTATTCATTTTATCACATCATCATCCGTATTTAAATGTTTAATATACTAGATTGACCCTTACCGTATCTCGATAGAATCTAATGTATTTTCGGTTTTTATATTATATATATACATATATATATATATATATATATATATATATATATATATATATATATATATATATATATATATATATATATATATATAAGGCGAGACATGTTCATATGTGAGTGAGTTATTAATATTTCATACATATATATATATATATATATAGACACACACAAATAATATTATTTACAAAACAATATTGGCTATATATATATATATATATATATTAACACTTTTAAAATGTTTTACTTATATATTCACATTATATTGAAAGTAATAAAATATATTGCACATATATATTGCCATCATTTTATTCAACAGTTCTAAATACGGGTAGTTCTAAGTACGTCTATGATAAAATGGGAAGTAAGCTACACATAAACTTTTACTTTTCATTTCTTAACGGAAATCCTGAAACTTTATTCCTTGGCTTGAATCTATTTTAATACAATACCTATACTAGTAACGTTACCTTGCGTTTCCTGGCTCGATATATATATATAAGTTTTTTATATCATGTAAACCTTAGTATATGTTGGGAACACATTTTCATAAATTTATAAAAATACTTTTTATTTCTACAAAATTATCTTTACTTACTTTCATGAAATACTCAAAATGCACAAAACGTCGATATTCTCGAAGAGTAATCATCGTACTTTTTCGGGGAAAATGATAAAAATATTATTTCCACATGTTGCTATATATATATATATATATATATATATATATATATATATATATATATATACATACATATATATATATACATATATATATATATATATTCCTTATTTTCGTATTTTTTTAAATGCTTTTAATTGCTATTCAAATTATTACATTCCTCTAACATATTTTTCAAATCTGATAAATTATATATGTTTAAAAATGTTTATTTAGCATCATCTTTTTTTCATATTTTACATGCTGGCTATACTTACCTCGTTTTATCCTCAGGTCTTCTATATAGTTATTTGGAGCATATTATTTTGTAGTTCTTCATTTATAGGTTAATATTGTCGTCTGTAAAACTGATAATCGCTCTTCTGATTACTTAGTAGGCTACTATTATTATCGGTTAGTTATGTTTTACTTATTTATGTAAAAAAGTATTCTTTTATATGTTATTATCTTCCAATATTATAATTACTTTTAATTATTTTTTTCCTATTATTTATTTCATAATTTATTATATATAATCCTACATCATTTTAACTTACATTATTATTTAATCAGAATCATTTAATATATGTTTATAGGTATTATTCCTACGGATATTGAGCTAATATTATTAATAGATTTCTATCGACATACTGTACGTATAGTGTGTGCCCATACATTTTTACTTGTGCCTTATATAAAAAATTAATTCTGTTCATTTTTCCACTGTTATATTTTTATATTGATATTTACTTTTACGATTGATGTATCTTATTTATTATAGTTATTTTATATACTTATACGGATTCCGTAAGGCATCACTTCCATATTTTACATTTATTCATCAAAGAATTACTGGCTTGAAACACTGGTCTCCTTTTTAAGTACGTTTATATAAGCTGATAGTGAAGTCGAATACTTACTAACCCTCACTCAACAAGGTGTTCTAATAACTGCTTCATATATAGTGTATCTCTATTTAAATGGTAATCTAGTAAAACATTGATATGCCGATGGTTTAATTAATTTTGATGACATTAAATTGATTGAATATACATGAAAAATAATTTAAAAAGAAAGAAAAAAAACAAAGTAAAACGATTTTAACTGTTATGAACAAAAAAACTAGAAGAAAAATTGAAAGAAATAAACAAAGACGATAGTAAAAACATTTTTTTTTTTAATTTAGAAAAAAAAAAGGACATGCAAAAAACAAGAAAAACAGAAATATTACACACGAAAGTGTCGGTTTTATGTTCATTTTTTGTTTTTTATATTTGTATTGGCTGCCATATTTTTTTCAGTCTATTTTTGAGCGTGGACAAGTATTTTAATGTATTTTTGTTTTTTAATTAAAACTGAGAGAGATAAAAAAGGAGAAATAATATGATTTTATTTTTTACAAATTGGGTGCAAAAGAAACAATGTACGCTCGAATTATGTAAGTATGAATGTTCAATCTTTATTGAAAAAAGGGAAATAGTATATCGAACATTTCAGATTAATAAAAATAGAAAAGTGTTTGATTTAAAACCCATTTTGCATGTGTAGAGGAAAGATTTGTTATTTGCGTTAATCTTTTGTTAGTTTACCAGTTTTCCCAACTCCATCACGCATATGGGTCGTGGGGAATGGTGTGGTAAAACTAGCTGGAGCTCCTGAACATGCTGTTTCCGCGTCAACTCGGTGTATAATTAGATAAGGTGTGGAGTTGCTTCGAGGTGTAAATCTGGATGCAAATGTATTACCTAGGGCAGAATAATGGAAGTACAGTATTAATGTAACCATGATAAGTATGACAGTAAGACGTAGAACCGTCTTAGCAATGTGATGCGTACATGTGTGGTTATCTGAAGTAACCGTTTAACCATTGTGTTAGGCAGTTATGAACAGCCCGAAATTGGCGCTCGCTTCGATGAAAAAGCTTACGAGTTTCATCAAGGTGTTATTCTGTTCGAACAATTCTTACTAGCAATCCTGAAGTGTTCTTGAACGGTGGGTTCAAATTTAGTAATTTTGGATAAGAACGGTACTTAGTATGTGGAATTCGTGAATGATCACATAATACATTAATAAGAAGAGGTTAATGCATTTCCCCTTTATATCGCGCTAATATGCATGAGTCACATTAATTTGCAAACGGTTAATTAGATTAAAAATAGTGTGTGTGGATTTGCGTTGAATGCCCACAGGGTGAATGTTTAGTCTATTACAAGACAATACCACACTACGTGGATACCATGATTATTTTACTGGGGCTAAAACGCCTCCCAATTCGATTAATAACACGAGACGTTTATAAAAAAGACAGGCCGAAAGGAAAATTCTCCTACATCTTGGAAAATATCTTGTGGGGACCGACGTGAAATTCGACTAGCTTAAAACTTAGGATTGTTGTGAAAGTAACGCACCCCGTTTGGTTACTAGTGATAACTGATCAAGTAAAATATATATTAATATAAAATGGTGGTTTGATTTTATCCGATTGTATTTTTAGATAAAGAATGGCACGAATGTTGAGATGGGGGCGTTAGAAAATTACCTCCTAGTTCGTATTTTATTGAAAAAGAAGAGAATATGTGTTAGATAGTTAGCGGTGCTCCGAGGTTGGATTGAAACGGGAAGTCTGAAGTTACGCTACTTCCGCTCTAAGCTGATTATGTCTCCCGGCTGCAAACCAGCAGGTAGGTCAGACGTTAATAACCCCAAAACCCGGGGATAATGACCACAGATTGCTAGATGTTAAAAGGTGTCTCTTCAAGTAAAGTATTTAATTCCTTAACCCCCGAACATACCATCAACTCTCTGTCTTTTGTTGGATGTGCAAATTCAACTTTTAAAACTAAACCAGCGTGCACGCGTTATAATTCCACAGTGAGTTTAACAACAGCCACGAAACCCGAGATACACCGAAAAATGAAGAGGAACACCACAATTTTAGGTAACATCAACAAGTTATTTATAATATCATCTGTTTGATTAACTTTAGATTTGTTTAATGAAATTATCGTATTGCTTAATGTTTATTTTAGTTAAATAGGATCATTATATTCTATTTTTATTCAATAATTTTCGCAATATGTTATGTCCTTTGAAATTATTATTGATTATTTCATCAAATTCTATTCGTATGTCTGCTTTTACGTGAATACATTATGAGGATATAACTGCCATTTTCCCTCTTTATATTCTTGCTGTTTTATTTTCACAATTTATATTATTCATATATTATTTTCTATAACGTGCATAAGTATAATTTGTAAATATCTACGTATTTAATCTTTATATTTTTAACATTCTCTATTTAATTATTATTCATTGTTATTTTAATTTCTTCTAGTAGCAGTATTACGATTAATAAACTCATTATTTTATTGTTTACTATTATACCATTTTTCCAAGCATAAACTATGATATACTATTGAAATGTATTGTCGTCCTATGTTCATGTTCATGTGGCTTTAAATTACAATCACTTATACATTTCATTGTATTCAATACAGCCTGCTTTTTTGTGCATCGTTATAATATTGGCCATTTCCATTCAATATATATTTATTAGTAAATAATGTTTACATTCTATTAGATATATCATTTATTAGCTTTTTTGTATTTAGGTTTATTGACTTAGAAAGTTTACCTGTATAAAATATTTTCTAGTTATATTAATAGTGAGGGTTAAAAGTATCATTATTTAGGTTCAGTGTAATATCCCAAAATAATTTTCTTTTCGTTATTGGCAACACTTATTATAAGGCCTTATTCTTTAAATAATCTGTGAAGCTTTTTCTTTACTGTTGTGAATTGACATGAAAACACAAACATGAGGTTTAGCAAAACGTGTATATTTCAGAAATGTATAATACTACAGAGAAACAATAGAAGGTATACTTCAGTATTGACTGACAGTATAGACAGGATTTACTAAACACTGAAAAGCATATGCTTCCAGTATTTATAGTTAGTGTTAGTCTTGATCTCTGTAAAAATATTTGTTTGCTGTTTAGTTTTTTTAGAACAGTTAGTAATTTAAAACTTTAGAAGAATACATCCAACAATTGTTTACAAAATATTATTTCTACGACTATAAGGGTAACATCTATACTCAAATTCACGGTGTTTCTATTGGCCCTCGAACCGACTGTAAGTAATTTTCACATGACTGAATTCGAAAATAAAATATTTAATATAATTACTATCACTTCCATTTATACGTTGATGATATCCGTTTTTTACCAGACACTAATGATGAGATAAAAAAAATACTAGACATTTTTCAGAATAACTTCGTACTTACATTCACTCACAGGCTTAATGTTAATAAGAACATCCCCTTGTTAGAACTGGTCATTGAGGCATCCACCAATTCTACCTATGAAAAACTTAACTCAGTACATACATGCATTTTAAGTTATAAAAGCGAATGCCATATCGATATAAAATTGCAATGATAAAAACAATCTATTAAACAGCGCAAATCTAATATGTTCAACCAAAAAAATATTTTTAACGCAAGTCCTAATCAATAATCAATTTTGAAATTATATTGTAGATGATCTAATAAAATTAATCATTATAAACGTAGCCAATACTAATCAGCTACATAATTCTCACTACATACATCTATTCTACTGTAAGCAAGTGCCTCCGAACTTTAGATTGGATGAAAATGCTCTTAAAAAACATTATATATCGCTACAGATTTGCAATCAACTTTATTATTATAAAATGAAAAGATCTAACCATCAAATAAACATAACAGTTCTTAGACCCAGATATATATTAAGTTGGCAGATAATGTTTTTTTCTGCATAAGATGTGGCTGTCTGGTTGTCGTCACACAATTAAAAGGGCTGGTTTTTGTCGACATCGCTCATCAACTGCTAGTACATTACTCTTCAGATATCACCTCATATCGCGCAGGTCACACTTACATTTTTAGGGGCTATAGTTTTATTCTGACTGTGATGCACAGCAGTTGAGTATCGGTGTCGCAATCTACCCCTTGTAAGCTATTGTCGTTTATGATCGACGTGCTGCGCTTTTTCGCCATTATGATGTAGTCTATGTTGTTTCGGGTCCGACCAGGTAACGCCCATATATACTGCAGTTTGTTGTATTGCGGAAACAGTGTGGTGTCCACAACTAGTCTCTTTCGGCTTGTTAGGTCTCTATCGCACCTTTTCCGGATATTTTTACAAGTCAAAATCAACTACAGAGTGCGCGTCATCTGCATTTATTTTTACTACCATATATATATATATATATATATATATATATACATATATATATATATATATATATATATATATATATATATATATATATATATATATAAGTGTGTGTGTTGAGGTGTGGTCGTGTGTCTAACAGTTTGTGTGTGCGAATTGGATCAGATATTAAAAGATAAAGTCTGATAGGTCGAAGAACAAAATGTTTATAAATACCCCAGGAAAACATTATCATATTAATATTTTCTATTAGTCTATTGACATGCATTTCGTCAGAGTTAAAAAGGGGAATTACATTTCTGAAAACTGTTATACAAAAGAAAGAAGGGATATCATGGTCAGAATGACATCAGAAAACTAGAAAAAGAGTCGCGTAGAATGTACGGTATACTACTTCAGTTTGACTAATAGTTTTGTTAAGTAGTTCCAACATGGTAACTGTTGTGAAGTTGTCCCACGGTAAATAATAAATAAAGGAAGTCAAGTCGAGGTTTGATTAAACAAGTGTATTAACAAAGTAAGGAAGTGACTAGCTCATTGCTAGACAGTTACAAGACTGGATATTTATTTAAAAAACTTCAAAATGTGGCACGAGGCCTACAAGGGCGATGGGGAAAATGTTGACCTAACTAACATTCTTAACTTGACTAGTCACCAACACCAAAACAAATTTACTCCATGATTTACCTACTTAAAACCCAAAAATGACAATATATACATGAAATGGGAAGTGGGGGAATAAAAATGATATATATATATATATACAATGGCAAAATAAATAAAATTAAATGTTAGTATAAGAACCTCCCACTAAAGAATGTGGCCGATAAGTAGTTTTGCCAGTCGAAAAAAGGCGATGCAGGTAACGAAGGCTTGATTCTGACACCTCTTTCGAAATTACGAAAGCAGACTTGCATCTCTGACAAAACAACAGATCATTCACCAAATTGGGGTCGGGAATGGGAATTATAAAATAAAAGTCGGGGTAAAAAAAAACGTGGGGGGAGAGGACGAAAACAAAAATAGGACCTATGATTCTTACATACCTCTAGCAAAGCTAAAAATGGGGAAGAAAACAAAACATTCTAATCTTGCCTAACCGGGTCAAATAAAAAGGTTAGTGTTCGGTTCGACTACCCAATATTCTGTCTAAGGCACGTCCAAGTACCACTCAAAATTAGCTCCATTCACACGACACAAACGCGCAACTTTCCCTCACCTTTCGTTGAAATCTGCCGGAGGGAGTTTCACCTTCTCCAGCCTGATACGTATTTTCAGGCGAGACTGGAAAATGAGGACAAGCTGGGGAGCAGTGAAGGGCTCTTCCCCGTAGACTTCCTTCTGTCGTGTCGACCAAATCACTTCTCTCATAACAGCTAGTAAGCAAAGAAACACATAATGCTCCTCCCACTTCATGATTGGTGCCCAATTGCAGCATGTCGAAAAAGACTCCAAAACGAAGAACTGTCCGTTCAACATGCGAACCGTGTAGCCTTCAACTAACTCAGACAGCGGGCGAACGATGGGGCAATGAAAAAAACATGACTGGTCGTTTCCTCCCAGTCACCGCATCGAACACAACTCGGTGTCTCTCTTAATCCCGCTGCGTAAAGCTTTTTGCTGACCCAGAGTGCATTTCTTATTATCAGCCAGGTGAGTGATGCCTCGTAATTATCGCAGCATTTCAACCCAGGCGCAAAAGGCCAGATCAAGCGAAGTTCTCCCTTCGTAAGACCGAGCTCCTCAGTAATACTGTGACGAACAGATCCCCTCACCATAACCCGATATAGTGCTTTACGATACAACACTCGGGTCTCAGAGAGGCTTTCTGACACCCTTAGAAGGTACTTGAAGGACTGTTGACACTCGCGATAAAAGGAGCACTCGCGTCGAGGTTAACGAAATGCCTCACCCCCATGCAAGTGCACACTTTTCAAAGCCGGAAAGGCTTTCTTGGTGTCTTCCTTCCAGAATTCACCGTTTCCCTCACAAGGTGTACACATTCGGTCTAGGTAGTGTAAGCAAAGCGTATATTGACGAGTCTCAACGCTTGGCATACCCAGACCGCCTTCAGACGGATGCAAGTAGCAGATCTCCCGGCGAACCATGGACTGCTTTCCGCGCCACAAAAACACGAAAAGAGCCTTCACTAAATCAATTAGTGTGTCCGCCGGCAGAGGGAGCACAGAAAGACGGTAGAGGATGAGAGGATAAATGTAAGAATTACACACCTCCGCTCTTCCTTTTAAAGTAAGATTTCTCAAAGACCACAGACGGGCTGCAGCCTTAACCGCTTTCAACACTTCTGACCAATTTTTCTCCAACTGGAGATCAGGACCAAACCAGACGCCGAGTATCTTGCAAAGCCCATCCGTTCAGCAAAAGGGCCCCTGAAGGGGGACACCCTTCCAAGCACCAATGCGTAAGCCAACAGACTTATCGCAGTTTATTTTGGCCCCTGTCAGTTGTTCATACCGTCTTATTTCCATGTTGACGACCCTAATCTCAGCACTGCTCGTTACAAGCACAGTGACGTCGTCGGCATAGGCGGAGTACTTAATCATGGGGCAAGCACCAGACAAAGTAATCCCACGAAGGACCGGATTCTCCCTAAGCCTGCGAAGGAAAGGCTCCAACGCAAGCACATAAAGCATCGGTGAAAGCGGACATCCCTGACGAATAGATCTGGACAAATCGAAAGGCTTCGACCTCATTCCATTCACTTCAACCAACGCACCGGGGTTTGCATAAAAGAGGCGAATCCAGGAGCGGAAATGGGGACCAAATCAAGCCGAAGACAAGACAGCCTCCAAGTAACGATGATCGACCCTATCGAATGCTTTGGATTGATCTAAATTGATCAGCGCGGTTCCGTGTCGACTTTCTCTATAGTCAAGCGTATCATGTGCAAATTATCTAGAATAGTCCGGCATTTAACAGAACAAGTCTGTTCAGGACTTATTAGACGAAACAAGACAACCTGCAGACGATTAGCTAAGATCTTGGCCAAAATCTTTAACTCTATACTTAACATTGTTAAGGGCCGGAAATTACCTATACCATCCCCACCACTTTTGTCCTTGCGAAGCAATTTGATGATACCCCTGGTAAAGTACTGGGGGATAGACCCGTTCCTAAACCAGGAGTTAAACAACACAGCCAGCAGGCGGACAAAAATGGGCGACAACCTCAAATACAGTTCGTAAGGCAGACCAACGATACCCGGAGACTTATAAATGCCAACCTGCCTTACTGCCCCCAGGACTTCATCCTCATTTATACACCCTTCGCACCTAGCTGCTTCAGTCTCCTCGAGACGAGAAAAGTCAGCTAAATAGGCGTCGAACTGAGCCATTGTCAGACCGGGCTCCTTAGAAAAAGATCCTGAAAATAAGGGCGAAAACCCTCCAAAATCCCGTCGTTTGTAGTCACGAGACGGCCATCCGATAATGTGACACTGGCGATGTGTCGATCAGTAGACCGTCGACGTTCCTCCACACGCAGTGACGCGGCCATGTTTGTCGCCTCGTGCGGCACTCTTTTTAACCTAGCCCTAACTAACAACCACTGATCTGCCTTGTTGTCCAAGGAGTTCAGTTCCGTTTTAGCTACCGTAAAGGTAACGCTATCCCCCGCTTCAACCGCCCGACGTAATCTAGCTTCTAGTTCTACTTTCGTTGCTCCTGATCTTAGGTTGAGTCGACGACTATAATCAGCAACGAAGGACCTAATAACGTTCTTAAGATGGCCCCACCACTTATTCCCAATGATAGCACCCGTCAATTCCCTCTGTAATGTTAGTAAAAGCTGTTCCTAGAAGTCCTTCAAATCGAACAACGATGTGTTGAACTTCCAGTACCCAGCCAATCAAGGTTTAGGACTATCTAAGTTTACTCGAACCCGGACAAGCCTATGATCCGAGTAAACTGTGTTATGCAAACTTGGACAATCTAAAAGCTCTAAATCGACTCTCCTAATTAAGAACCGATCAAGGTAACTCGAAAGTTGTCCTAAATCGGAGCCGCGACTAGCAGTCCAAGTCCATACTACTTCACGGGGTTTCTCATTTCGAAATTTATCGACAAGATCGAACTGATCGACAAAGTCACGAAATGCCTTAACAGCCCCGCTCTTCTAAGTTCCCTTAGAATTTCCCAAACGATCTAAATCGGGATCCAAGACCGCGTTCCAGTCTCCCGCTTGAATTATCCGACGCGACGTATCCATAAACGGCTCGATCCGCCGAAAAAAAGGAACCCGCTCAGAATAGGCGTTGGGCGCATAAACCCCAATAAGCCGAAAAGCCACATCCTTTACGGTAACATCAAGACCGCACAGCCTTCCCTCCGGATCCGCATAGTTTGGGTCACACGTCGCATTCAGTGTGCGCTTAACTAGCTAGGAAACCCCTCTTGAATGAGTTTCAAAGTACGCCGAATAGAGCTGAAAGTATCTAGTCAGTGCACCCTGATAATCACTGGGAATAAAGTGGGTCTCCTGCAAACAACATACATCCACGCCGAGTCGCTGAAGATAATGCACTACTCGAAGTTTACGAGCGGTGTCCCTCAACCCTCGGCCACTAAGGCTTGCTTATCTGAGTGCCATTCTAGGGCTCTTAGAGTTGGGAACCCGAAACGAACATAGACGATTTTAAGACACCGACAGATGACCCCAGAGAACCATGTCCCATTTTAGTAGTAATGAGACCGTTCGGTGACAAACCGCCAATGTCAAAGGGGAAAGTTAATTTTATCGCCCTATAGAGAGTTGGATAGATACGTACAGAGACCCTCCCAACACAAGACTTTTGAAGTAGTTTTGATTCGTCGTCATTCAAGTAAGCAAGAGGAGGCGACATCTTAAATGAGTTATTCGCCTCCTCCATCATGCTCCATACCCCCTTCGCCTTGTTTCTGGATCTTACTACATATGAAAATCGTTTGGCTTCTAAAAAGTTTTCTGGGTTAGAAATATATTTTTTATGAACCGTCTTCAGCGTAGCTAGGTGTCGATAATTCTTTGTGTGGTGGTTCATCATGAGGTTTTTATTCTCTGAAGTTACCTTACAAACATCTTTGCCGGTGAAGAAAGAGGGCTTCTTTTTTTGGAGCCTCTATAGAGGGGCTTCGTTGACGTTTCTGGGTTGTGGCAGTAGGGGGCATATCAATCTTCATTGGAGAGGGGTGTTGTGTATTTTTCGGGGTGTTGCTGGGGGAGCAGAAAAGAGATGGTTTGGGAGAAACGGACTTCTGTTTGGATAAAGGGGTCAAGTTAGATTCCCTTACTGGCGAGGACGACTTTAATGGGGGGTGCACCTTTGACTGGGGAGCGACGTTCTTTGGCCGGGGAAGTTGTTTTAACCGAATTACCTGTAGTTTCAGATACCATTTTTTTTCTTCGTTTTTTTTTTCTTTTTGGTTTCTTTATTTCACGCTCCTCGTCGAGAGTCTTTTTAAGGTTTAGAATTTTCTCATATTGTTCACCACCAGGATCATTGCTTGTTTCGATTTCCAGCTGTTCTTTCTCAGTCATAACTTGTGCGTACGATTTTGGTGCTTTTTTGCTAGTGACAATATTCCAAACGACTTTTTTTTTGGAGATTCGTTCGAAGTGTTGCACAAGTCTTCCGGAGTAATCGTAGCAGCAGTTAGATTTGGGCGGGGAGTCGTCTTATCTGAAGAAACTTTGAATGTCAAGTGTTCGAGAACTCTGTTTTGGGGATTAGGCTGGGCCGGTTTCATCCTCGTGGGGTAAGTAAATGTTAAGTGCCCCACCTCGTTAAATATCCAGCAAGCTGGACGCCTACCAGCAACCACCACTGGCAATTTCTCCCCGTTTGCCTCAATATAATACGGTACTTTTTTAAAAGCCGATGTATTAAGCCAAACGTCAAACGACCACGTTCCATTAAACTTATCAACCGAAATCGCAGTTATATCACCAAACTTCAGCAAAAAGGCGCCTAAATATTCACCAGGTACCACCGCCGGTACTGCAAAAACGGAAATGGTTGTTCTTCTACGTCCCATATACTCCATACGGAGTATATAGTCTTTCGTGATAATTTCTTTTTTGGAGAGTTCAATACATTCCTCCTCGGTCTTGAAAAGACTATTCCATGTAGTATAGCCCTTGCACTTTACAATTCTCCCGGCACGTAATCCAGTCGTTGCAATTAGTTTTGCAACAATATCCTTGGTCGATCTTATCAACTTTTTAGATTTTCGGTCTACCACAAACATTAGAATGTTTTTTTTTTTTGCAAATTCTTACAATCTTGGTAATTGGATAATAATACCAGTCTCTGTAACAAATTCAGTACAGTCTTTGGCTTTAGCGACAAATTCGCCAACGTCGATATGTAGAGCAGGAGGCCTACTCCATTCAGACTTTTCGGACGGCTGAGATGGCTTCTCAACCATTGCAGTGGTCTCCACAAGCACACAGCTGGCAGTCGCCATGGCCGGAGAACGGGAAAAAAAATAACAAACTCCAAATAAAAAAAAAAGGAGTAACAAAAAATAAGCAACAACTTTAATTAATAACGATAATAACAATAAGTAACAAAACTAACAACGAACTTACAGCAGTGAATAAATAACGTAGTAATAGTCGGACTTTGTTGCTTACTGACAACAGTTACAAGAATGTTCTTTGTCTTCTGGTGACTCGCACTATTTATAGTGACAACCGGTGTAGTTTCTTCTGTGTAAGAACGGCCGGTGTAACATTAACCAAACCCATGAATAAATACTTGAACATATAAAGAACTTGAAGCATGAAAAGTTTTACCAAAATGACTGGATTCCCATAAATAAGTGAAAATTGTGGATATCCTGTGAAACAAAAGAAGAACACCCAACATGTTTAAGAGAGATGGATATGCTTTGCAGAGAAAAACTACAAAATATACAAATATAAGTGTAAGTTTATATGACTACTATCAATCAATTTGAATTGAAAATGGTGTTTCGAATTGAAATTTTACACATTCTTCTGTTATATGTTCGAAAATAAATAAAAATTGGGAGAGTAAAATTATTCGTATGTGGATGAGAATGACACATTTGAACCTGTATAAAAAACTTATGTTACGTTTTCTCAAATTGCCAAAACTTATTCTGACATTTCCATGCGGGGAGAAAACGCGGAATGCTTCTGTATGGGTTAATTGTCATAAATATATGTTCATACTTCACTAATAAGTTCGACTAACGTAATGACCACTATTGAAGTAAATGCTAACTATATAGGATAGATATGTCATATCATCTTATAATAGTATACGTGTAAACATTAAATAATAATAGCAATATATTGATATGTATATATACTTTGTCAATAGTGTAATTAGACATATTAAATAAACATTGTAGTATACATAATTTTTGTTGTTATTCGTCATGCATAACACTTTAATTGTTACGTGAATATCCATCGCTGTAAAAGAGAAATAAGTTATCTTCAACGAAAATTTAAATGTAAGGAAAAGAAGAGAAAATAGCAAGAATGCATGAAATAAATTCATGGAAGCCGATATTTTAATTGTAAGTCGAACGATTGTAAATCAAACGAATAAGTAAACTGAACCGACGTCACGTTGGTTTGAGATGTTGCTGAACTTTTTTTTTATTGATCTAGTCTGCGAAAATGGTAAGTACAACAATTTATCTTCTTTTTTAAGTCTTCATTATTTTTATATTAAATGTTTATTTATTTTATATTATTTATTTTATATTAAATGTTTATTTCTTATTGATTTCTAGATAATTGTTTGTCTTTCACCTGTCTGTCAGAGGTAAAAATAAAACAATTAAAAGGAAAGCAAGAATTAACACAAAGAAACCAGGAAAAGAGAACAAGTTATCCAATAAAATAGGAGAATCCTATCGAAATAATGCAAATACATTTCAAGTAAAGAATAAAAACTTCTGAGATTTAATATTGGAAATAAAGTAAACGTGTAGAAAGACATATAACACAAAGGAAACCAACATATAGGAAAACGAATACAAATGCAATATGAATAAAATAAGTGACATATTAGTTGCGGCTTACGACATACCAAAAATCGTTACAATGGATTTCTCGATAAATTAGTTTGTAAGCCTATATTTTGTAAGCACCTATTTGTAAGCGATACTTTCTATTAAACCAAACTTGTCATGCTGACATATAATAGCCAGAGTGGAATCTGGATTAGTGATAACTAATAGTGACGTAACAATTGTGTAAGTTTTCAAACGTAATTTCACCACTGGATTCAATTTTTTTTCTGTGACAGTTGAAAAAGTGCTTGATCAGTTAGTAAAGTTGGGAAATAGGGATGATAGAAATATGAAGTAATAATTATGAAAACTGGATTTCAAAAATGAAGTGTTGGGTCGGGATGAACACATTTTCCAAGCGATGCAGTTTATTTTCGTCTCTGAGACACATTCTATTTAACGATTGTCTTGGACCTTGTATGTGCTAGCATTCTAAGTCAGGGTTGACGTTGGAGTAATTGTAACTATAAGTGTATACTGCACACCCGAATGTTTCTAAAATATGCACTATAAACCGGGTACATTGTATAGTAATATATGAACTAAGGAATTAAAATTAAAAAGCAAGAACGGAATACTCGTAAATTAATATTAATAACGTATCAATTTAAACTAATAGTAATCAAAAACATCAAGCACCGAATAAAGAGAGTAAGTTTAATTTTCTATATCAAGTAGACTTGATTTGCTTCCTCCAAAATAAATCAGTTAGGGTATACAATTCAAATAATGTATAAAGTGCATAGAACCACATTACTTAATTAGTCCATTACCTTAGACCGTGTTTCAAAATTTAACTTGTGTTTAAAACCTAAAAAAAAAACAGTAACATTAGTCCGCTTTTTAAGGCTCTCCCAACTAAGTAAACGGGCGAGAGAGTGGCAAATACTATTCGCGTTCAAAATGAAGTATTTCCCCAAAACCCATACCACCACCGAGGACAGCCGACCTCTAATTTTACAAAGAATAACTCATGCAAATACCGGTTTCAGAATTCGCAATCCAGCCAATCAGCAATCAATAAACAGCATTCATAACACCGCAGAACGATTTGATATGTACATAACTTTTACTAAATGTAATATAACATACATTACCCGTAAGTAATTACATATATTCTTCAAAGCTCATTTATAACAGTAAAACACATATTCTGTTTAAGATGCGAAGTAAAAACAAATATTGTTGAATCGGATAGAAGCCAGCAAAACAGCCTCACACTCTCGCATTCTTAATGATTTTTACGGAAGTGTGAGGGAAACGCGACGTAAATAAACAAAGAAAGTTCAACATACCAGCAGGCAGCGACAGCCTTCCTCCTAGACCTCTCGCCCTCGTAATGATTACAAGAAAAAAAAGGAGGGAGCAAAATAATATTTCGTAATTAGGTATGTGTATATGCCTATATATTTAATGTACATGAATCACCCCTAAACAAATTGGCCGATCAGTATGAATTCTTGAACACAACTACTAGTCAATAGGGATTCTAGCATGGGCTTAGTTTTTGTTCTTTTTACTTTCATCCGAATAGGACAAAAGGTAGATAACATTATTTTGAACATTCAGATACGTGTGATATTTTCTGATAATTTTTAGAATAGCTATTAGACATACCATCATAAATATACCCAACATTTCAGTTTCGTTGGGATATTTTAAAGGGTGTGAGGAGACATAATATAGGCGCAACCTCCCATTCGAAATTCAAATATTTTAAAGTTGCATTAAATTCGATCGATAGTCATTAAACATCAATTAAGAAAGATTCACTGGATTTCAATTTATTTTGTAGACCCCTTAGGCTTCAGCCTTACATTTTAGACATTTTCCAGAATCACACTCATGAAATGGATTTTGATCAAAATTGGAATTAAGATTTTCAAGATATCATTAAATCGAAAATCATGTTTCAACCTTAAATAGTGTATACATTTCGTCGTTTTCATTTCTCATTCGATAAAATACGCTCATCTTCAAATATATACTATATTCAGAATGATTTACATTAAAAACTTACCAAACACAATAAAATATGTTGAATTAGAGTGAAGCCCATTAACACCCAGGCAATTGGTATTATTGTATATAAGGCTTCTTAATTTTTTTCACTCCATAACACATTTTAACTATCCAATAAACCTACCTCCTAACTATGGCAGACAAAACAAATCCGTAAACACAGTCGCATTTGCTATTATTGTATATAAGTTTTCTTTAATTTTTATTTTAGGATCTCTCACATTTTGAATATACTGTACTTTCCTCCCCACGATGACAGACAAAACATAGGTCAATGAAGGAGAATTGTTTCTACATTGTAGTAATGCATATTATTGTATATAAGACTTTAAAAAAATTATTTATACTATTTATCAATTCAAAACTATCCAAGTTACTGGACTCCCCACGAAAAGTAACACCATCTTCGCAGTCAAGAACGATTTACCTTCAATGACAGAGGAAGGAATTGATAACAGATCGAACAAATATCCGGGCCTAATAGAAGTGCGATTTTCCATAATCGATCATTGAAAAAGATATCATTCACAACTGTAACAATTTCTGTTCTACTCTGAAGTAATCTTTTTTTTTGGCAATTAAAAACCGAACTTATTTTCTAAACATTAAACAAACCGATGTAACTTTTTTTGCGTTCTTTCAGCTGTTTACAAATTTAAATACAATAGTTTGTATTTCTCACGGGCAACGCTGGGGAACGGGTTTTGCTAGTAATTAATAAATAACCGAATAGTTAATATTGATAGTAAAAGCAGAAAAAAAGCCAAAGAAACAGACACGTTACTTTAAAGATGAAGTAGACGAAAACAGTACAGGCTTAATGGTTCACCCCTCACTACAAGCGATTTTAATGAAGAACCATTTTTATTTACAATCTACTCTATATATAGTTAACCGTTCGGTTCGAAATTTAATATAGATTCCCGAGTCCGATATGAACATTTATCAACTCAAGTAGATGCATCTAACAAAAGCGTAAGTTACATCAGCCGCGAAGTTGTGAGCAAAACATCCACGATGAGAAGAGTTGTCAGAATAATCCAATAATACATGAAATAATAATGTAAAATTAAACAATAAAAATAGGAGCGGTGAGAAATTAAGGAAACCTCACGAAGTAAAAGTGAAAAAGATTACGCTGCCATACAGATAATAATAATAATGAGTTAAGGTGAAAATGATCTTCAATTTTACATTATCACCCGTGAAAATGTGCCATGGAAAATTTGACCACCCTTTATTTTATTTGTTCTATATCTAGAACATGAGTTTATATACTATTTTATTTTCGTGTGTTTTAAATTTGACCACGTATCTTACCAATCTAGAATAAAAAATTTTGAATTCTGTTACTTTTTTCTCTTCTCCGTTTTCTGTTTTTTTCCATTGCATACTTTCAAAAGATTATCTGAGATAAATATGACATGTTCTTTCTACCTGATGAAATCTCAGTTTCTAACAGCTTTGAATTGATAATATCAACATGTCAGTGTCGCAGATTATGTGCATGTCTGTATAAAAATAATCATGTATACAAAAGCCTTGTTCAATATTGAGCACTTTTTATAAGTCAGGTTCACATTTTTGGATTTTATGCTGTGGATGTTTACTTTACTTGAATTATTATATCTAAAGATAGATATGTTGGTAAAAAACTGTATTATTGCTATGAAAATAAAATATTTTTTAAACATGCGAAAATTAAAAATTAAAAGAATGAAAGGGCAATTTGACTTGTTTCAAACCTCTTTCAAAATAGTGAAACCGAGGTTAGTATGAAAAAATTAATATGCTATAACATGCTATAGAGAGTACAGCAAAAGGAAGGGGAGCATTTAATCAAATAGAAACTCTATGAAGTCTGAACACATTTTGTTTTTACTTACCAATAGAAAATGGCGGAGGCTTAGTGTAAATAATTTCGAGTTAAAAAGACTGTGTGACTTATTGGGAATGGATAATAACCCAACACTGAAAGTTGAAGCACAGGAATGGTTATTTGAGATGTTCCTCGATGGAAGAACCATAAGTATTATGCAAAACATTGGTGGGTAAATAATTTGTCTGACGATATTTTGTGGCACATGTTGGTGGACCAAATTCCAATCTTTGCGACGTCTCCCAACGTAGTGCGAACTGACACTGCATTTAAATAAGTAAATAATATAATAATTATTGGGTGGGAGGAAAATCATTTCGAATTGACAACAAGATGGGTCTAGTGAAAAACAAACTTGTGTATTCGAGGGAAATTAACATTTTTGTACATAGAAACACATTAGTTTGATGAATCAATAACTTATGTTACCTAGCAAAGGAATGCGAAGGTAAATAAGACATCTATAGAAGCTGGGTTAGCTTAATAAGAATTCAGGCTTTTATTTTTGATATTTGATTAAAAAATGCCCAATGGCTAACTATTTTTACAGAGTGTCTTAATAATGAATTTGATTTTACCCAGTTGTGTCTGAGAACAAATGATATAACTCCTATGAGTAAGGGGCTTTAATAAATTGCACTTTTGTTTCGTATGACAACATTGTTCCCAACGAGCTTTGAGACCAGTATATATATATATATATATATATATATATATATATATATATATATATATATATATATTAGCGGAAACCCGGCGTTTCCTAGGATAGATGTATAAACATGTGATTAAAACCGAACCCACAATAATATTTCTGAACTTAACTTAAAGCTTAGATTATAATTATTTTCTGGGTATTTTAGTGTGCCTTCAAGAACAAAAAATAAACAGTTCGGTTCAAATTCTGTAGAAGTACGCTTTTTTGTTAATAAATAAAACGTATATTTATTTATATATTTTCATTTTTAAATATTGTATTTGTTTTGTTATCTAAGCGAATTGTTATTGCTATTTTGTTTCGGATTTTAGTATATTTAAATAAAAATTAAATTATATTTCACATAATTACGATTTTAACAAATCATTCAAACAGCGAGAAGCAATTTTATTAAATAATGTTATTAACAAATATGTAGTCAGGTACCTATAAGGTATTAAGAAATATTATTACGGTTACTCCTAGCATACATGTAATTATTACGGGTGCGATAGGTGTGGAATAGTGGTTGACCGCTACTTGCTGGCTGGCGGCAACATGGAAAATGTTTGTTATTTTACTTCGCGTTGTAAATGGAAAGTTTTCTTTATACGTGTAAAAATAAAATTAGGAGGAAATATGTAATTCATTATCGTACTTACAAGGACTGTATTTTTCAATGAATAAAGTCAAAGTTATAAAAATACCAAAGCGTTCAGCGTTATTATGAAGGTTGGTCAATCATCGCTCATTGGTTGGTTTGTGAATTCTGAAACCGGTGTTTCGGTTATTTGTTATTTGTGAAATAGGCGGGGTTTTGAGTTTTGTGAGAGGAATTAATTGTTAGAGCGAATATATATATGAGTGTATGTGTAGCTAACATTATTTTCTGGGTTTATCTTTTTTCTTATTAGACAGCTGCCAGTGTAACATATATATATATATATATATATATATATATATATATATATATATATATATATATATATATATATATACATATATATATATATATATATATATATATATATATATATATATGTATATATATAAGTTTACACCTGAATATAAGTCTATGTGGTTACGGTTTAAGTATTTAATTTATTTCCAAAAATTAGTAAAGCTATGTTTTCCAAAACGCCTTCATCAGAGATCAACGATATAATTCATTACATTTAGTAATTATGTCTACGTATTTTAAACTAAAAATATCAATAAATTATTTATTTTTGTATTTACAGATAATTGTTGAAGAAGGAAACTCCACAGTATAACATATATAAACGTAAGGTGTATGTCATATATATATATATATATATATATATATATATATATATATATATACAGACATGTATATATGTATATACATGTGTATATATATATATATATATATATATATATATATATATATATATATATGTATATATATATACATGTATATATATACATCCTTGTTAACAATACCAAAATAATACACCACGATACCAATATCAAAAAATTAAAAATACTCGAAGCCCTCTACATAAAAACGAAACATCCCACGATTAATAATGTCAATTATGAAACTAGTAGCAACATTTTAAAGTTCTAGCATAATAAGTAACATTACCAAATTCTTAGCCATTAGGCAGTTATGCGTTTGAATTGTGTGCACATTCTTTAACGTCATCAATTTCTTAACGGTTTAAACAGTCAAACTTGTAAATCTCTCATATGTGTACAACGCCATCACGCTCTCATGTACATTTCAACTTTACAGGCGCGTTTTCAAGTTATAAATTACTTGCCGTTATCATTAAAAAATGAGCACAACAGTAAAGTCATAATTTGTAAAGACACTAAAACTAATACCGTCTGAAGATGATTTGACGATTCAAATCGAAAGTACTTGCAAAAAAGAAAACAGAATAGGAACAAGAAACCCATGGATCCTATTTACATAAATTTGACCGAAACATTAGATGTTATAAAAAAAAGTCGCATCAAACAAAACCACTCCGTGTTATTTAATAATGTTGTCCTCAATGTATATATATATATATATATATATATATATATATATATATATATATATATATATATATATATATATATACATATATGTATATATATATATATTTATATATAATAAATATTTCTTATTGTTTTTTATCTATGTACGTATACGTTTTGTCCTTTTTCAATTTGGACTCATCAGCATAGAGATATGACTATTCACTACCGGTCATGCGATTCGAAACCCCGGACCTCAAGAATTTTTCAACTCCAGTCCGACGTCGCTAATCGCTGGGCCAATTGTAAACAGCGAATAAACTATGATAATTTTAACACTTTAACGGCGGCTTTGACGTCGAGGCATTCTACTTCTATTAAGGGAAGGAATTATGCATTATAAGCAAGTGCCGTCATGCTGTGTTAATTCTACCAATTACAGTGCTCTACTTTCAAGGAGCGACAAATAATATTTATATATATATATATATATATATATATATATAAGTGTATATATGCATATGTATATGCATGTATATATATGTATAGTTATATCTATATATATATATATATATATACATATATATATATATACATATATATATATCTATATATTAACTAAATTTATTTCCAACAGAATTAAGAAAAACTCGTATCAAGAAAATTAGATATAATTTATCATATAAAAGTTACATCACTATAGTAACTTTTCTATACAAAGTGAGATCTACAAACTTTGAATTTGTAAACACGATTTATCTTCAGAAATTTAAATAAATTATAATTACATATAGTCATTCCACCCCAAGATGAATCTGCTGAAGGACTAATAAATTATATTTACATTTGGTCATATTATCACGGAGTAAAATATAATATTAACGAGCTACTCATACGAATGACCAAAAAATAAGCATTAAACATATATTTAAAGATAAAAATATGTTATTAATACAATCTGGAATTTAGTTTCATGTGAGACTACACTAAACTGTTAATAAAATCCTCAACTATATATATATATATATATATATAGTATACATTTTTTATTAATACAAACATTATTGGTTACATATGTACATACATGTTTCGATTTTATTCTTCACAGATAGTCAACCTCATCAGACAACACAAGTGAAAGACGTGAGATGAATTTGGAAAACCCTAGACATCGAGGCAGGAAAATAATCTTGTTTACACCCCTTGTAATATGATGTTAAAACAAAAATTGGTAAAAAATTCCTACAACTTATAAACACACACTTCCCACCTGGTAACGCACTCCACAAGCTATTAAATTAACACCTAGTTTTAGTTGCACAGATAACAAAGAACGAATAATTAAAACAACACTACAATAAAATAATTATAAGTATAAAGGAATGATGAAAATAGTGACAGTAAATGTAATCCAACTACTAACAATTGTTACTGTCAGAGACAAGATGAATGTCTCCTACTGAAGACTTGCGTCACCGCATCAGTAATATATTGTGCTAAAATCTACATTTTTTAAAATATACGATAGAAGCACTTCAAGGTGGTTGAAGGATAGGTATTACATGTATAAATTATTTTAGAAATAAAAAATACAGTAACACTTCGTTGTCTCGATACTTCTGGAAATTGATAGATGCAGAAAAAAAAACAATAATTAGATGGACCATGATAAGAAAAGCTAACTTTATAGATCACTGATCTCTCTCTGTTTCGTATGCTTATGAGTGGAACTTGAAATCGAAAGATTTAAAGATAGGGAAAAATTACTCAACGTGGATCACGAACGAGTTTAAACTGCAAACATTTCAAGGAACACACAGTAAGCAGACTTTATATTACGAATAACTAAAACCACTTTATTGACTTTTACTACATTGCCAGTATAACACATACTCCATTTTTTTTAAAAATTATTCTTTCATATTTTATTCAATTTTATTTTTTATACTTTTATTTTTAACTTTTATTTTCATTTTTAATCTAAATTTCTAATCTATTTATATTTTTAAACTTAAATAATCTACATTATCCAATATCGCTACATCTTGCTTTGTAATGGTATGTTTTTGTACTTTTTTATAGTAATAACTTGTTTATATATATAAACAACTATTGTAATAACATACGCTATATTTAACTATTTTCTGGCCTTCATAATAATTATCGTGTAAGTTGCTTGCATTAATACTACAGCAAGTATAAATGTAAGCAAATTTAAGTGAAATAGACCGAAGCAATAATGAATGGTATGAATACATAAGTTTTAATTATAGAAATCTCGATGTTAGTGTAAATATGTATGTGTTAGTGCCCATGAATACAAATGTATGTATCCACATGTGTATATGGGTTTATGTTGTTTGCGGATATATATATATATATATATATATATATATATGTGTGTGTGTGTGGGGGGGTGTGGGTGTTTATTTTTTGTATATGTATGTATATATATATATAGATAGATAAATAGATAAATATATATATATATATATATATATATATATATATATATATATATATATATATATATATATGTTTATTTATGGACTTGGGTATCTATTAATTTGTGCGCATGTGCGTATTTTATATATGTACATAATGTTTATGATAAAAAATGAATATATGGGGATATTAGTGTATATCCGCGTATGGATATTATCGAATATATTTGTGTGTGTTATGTTTTATTTGTTACTTCTTATGCGGGACCCGTGTAAACTACACGAAATGATGTTGTTAATACTTATTATCTGGTTCCTAACCTATACATGTTTGAATAAAATATGATAAGATTTGGACTTGTATATTATTTTTTTTTTAAATGAACAATACATGAAACACTTTACAAAACATGTTTATATACAATATTTCTAGTGAAGGTAATGTTTCGACGACTAAACCTTACTTTGTAAATGTTTTCGATTAAATAAAATTTGGCTCCAATTCATGAATATTTATTAACTCCTCTAAGGAGTTAGGCACAAGACCAGTGATATCTTACTCCCACAAGAAAGATGTGACACAAGGTCGGGTCGGGAAGTTGGGGTTTGAAAAGCCTGCGCCCGAGAGGTGAGCACTCTGCCAATTAAAAATTGTCTGTGCAGCCCCGTCGGCATTTCCCGGTAAGGGCGCCTCAGGCAGTAAGCAATAAACTTACTCCTCCCCAAAGAGGGGAGGCGAAGCCTGGGAGTGTGGACCTCCTAGAACTGCACAGGACAGACCTATAGACCGGCGTGAATCAAGCCCCGAAGACCAAGACAATACCAGTCTATTAGGTGCAGTATCAATCGGAAAATATGCTACACTGTGATCTTAGCCAAAAGGCCAAGCCAATTTATGAGTATCATACAAAGATTCGGAAGTTTTTTGCTTTTGATGTAAGCATGACACAAAAAATCACACACACTATTGTATTAATATGTGTCTTCCCGGTCGTCCCCTCCCTACCTCTCTTCCCCTTCCTCTCGAAATGTCGAAAAATCATAGATGTTTGGTGGGATCGAACTATAAACCAGTTGGGCCGAAGTCAAAAGTACAACGTAGCTAACCGTTGCTCCAAAGAGAAATATTTGTAAATGTTTCGAAAATTAGGCGAGTTGAATGTTTTTTTCAAAATCTAAGTGCGGCACGCATGCGCAGAGCTTTTGCCGGAAGCGTGGCACACGAACACACACGCTATCGTATCAATATATATATATATATATATATATATATATATATATGTGTGTGTGTGTGTGTGGGTGTGTGTTTATTGGTGAACACGTGTCTATTCTATATAAAGATCAGATATTAATGTTAGAATATGTTTCTATATAGATGAAGCCTTTGAAGTGTTAAATAGAGAAAACATAAATTAAGTTTAATTGGGTAATAAAAATAAAAAAAGGAAATAATTTGAAAGCAGGTAAAAAAAATAATTAAAAAAATACAACTTAATTGAAAGAGTTAACAAGTAAAAATTGAAACCCGATACTAAAGTATAAAAAATATCTCACCTTCAAAAAAGGTTTATTGAAGAAGAAGGTTTTTCAAATTCCTTTCACTTATTTGTCTTCTTTGGTCTGAAAAGGTTGACTCTCTGTGAAGATTACAACCGAAACATGTATGCACATATGTAACCAATAATGGTTGTATATATATATAAATGTATACTGAAGAACACCTCTACTTGATGTTGAGTACTTTTTATAAACGCTAGTGTTTCAAGAGATTTACATCTACAGAAACTAATACCATATATGTGTTATGATTTGTGGGTGTGATAATACTTCGTGTTTACGTATAATCCCCCCATCAATCATAACACATATTCCGAATTCTATCGAAGGTAGGTTTATCAATAATTTTAGCGACGAAAGTGGTTTTAAAAAAATCAAGCAACACTTACAATACAGCTCTAAAATTAGTGGTAACCATAATACCGAAATTAAATATTAAAAAAGTCACTAATAGTTACAACAAAATTGAAAAGAAAAAAAGTAATATAATCTACTATACACCGCCCTATAACCTGGACAAACAATTCTAAAATCTGATTGAAAAGCACTTCCCCATAATCAATCCCCTGCATGAAATATTCAATAAAAATAACCTAGAATTATCTTACAGCTGCCCAGTTTCTGTCGCGCTGGGGTGTATCCAACAGTGAGAGGAAGGTGCTCCCAGTATTTATGGGTACTGGAAGAGTTCAAGTATTCCGTATCGATCAAATATCATCAGCCCCACTTACGTGTTATATCATTGTTTCATTTCAATTGTTGTGGGCATGTAAAGGGTCCGGACGTTAAACACAAACTCGGAGTGATGAGAAAACACTTATATTGAAAAAAATATAATATACCATGGAACAAGCATGGTTGTACGTCAGGCTTGACTGTCAGTATGGACTGGTGTGGTTCTAAGTATTATTTTTCCCCACCGCAGGAATGTGTGGCACAAGGTCGGAAGGTTGAGAAGGTTAAGCCAACGCCCCCCCCCCCCCCCCAAAAAAAAGGAACAGTCGTCCTTATAAGAAATTGATTGGGCAGCCCGGTCGACATTCTCCGATCGCGATGTATAAGACAGTGCGGTATAAACTTATTCCACCCAAGAGAAGGAGTGCAAGGTCTGGCAGGGTAGACTTCGTAGTACACCCTAGGCACAATAGCTCAGCTCGACGAATAAATAAAGAGCACCTGGAGATTTTCACAAGATAAGAAAATCATCAACTTACTAAAGTCTAATTTGAATAAAACGAATACGTACCTAAAATCGACGACCTCAAACGGGAAAATAGCAACATAAGATCAATGTCAAAAGAACAAAATACATGATGGGATGAGAAAAGTAATCTTGCTGGGTGAAATTGTATAATGCTTAGAAAAGCTAGACATATTTGTTGTTTGTCAAATGATTTAAACCCCGTTGACGAATAAAATGCCATGGGGGTTGCTACAATGCCAACGCCACACCATGGGCGTTGAGGTGGCCACAAAATTGTTATATAATAATACAAAATTGACATCCGGAGTTTGTTGACGAGCGAACCTCGGAGAACAATCAACCGTCAGATTTTATGTGAATATCAGAATCCTCCCAACTACGACCCTCATCGTCACCAACAATGTTGATACATCTTTTATCTTCATAAGATCTACGCATCATCCTTTTTTATTAAGTAGGAAGACATTCAACATAAGCTCAAATAGTATGTGTAGGTAAGCTACCATTATACCATTATATATCACTTTTCTATCACAAACATTCTTATTGTCTCTATATTCTGCCCCTGTGTCCCTTCTATTTCTACAGAATGATTATTTGCAAGAACGTAATGTATATATATATATATATATATATATATATATATATATATATATATATATATATATATTTTTAAATAATTAATAAATATTTATTTATAAATATTATAATTTACCAGCCCCCTTCAACAAAGGCCGGGCACTCTCGAGTAACTTTAATAACAAGCAGTGCAAATAGCTACATGCACGATCCGAACGCCGTTCGTAGATCACTCTATACTGCTTGGTATCTAGCCGCCGACTCGCTATTTACATTTAAAATTCCTCTCTATTTAATAACTAATTGGCTATGGCCGATGAGATAAGACCCTCGATTACGAAACAGTGGCGATTTGTGATCGGGGATCGCGCCCACCGACCGTTGAGAATTAGTTCCTACACTGAAGATTGCGTTAGCATGAAACATCGATGTCTGTAGGTATTTAAAATAATTAATAACTATTTATTTATAAATAATATATATATATATATATATATATATATATATATATATATATATATATATTTAGAGAAAGTGCTACAAGGAGATACTCGAAAATTCATGACGAATGTATGAATGATTGCTTTACAAGGTCCTTGACCTATGATCGTGACGTCATCCAGCGTGCCCGGTTACTTATCACGACCTTTTTAATGTGACCCTCTTTCCTTCACAATCAGTATTATCGCTTCTATCTTCGGTCTCTATGCTAATTCGTGTTTCCACACAAGTAATGTGTGTAATATATATACAGGGTGGCCCAAAAGTAGGTTTACAGTTATTTTTATAAATATTTGACCAATTAACATTTTTTCGAATAACCTAGTTAAAAAACTTCAAATATTAAATGATATCTGTAAACCTACTTTTGGGCCACCCTATATATATATATATATATATATATATATATATATATATATATATATATATATATATATATATATATATGAGGGAGAGAGAGAGCGACTTGCAACTTAATGGCGTAATGAATGGTGAATGATAGCTTTGCAAGGTCAATTTCCTTCTCATTGTGACGCCATCCAGCAGTTCCTGTGAAAAAAAACATAAATAAATAAATAAATAAGATACAGTTTTTAATATCTTTTATAATATACTAGGCAATTCAGTCTAGGTATATATTGTATTAAATATAAAATGTGTTACGGTTTACATTGAAATAATATTTGACAAGGAATTATGAATATGAGGTGTTGTAAACATTTAGAAAAAACGTGTTCTGTTTCGCCAGTAATTTTCAAGTAAATATTTTTATTTATAATAATCATAATCTTTTATCTATTGTACCAGTTCTCAGTCTCCCCGTATTATATTTTCTTTATTTGTCCTCTACCCCCTCTTTCTTTTCTTCCGTTCACTTTTTTTTCTTGTTTCCTTCCGATTGTTAATTTCATTCGTCGCTTGCTTCTATTTATCTTACAAATCAGCGTTTACTTCCGATATTTGCCTACCGTTACAGCACACTATGTAAAATTTTAAACAAGGTTCGTTCACTGAGTTTTTTAGTAAACGGTACTTTATAGATATTATATATAATGTAGTATATGTATATGTGTTGTGGATAGTCAAGTAAATACTAATGCTCTGTATAGTTATATATAAAATATAAATAGAGTAGATAATCGTAGTCATGATCGACTTGGCCCCCTTTTTGTAAGACATTCGCAACAAGAACTAGTCCTACTACAAGACACAAACATTGTTTCCTCTCAGCATGTGCATAGCATCAGGCGAAATTCCCCATGACCGTGTTTTTCAAGTGCTTCGCTCCCGATGAACCCATTGCCGCTAGACTACTTCCTTGATGATTACTAATATAAACATATTCTTATAATCGGCCAATCAAAAAGGAATAACATCCAGTCAATACCATTCATGAATGTTAGTACTAACCTAGTCTCGTTATCGTCTGATTGGCATTGATTTCTGATCAATTACCTCTTATCCTCGAGTTGTTGTAGGTCATGATAGACGATGACCTCGATAATCAAAAAGAGTGCATGACTTATTCGATAAACTGAGCAAATATAGAGTTAGAAGTGTTATCAAACTATAATCTTATTTAAGTTTGCTGTACTTTTATTAAACCAATTATAATTTATACATTTTATTATCATGAGAATACGCCATACATTAACAATCGATAAGTCGTGATATTTCTGAAGTGATTCAACACCAAATAATAGATTTGGCTTATCATTAGCTTTCAAATCCAAATAAGTCCTTGTTACTTTTTAGAAAAAGCATAACATTTTTTTCTTGAATTGTCGATAGTACATGCTAGTCTTAGGTTTCTTATATGTCGCTGTACGAAACTTAGCTGAGTTGAGTAAATATCAATAAGATTCACTGGAAAACTGCCAGTCGTCATGGTGACAGCCACACTAATCGTAATAGCTCACATCATCTGTGTGTAGTAGTTCTCCCATATATCGATTTTACAATCTCCCTGCTTCAAGTTGAACAATGAAAAGGTACATGTTATAGATTTGTAAAAGGTGTGATAACATTTTAATTCTGATTTCACGTGCATTTTCTAGCATCGCAAGTTATTTCAGTTCTGTGCGCTTTAAGTAGCCCTCTTTCCCTTGAAATTCTTAAATACGTGCTCCGTCTATTTTGCTTATCTCTCTTACTTCTACTCGCCTTTTCCTGATCCTTCTTTTCTCTTTCTTTTTCACGTCACTTCCTTTTTTTCAATTACATAATTCATACTAGCATTTTTCTAGTATATGTTCTCTGGAAGCTGGTTTATTTATATGAGTCTCGTCCGTTTCTACTATCTTTCATATCTTTATTCGCAGCCTTTTCTCTCAACTTTCCAGTATTCTAATTTCTCCATCACATTTATCTGCTTTTCATAATGTTATCTTCATTCCAACTGTTATCCTGATTTCAACTTTTTATCTATCTTTTAAACTCTCGCCATTTTGTGTATACTCTTTTTATTTGGTGTACGCTGTTTATATGCTCCTGCTATATACTTGTCTGTCATTTGCTTCCGGTTATACGTAATTACCACCTTTACTAGTGTTTCCCAGTTGAGGCATCGCTTATTCAGTGTTTTATTCAATAAATATTGGCTAAGTAATACTGGTATTGTGAACTTAAGTTTGATATTGAACGAAAAAAATCACTATCATAGATAAGATAAATCTTTGAAACCTATGTTTTGAACAAGTATGATACTGTATAATCATGAAAAAATATGTAATCATTCTGTTTTGGAGCTTGTTATCGTTCCCACAATAACTTATAGGCAAACCTATATACCCTTATAAATTCTATTTTCTCAACTCTATGCAAATACATTGCAGAATATAATACATTCTACATTGTAGTCTATCGTCCATGAAACACAAGATCAAACTCACAATCTATATTTTTGCCAGTAATTTAATTTATATGGGCGGACCAAAATATTCCGAAAACATTAAAGAGCATGTTAACTTACTGCATATTCTATCATGAGAATGTAACTTAAAATCCCTCGACACTGCATACATCGGCACAGATCTTGTAGGCGATACTTTCATCACTAAGTCCTAGAATTTTAACACAAATGCCACTGAGAAATAAAGAGTGTATTTAAATATAGAAATTGACTAAGCTAAAGCGCTCAATGCGGCTCAGAAAATGCTGGTGTCAAGCATCCTATTACAACAAATGTATGCTTAGTTTCTATATTCACTGTAGATAATAGGAACCAGTCAATGACCTATTATATTATATGTTATGCAGTTTCAGCTACTCCGAAGTCTAACTGTCTCGTCTGCGAAGGATCTTATAATGATAGAGGCGTATATGCATAGAACATCGGTACACCTTCTACATATTAATAATGATGCTATACACTGTATTAGATCAACTAGTATGCTAATGTACACATACAGTACACCACGCCGTTCGGATCCTAAAAACACGGTACCTATATTTGTTAGTAAACAGAACACTCCGCTGAGATTGCCCTAATATATCTCGGGGAGCATAATCTCTCCCATCTATTTCAGAAAACACAGACTCCAGATAAAAGCAACAGTTAGTAACATATCCACAACATTACTGACGGCTAATGAATGTATTTAACGTCAATGTCCAGTGGACATAAGCACATTTAGTGGCATCGATTCTAAATGTAAAATATTAAAGATTAACGACGCTCTATTAAGATTTTATATCAGACCAAGGTGTTGTTTCAAAACATTCCAAAATATATTTTGCAATCACAAGTCTATAAAGGACCTTTTATTTTTCAATCGCAAGCTCTGAAATACGACCGCTAATGTGCACTTCTACCTACTGACGTGTACTCGCTGATTCGTTTTTAAAAATTGATAAGAATATAACCGTATATTCATAAACTCTAATTCTAAAAGACTTGGGTAAAATCATAATATTTTAATAAAAATAAAGATTCAAAAAATATTTAGGGAAGGAGTAATTGGATAGAATGCATCTCCTACTAAGACTGAACTCTTAATATTGACGAAGTAGCGTCAAGGGGATATCACAGGAGGTTAATAAAGTAAGATATTAAATATGCTTACTAGCTAAGATGGTTAACCATTACCAATGATCGATTATGTAACTCATTTATTAGCTAGGTATAACATATATATATATATATATATATATATATGAAAATCCGTTGTTCAATATTAAGAGTGTTTATCATTGAATATAAATTAGAAAGAATTAAAAGTTTTAAAGGCTAATCAAACGTAAATGTAAACTCTACACGTTTTGTAGAATAGCTTGTGGTGTGACTAATAAAGTTGTGCGGTTCTAACAAATAACTAATAGGATAATTAACAACATTATTCGAAATGTGTATACCCCTATTTAGACAGCATTTCCATCGTTGAATATAGTCAACAATTACATGACGAATACATGGAAACACTTTAAAAGATTAATACATCTCATGACTCAAAAATCTGCGTAGAAAACTTATCCTCTCCAAAACATCAATCTATCTCATTGGTTATAAAATAACACAATGTGGACTTGTATTATTCTCTTATTGCACTTTGTATATCACTCGTTGAACGATGTTTTCGATCATTCAATACTATATTGTAAATAGAAGCTCGTTGCCCGCTGTTTATATAGAATCTGTGTTTTCCAACCGACGAGTAAATCATAGTAACTATTCATTACACAATTGGAAATCAATGGTGCGTCCATTATTTTGTACAATTACTAGATTAAATTCGCATGTGTTCATATCAGATTGAATAATGAGCGTGCATCTGCAGTATCACTAATGGATTTGGGATCAACAATAGTTTTATTACAAACTTAATTATTGCGTTAGAAATTGTGTAGCTGATGTAACATCCCTTAATTAAAACTATACAAATGAAAACACATGAAGCTAGTAGTACCAACCCCCAAATCTGTTATTAACACAGATATACACATTTCTATATTTTAGTGATCTGCAGACTAAACCTCTTAACCATGTCTAGAAATGCTGACATACTCAGGAGATCTCAGGGAGAAATTTTCTGCCAATACGACATGGAGATCTTTAAACAAAAAGCGGTATGTGTTAAGATTTAGCTGCCCTAGCTTCCGCCTATTAATAATTATCTGCCCTACTAGCATTCTTCAGTGTCAAATTACTTATGGCCTATTTGATTCACTAAAGCCGTGGAATAAAATACTTTTTCACATCATATCAGTCTTTAACACATACTTCCTTTTCTTTATAAACTTTATTTCATCTTCATCAATTTTATTTGTCTTCTTTATACATCTTGCTATAATTTTAATTCAGAGCAGCTCGTCTTTTCATTAATACCCTCTTTATGAATTCGTGTTCCCTAGCAATGTAAATCCCCCATTTATCTCTCGTCTTTTTCTATGTTCCTTCATGTATTTTCTGTCTCGCAGTACACTCTCTATCTTGTATGCTCTATATAAGGCGCATCTTCTTTAAGATATGTTTCTCTTTTAAGTATAGCTTCTTGCATCTATTCTGTAGTACATGCGTAGTCTACTGTGTGGTCCTTCTGTATTTACAGATACATAAATCTATATATTCTCTCTTTCGCGAGTTAACAACATATTCTATCCGTAAAAAGAGAGAACGAACATAGGAGGAACCTGAAAAGAATAGAGGTAATACTGTGTCAGATCAAATAAATAAGGGCACAGACTGGAGACACATGCGGGGAAATAATTAATGATACACGTGTTTGTCTGTCTTTTATTTGTAACCTACCTTCTTTTTTTACAAATAGATTCTTTCAATTATTCTCAATTTGTAATAGACTCTTTGTGAATAGTTTAACTCGTGTACATATACACCCTTTTGGTATAATCTATTATTCATGTGCTAACTCTGTGTGTCGCTTACCGTTTTTACGCATAAGCATACATTCCCTTCCAGGTTCACTCTGTCGTTAATGTCCTGTGGTATGTGAACGGCCTTTGTGTCCAGTAAGTGTTTTGCTTATCCCGTCTTTCATAAATGCTGTTGTATCGAAACCCTGAGTGTCACTTTACATTTTTACGGCTACACTCTTTCGTCGATTTTCGTTACATGTCCTTTTTCAGTTAATCTTATTTTTTTAAGTGTATTCATTAACCTCTATTATATTTTTCGCCTTTTTCATTATTGTCTATTCTCGCGTGTACGTGTAATCTGTTCCATGTATTGCACATATAAGCTGCTTCCCATGTGTGCCCCTCCTATATTTTACGTACACTCTCTTTTGAGTATTTTGTTCATATATATTTTATATAAGTTATTTTTTTACGATACGCTATTTTGTCTCATTTCCTTGCATCTGTGACTCATGTCTATTCTAAAAACTTTTTACAATACTATTCATAATTTGTTTAATTGTTCATGTTTAATCGCAGGTGTAACACTGATAAGAGAGATTGATCTACTATGTTTGTTTTTTTAACACAAACGCCAGTACAGAGATGATAACTATTGCGACAGAAACATGAAACAAACCTGCGACTAAACCGCTCAAAAGAACCGTCAAAAAACAGTAACACATTCAATCGTGCAGAATACTTTCTGCAGTAACTATCCCAGGAATATATAGATAAAGAGGTCTCTGTAGACTAGGTTAAATAAGGCTTACCGTACTATGCCCAATAGGGGATGATAATAGCTGCCCAAGAGAAAGGATTGATGACCACTGCTTTTAAAAAGACGTATGTTATTTGCAGTAACAGCAGTGAATGTTCTTCAATTGAGCTGTAGAAAGTGTGAGCCACCTAATATTCAGTTCTACGGTTCTGTTGGGGACAGCTACAATTCAATGCGAAACAATGGTGTGTGGAAATATTTCCACTGGACCATCTGTAAAAAGTTGAATATCCAGTGTAGCAGCATGTCTTGGGAACATATAGCAGAACGAACAGTTTAAAATAAGTCATATACAATCCATTATGGCTATGCAATTTCTACAGGTACATATCTAGAAAAACGAGCTGTTAAACGTGTCATAGAGATATGACGCACCAGACAGAAATTGACAACCGTAGTTGAAGTCAATATCTCTAATGATTATGGCTTAACAGATCTGTGAAGAGGAAGATAACGAAATACAAAGATCTAATGTACAGCATAAATAGAAACTAGTAATTCTAGTAATTATAAGAGCAACTGAACACGTCAAAAAAAAATTAAAAACTACCTCGAAAATATACCTAGTGAACCAAGTGCAATAAAGATCGAAACACTTGAATATGAAGGGACGTATATAATCAGAAAGTAACATTTATTGGTTCGAGTTTCTGCAATAGCGGATGAATTCTATCCATCCGATAGGATGCCTCATCTCCAAAAAAAAGAGTTAAGAAGATCGAAAAGGAAAACGTTTTTAGTACATCCTATATATATTTTCAAATAATTATTTTATTTTATAATATAATAATTACACTATTATATTCTCGCTTAATAAAACAAATTCATCCCCCAAATAATGTGTTATTCTATACTATGTTCTTTTCGGTCTGTTGTGTATCTTTCATTCATGAAATTGTAAACCTTTTATTTATAATTTTAATTTTTTGCACAGTTTCGCACTACTTATACTTTCTACTAACGCCTCGGTTCATTAACGTTAATACTTTATTTTACGTACCAATCAATGGCAACCAATGTAACCCACATATTGTTTACCAAAAGATACATTATGTCACATTAGCTACCGGGCTCGTAGTAAACAAAATTTACATGCCAAAGAAAATTCGTTTCGCCTTCATTAATTTACAAGCGTACGCCGTAGATGTTGAGAATCCTTTCATTACCGTTCTTAAGGGTATTTCATACCTCGTCAATCTGTATGTGTTATCTTACGAATTAAACCTACATCTTTCAATTTTATTCGCCCGTGAAACCAATCAGTGTAGTTATCTATTCGTATTTTTTAGTTCCGTTAATGAGTTTCATTTTTTTCGTTTACTTCTTATTTCGTATTATCTTCATTACACATCCTACGAGTTTTCTACGCCGAATCTTTTTGTGCTTTTTCCACGACTTTGTGTAAGAAACTAGCTTTGAGCGTCCGCCATTAAACGCGACGAGATTTCAAAAGAATAGTTATATGGCGACTGATACAAAAGTAATTCAAACAATAATCCCCGCGGCCGTATATCGTTCTTATCTATCTCACCAAACACGAACAGTGAGATACTTAGTAACTAAAACCAAGAATAGATCCATCCAGGTGATCGATATTTTATGTTGATTTCGAAGGAATTACACAGTAGATACACTTTTTAAATGTCCTTCAATACTAGCAAATTGTTTATATGAAATACACCGCAAAATGTATAGAGGCGAGACTCAATTTGATACACATTTGGGCGTCGAATAACATGGGATTTATGTTACTATATTAATTAAAAACTATTCTAAAAATAAAATAATACATGTTAATTTAAAAAAAAAGTGTTATAAAGGAAGACATCACACACAGTGAAATAAATAAATATATTTATATGTATATATATATATATATATATATATATATATTTATATTTATATATATATACATATGCATATATATATATATATATATATATATATATATATATATATATATATATATATATATATATAAATAAAGAAGTGAGGCTACCAACATGTGTAAACACATTATTATTCTCCAGTTGACAAATATTTTATTTTTAACAGTTTTATATTTCTGCGAATGTGCGCGTATGTGCGTGCGTGGTTGTATGTGTTTTCATAGTTTTTGCTTATCTAGGTCAAAGTTATTTGTTTCTTTTTTAGTTTGTGTAATTTATGGTTCCCGTCTATGCATGTACGCACCTTCATCTTACATTATGTTGATGCGTGCGGTTCGCATTTTGTCTTATGTTTTCATCGACAGTATATACAATATTTTCGTCAAGAATTTACTTGAATTAAATAATAAAAACTAAATCAACACCCTAGGTACAACAATGGAAACTAAAATGACACCAACAAATGCTACCCTAACAGTAGCATTCCTAGAGGAAATCGTACGTAAAAAGATAAAACAAATACATGGAAAAATATTTCAACTCTTTTCATATAATACTTGGAAAAGACACCTAGGTGATCGATTTATACTATACATCAGATGGGACATTAAGAAATTATACAATATACTGCGACAACTATATCCCAAAATTAAAGCCACCTTAGAAAATAGTAACGCATGACTACCCTTCCTAGATATACAGGTTAAAATTTTAAAGAATCAATGATATTATCACATAAATCTACCACAAAATACACCATACAATCTCTACATTTTAAGAACAATAACCCCAAAAGCTGCCTAAAAGTTATCTCCTATTCCCTAGCACGTGGAATCCTTACTATAGTCAGTGACAAACACCTTCGGATTATCCGACTGGGAGAACAACTGACAACGTTCACAAGAAGAGTATACCCCTTACAAATAATACACACATGTATAGAATTAACAGAAAACATTTTATTAGAACAATTACGAATACCCCCAAAACGAAACAAAGAACTTATATTAGCATACGTTTCTACACACAGCAACACAACCTAGAAATATTCACATAAATAACCAGAAATCTCACACTTCTCAACCAAAACAACAAACTAAGCAACATATTACAAACAACGAAAATAATAAAAAGCAAAAGCCAGCCAAAAAACCTTAAGCAAATATTAACCTCATGCAAACTCAACTAAGACATAACACAAAAGAACAATTGCAACAAAGAAATATGTGGGGTATGTGACAAAAAATACTTGGGAACTTATACACATTCAAAAACCCAACACAAACATTCCCAATAAAAAAGATTTAAACTGGACCTACAAAATGTTATCGATGTACTAGAGTGCATAACATGCAACATCTCCTATATAGGCGCCACCAAAACAATTAATAATAGAGTTAGTTTACATAAAAGCAACATAAAAATCCAAGAAAATAGAAAATTGTTTGTCTCTCAGCATGTACACTCAGCAGAAGTAAATTCAAAATAATGCCCAACTAACAAACCTATAACTACTCATATCTTCTAACACAAGAACATACTCTAAATTGAACTCAGCATTAAACAACTCATAAAACAAATTAGACAATATGCTAATCACACGCACCTACATGGATATAACTAGAAAGGTGCGTACATGTATAGACGAAAACCCATATGCATGGCCACGCATGAGCATGTGCGCATCCGCATACCTAGCACGGATAGGTGGCACTCGTGTGTGTGTGTATATGTTAATACATAAATGAAAAAAATATGTCAGCGCGCGCATGTGGGCCTGTCTTCCTATCTGTATTTCCATTTATCATTTATCTGTTTATCTATTCATATATGAATATATCCATATATCTATGTATCCATCAATATATTATCCCATTTGTCTATCTATCTATCTACATATCTACTTACCTGCTTATCTATCTATCTATCTATTAATCTATCTATATATCTGTCTCTAAATATCTACTTATCGATCTATCAATCCACTCTTCTCTCTCTCTGTCTCTCTTTCTCTCTCTCTCTCTATCTATCTATCTATCTATCTATCTATGCATCTCTCCCTTTCTCTCTATATATATATGTATATATACACACACACACACAGATATATATATATATATATATATATATATATACTGATCTCTCTCTCTCTATATATATATATATATATATATATATATATATATATATATATCTACGAACTTATCTATCAATCAATCTATGTGTGTCTAATTGTATTTTACATATACACAGGGCTGTCCCCCTGACTTTTGTTTCCGCTCTCTCTCCTTCTATATTTCTCTATATTTCTCTGTATATATATATGAGTGGGTGTTAGTGTATATATGTATGTATATGTACATGTGAAAATAGTTATATATGTTTATGTGTATATTTATGTGTGTGTGTATGTAGGTGTCCGTGTGTTTGTATGTATATGCGTGTGCTAGGTACACGCATACGCAGACAGAGTGCCAACAAAGTCATACAATTTGAAGACCAACTTACAGCATTATTAACAAATAGTACTACACCGTCGCTTAGGAAGATGACCGGAAAATAACATGAAAAATCACACATACTTTAAAAGAAAACAAATACATTTTACCCAGATGTGCAAACACAATGAAAACAAAAACACCCACGCACGCACGACCGCACACAAACACATATACGCGCGCATATGCGCAGAAACATGAAACTGTTAAGAATAAAACATTCTACAAATGGAGAATATATAGGAAGAGACAAAGCACGACAGCTCGAAACTAGTTATAAAACCACAAAATATTAAAATGATAAAATAATATAATACAAAACAATTGTTAAAAAAAAGTGTTTTTACAAATGTTGGCAGACTCACTATTTTAAATATCATATTTTCTCTAGGCTGAACAGCACTGGTGCCAAATTACCCTCTATTCTCTTTTACATATATATATAAAACGATAAACGCCAGTATGCTGGATTGTTAAAGCACATAAACGAACATGCTGCAATTTTGTTTTACGGGTGTAAGCTTCCAAATTGAAGAAAAAGTGAAAACAATATATTTTATAAGAGTAATATATAGTGTAACAGAATATAAACAAATAAATACACCTGTAATACAATACAGTCGTGCCTGTCTATAGGGTTACTGAAGATAGCCTACTCAAGAAAAACAAACGACTCAAACGTTTCAATCATCACATATATCTTATTAGATTGTCGATGCATTAGTTTTCCAATAAAAACTGTGTTTTGTACATTTGTGAGAATGTATTTTTAAATAGTTTCATTACATCACTAGTCAATACTATAAATCTACTGTAAAACGGTTTGTTAATTTCAAATTAAAATGTTAATATATATACAACAAAACCTTATATATATATAAATACATATATACATATATATATATATATATATATATATATTTTTATGTACATATACATAAATATTTCTATATATATATATATATATATATATATATATATATATATATATATATATATATATATATAATAATGGTGATAATCCAGGTAAAAAATATCCACAGAGTGGTAATCCAGAGAATTTTAACCGGGTTTATAAAAAGTGCTCAATATCAAAATAGAGCTTTATATATGATAATTTTATTTACACAGACATGTACAAAATCTGCGACACTGGCATGTCAATGTTATCGATGAACAGTTACTATAAACTGAGATCTCATCAAGCAGAGTTAGAATCCGATCTTAACCTCAGATCATATTTGGAGAGAATGAAATGGAAGGATAAAGAAAGATGAGAAGAAGAAGAAAAGAAATTTAACATTTCAAAAATTTAGACCGTTAAAAAATTAAAAAAGGAAAAATCTAACAAATCTTAAAACAAAAAACAAAAAAATCTAAAATCTAAAATCTGAAGCAAACAGGGCAAATAAATGAATGAATAAATAAATAAAAAATAAGGGGGAAGGAGGGGCATATACTGAAGCGAGAAGTGATAGGAAGGTAGACCCATTAAGGAAAAGAAGAAGAAGAAAACGAACGTATGTTGATTCAGATCGAGCGAGTAAGGATAGGAAATATAAAATAGGAAGGTGGAGGTAGACATGCACGAATCAAGTGTCAAAAAAAAATTAATTTTTGATTTTTAATTTTTTAACGGCCTCAATTTTTTAAATGCTACATTTCTTCTTTTTCTTCTTCTTCTTCTTCTTCTTCTTCTTCTTCTTCTTCTTCTTCTTCTTCTTCTTCTTCTTCGCTTTCTTCATCCATCCATTTCATTCTCTCCAAATATGATCGGATTCTAACTCTCCCTGATGAGATCTCAGTTCATAGTAACTGTTGATCTATACCATCGACATGCCGGTGTCGCAGATTTTGTGCATGTCTGTGTAAATAAAATTATCATATATATATATATATATATATATATATATATATATATATATATATATATATATGTATGAATACATTGTGTGGTTTTGTAAGCGAAAGGATGTTTGACGACGAATGAAAGGGGGATAGTGATACTTATGAAACATTTATTTGATTTACAAAAAAATACTCAGTTAAATATTTAAATACATTAGTTAGGTATATTCCAGCAGATAATAATGTTGTGTTTAAAAATGCTTGCTTTGATATATATATATATATATATATATATATATATATATATATATATATATATATATATATATATATATATACACACACACATATATATATATATATATATATATGTATATATATTTATATATGTATGTAAATATATGTTGCAATTATTTATTTTAAGGAAACAGTAGTAAGAAAACAAGAAACTCTACCATCACCCCCCCGCAAAAAAAGAACAATTACATGAAATACATAAAATAGTTAGGGTATAAAAACCGTGAATATTTCAATGCAATGCAGCATGGTCTGGAGATAAACAGCAATACAATAGACATCAGTATGGAAGGGTAAACCCTTGCATTTGTTAGCCATGCTGATCACTTTTATGTACGTATAAAATCAATAAATCAATATATATATATATATATATATATATATACATATATTATCGAGAAATACGTACTATAAAGTAAAGGGCGACTAATTATTAAACCTTCTACATTAATCTTAATCACTTAAGAAGTTTACAATCGTAATAGTAGTTAGCAAATATTAGAAACGCTTCAATCCTTAACAAAATCAATTACATAAAATACATCATCTCTCTCTCTCTCTCTCTCTCTCTATATATATATATATATATATATATATATATATATATATATATATATATATATACATGAGACACATCAATGCTTCTGACTTCCTTCATTGTGTTTGTTCTTGCACATTAAATGACGTCAAAAAGCGATGTATACCATCACTAAAAGCGAGTCAACAGAGATTGACAAAATAATTAAAGACAGAGAAATAATAGAGAGAGGGGCAAGAAGAAAATATAGAAAAACTATAATGGAATATATAATGGGAAAACTAGAGAACGCTGATAGTGGTAATGTGGAGAGAGAATTAATATGAAAACTAATCATGATTCAATGAGAAACGGATCGTTTATTATAGCAGTTATACTCTTGAAATCTCGTTTGTTTTTATGTTATGATCGTGTAATTATGCAACTTGTTACTGTAAATAAATGTGTTATATTGTGGAGTAAACGTGCATGGATTGAGCACGTTAATAAAAAGCAATAAAAACTGGAAAATGTAAATTAAAAAAAAGAGTGGAAAGGGATAATAATAAAGGTAGTTAAAGCGTTAAGTTAAAAACAAAGACATATATATTAAAGGAAAAGTTTTTAAAATGGAGAGATCGCTGATTATGATATCATACTATATACAGAAAGTATTTCAATAAGTACAGGAAGGTTGTTCATGGTAGACGTTATGGTGAATAACTTTAATCATAGTTCTAATAAGTTAAGTTTATAAATATTGAATATTTAAATATATTTTTTTCGAAAACCCGATTCAAAATCACTGAGCGACCATTTCAAACCTCAAAATATGTGGTTTGAGGTTTTCAAATTTCGACGCGCATCGCAGAATGCGTACAAAACGTGGAACCATTTCTACAGTAGATTAAGGACTTTAGCGTCCTCGTCTGACTCCACCGACGCGAATCGGCATATACCACGGGACTGTTCGTCTTATAAGATCAGGAGAAAGACGTTAAGGGACAACGCAACACACAAACAAGTACTGAGCGAAGCCAGAGCGATTGAACTCGCTCACACAAGATCTACAGATATAGAACACGGGGAGGTCCACACCTTGTCATCCAATCACAATAAAGAAACCCACTAGCGGTACACACGTAGTAAGTAAACAAATACTTAAAGACAAAAAAGTATCATAATTTATAAAATGAAACATAATAATAATGATGGGTAGAAGAATAAACACATATATAAAAAATACTAGAGAACAACAAAAGAAAATCCAAATAAATCAATTCCAAATTTCACAATCAAAAGAAGAAAAACAAATCGGATTTTAAAAAGTACATATTAAAATAAAATTATTTAAGTAAAATTAAGAGAAATAGAAAAATATTTATTCATAAATAGACATTCAATTGAAATAATCAGGAAAAATATAATAAACATATATTTTAATATATATATATATATATATATATATATATATATATATATATATATATATATATATATATATATATATATTAGTTTATAACATTGATTAAGAAAACTATTATCTTGTGCAGCGCTTGAAAATCCCTTTTAAATATCAATCTTTGTATTAATGAGTATATTACAGTTAATATATTTTACATTTTGTCGTTGCTGTAAGTACAGTTTCATGATGTAATAATTGTATTGTTATGTTGAGAACACTTTAAAGTATATAAGACATTATACACTTATATGCTTGCATCATAATTCTTTTTTGCCATTTTCAGAATGTATCCAAACACAGAAAAGAAAAAAGACACCGATACACAGAGGGTGTACGAATATTTGAAACAATGAATATTGTGAAGTATGCAAGACCATACGGCGGGTGATGACTAAAAAGATAAGGGTTTACAATGAAGAAGAACAGGTTAAATCTTTGAGATAGAACAAAGGTTTTGACGCTACTTAACAGAAGATAAAAAACAGCACTATCACATCTTAGGAGGACGATGACAACCTCAAAACTTAGTAAAACGGTTAAACAGAAAATGTGAAAAGTTTTACACCGGGCTTATAAAAACCTAGAGACTCCACGATAAACCTTATACATACAGAGAGATGGCTTCTACACACACCCAGTCAATACTAAATTCCGAAGTGCAGACAGCACTCACACCACTAAAGAGAGACAAATCTCCAAGTGAAGATAGAATTACGGCAGTCATTCTTCAATATTATGGTGTACCAATCACAGAGATTCTCACCAGCCAATACAACACATGCCTTAATAAAGGAAAAATGCTAAGCAACTGAAAGAATGCGTCAGTTATCATCATCCATGAGAAAAGAGACTTAAAAGATATTAAAAACTACAGGCCAGGTAGTTTCCCTAATTTCCCCCAAGGGGATCAACATCCACTTGACAGAAACCTACCTAGGAAACAAGCTTGTTTCCGACCAGTATTTCCCACTATGGACCACATTCAAGTTGTTAGCCATCTTACAGAGAACGGTATACTCCTTTGTCAATTATGAAATAACATTTGACTCCATCGAATTTACCCCAATGTTCGGAGATTAAAAGTTAAGGAATTGACCGTTCTTGCATCAACATGTATCAGTATCTTAAGGGCGGAGCGATATCAACTTTAAAACTTCAACAGCATAGTGAAACAATCAATCTAGAAAGAGGTGTCCGACAAAGTTACAACAGTTCAGCAAACTTCGTTACATCGTACCTGAAAGATTAGGTGATCGATGGAATTGACTGGGAAGATGGGTCAATATAAACGTATAATACCTTGATCATCTAAAATTTGCCGACAATATGATTGTCACAAATCATACACCTGAAGAATTAGCAGGGATTTTTAACTATATTCAAAATGCTAATCATATTGTTGGTCTTAAAATCAACACTGGAAAACCTGAGGTCATGTTCAACAAATATGTAACAAAAGCCCCAGTCATAGTGAAAGGTGAAAATGTCGAAAAAGTTCACAACTACATGTCCATAGAGAAAATAGTTAGAAGTGACGGTATCAGGCCTGACATCAAACAACGAATTACGCCTTTTTGAAATAAACAACATCATGAAGAGTAAAAGTCCACGATGAACATCAAACAAAAAGGGTTCAATGAACACATCATGTCTGTTATGGCATATGGTAGTGGAACATGGCCACTTAATAAGGCAGCAATAGAAAAGCTAAGAGTAGCACAATACGAAATGGAACGCATTATGTTCATCATCAGTTTTGATGACAGTAAAAGAAACACCTGAGTCAGACAGCAAACTGGAGTAAATTACATCATCCTTATCATGCAATTGGTGAAACATAGATGGGCAAGTCACTTTCTGAGATGTACAGACAACAGGTGGACATATAGAGCATAAGAATAGACCCCTAGACAATGACAAACACCTAGAGAAAGGTAAAACACCCAGTGGGGAGAAGACCTCGATAGCCGACTAGGTTATACTTGGCAACGACTAGGGCTAAACCAAAGTGGAAAGGGCCTTCTACTGGAAGTAAAATAAAAACATACCCTGATGATGATGATGATGATGATGATGATGATGATGATGATGATGATGATGATGATGATGATGAAAACTGTACATATTTACATTTAGAATCAATAATTTTGGTTATGTATTATTATATTAAGAAATTACTGGGAAATTTCACCGCTGAACTAGCGCAATAGTTGAACTTCTATGAGGTTACCTGAAATAGGTATAATTTTTTTGTAGTTTGATTCATTTCAGTAGATCTTACATACACCACTAGTTATTCGTTTTTTGTATTACATTTGATGAATCTATATAGCATAACAATACTTTGTAGCAAACTCTGCCCTCGTGTGGAAGTAAGTAAATAGGGATAACTGGTATCTAACGTTAAGAACAAACGTTGCAGGAATATTATACGGAGTCTACAATGTTACATTGCCTGCCACTAACAAGTTAACATTTCCACTTTTGCTGATATTAAATTCATAAAGTAAAAATATATGCTTGCATGTGGGGTAGCTTATGTGTAGTTACCTAATAGAGAAACCAACACACATACATACCTACAACAACTCGAATATTTATATTTATTTAATTTATTATTTGTAAAATCAGTCTCTAGACAATAAGGCTAAAATATATCAAATAACACAAGTGAGTGTGATTAGAAATATATGTAAACCCGTTTTGTACTATTACACCCTTATTAGTCCCTGACTATCAGACAGGAATATATATGGCTTAACACATGTCTCAAGCACATAAAAAGAAAGAAATATAACACACAGATATTTACTCGAGCATTGCAAGTTCACACGACATTCTGTTTTTCTAACCATTGTGCTATCTTCAGTTCATATACATATTTTCTTTAAAGTAACCCACATAAAATCAGTGTGTTGCTAAAATAAATATTTCATAATTCGTCACGTTTGTTGATTAATCTATGTATTTATATATATTTTACCTCAACTTTGACATAAAGTTGCATTTAGATGTATCGAAGAGTTCCTGAAGTGAACGATCGAAATAATCAATTATATCGACATACTCTAAGGTGATCACGTCACACCGGCTAAAAGCTGACGTAGAAACATGACAATTTGTCGGTTTCGTCATGCTGGGTGAATATTATGGCCTTTTCACTTGTTTTTACATTGCTCTAAGAGAAAACGAGGTTCTAAAAGACTGGAATATCTAACACAAAAATAGAATGTTTATATATATATATATATATATATATATATATATATATATATATATATATATATATATATATATATATATATATATATATATACACATTCATACATTACTTAGTGGTGGAGGAAGTGAGGAGTAATAGTAGTATAAAAAGTTGCGAAAAAATATAGTAAAATAACATATAAACCGCCTTCTATTTATATAAACACGGGTATGTTTGATCCTCAGAAGAATGCGGGAGACTTAATGTAACCTGTCAGTTTGTTTACGTGATAAACCAGAAACGGTTTTCTGTAAGGCATTTGCTATGAATATTTTTCAAATATGTCCATTCGTGTACGTATCATTGTTGATCTTCATACTGTAACAAGCATCTTAGCATACTATATTATTATATCATTATTTATATTAAAAACTAATATGTATAGATGTGTATATATATATACATATATATATAAATATATATATACATATATATATGCATATATACACAGCAAAAACACGCACACAAACACACACGTATATATATGTGCTTATATATATATATATATATATATATATATATATATATATATAGCCACAAACACACACACACACACACACACACACATATATATATATATATATATATATATATATATATATATATATATATATATATATATATGGATACAATTAAGGAAGTCCAGATCATGAGGCTGGAAGAAAGACCTAAACTGCCCAAAATCCAAGCCTCAAGAGCTACCAAGGCAGTAATACAAAATATAAACAGCGCTCTCCAATGACTTGTTCCATCTAACAGATCCCTCACGGAGCTAAATCAAATAACATACGCTGCAGGACCTTACGTCGTCAGAAATACACTTGATCAATTCAAAAAGCAATGGGAGTCCAAACCACGAGTCACAACACCACCGTGGGAACTGAAGCTCCAGAAACCACTTAGCTTTTGCATAAAGGAAGTGTCTCAAATTAAACAATTCCTTGATGCTCTTACAGTGCGGGGACGGCTGATAAACACCATCTGCAGATTCAGTTTTATACTAAAACATATGGAAGGAATTGGAAACATTGCAAGGGAACTTGAAGGCAAAATCCCAGCACTTGCCAAGAGTATTCAAGACAATGATAACAAGCACAGGGCGAAAGTTGAGAACAAACAGTTCACAAAGAATACACAACTATTCTACTGAAATTTGGTTGAGGAGAATATTACGGTGGAAAAGCCACCAGAAGAGAAGGAGCTAGACAACTACTGGAGGCCTTTGTTTAAAAATTAAGGACCATGCAACCACGAACCCAAGTGGAATTTAGATATAGCTAGAAGTCATAAAAACAAGTCAAAATGCCACAGCCAGAGATAACGTCTGGAATGATAAAACGAAAGTTGAATCAATTTTAGAATCACAAAAAAACTGGCATAGACAATATACCTTATTTCTGGCTGAAAAAACTAACAGCATTTCATAGCCATTATAGTAGCTTCTTCACCAGACTTTTGAAGGGTATGGAGGCCACACCAGCATAGCTAGTAAAAAATGATACGACCCTCATACCCAAAACGAGTGAGACACAAAACCCTACAAAATATAGTCCGATCTGTTGCGTCACAACAACCTACAAACTTATCACTGGCCTGGTTGCAGACAGCATGTATGAACACCTCTCTTCCGGAGCATACCTGGAAAAAGAACAGGCAGGGTGTTTAGGCACCAAGGACCAATTGTTGATCAATAAGACCATCATTGAGGACTGTAGGAAGAGGCATATTAATATCTCTAGCAAAACCAGAAAGATAAGAAAATTATATATATATATATATATATATATATATATATATATATATATATATATATATATACATTGTAACCTACATGTTCGTACTCGATGTACTGGTGAGTTATATGTGAATGCCATGTTTATTGTCTCGGATTCCCAAATTATTTTAAATGCTTAAATATCTATGTAAATTCCAATTCTCAAGAAGTGGGTCAGTTTTGTTATTGAAGTATTAATCTAAGAATACAATACCTGAGTTATTTAAGAATGAGAATATATTTGGCGGTGTATGATGTCTATATAAACTGATTTCATATTAAATATATATACTAGTAATTTGTAAGAATAACTTTGTACACACTTTATATTTTAATAGAGTATATGTTTTTGAAATAAAATTTCTGAAATAAGTGTAAGGCATATTGTTAATAACGTATATAAGTATGTGCTATAAGAAAATGAAATATCAAAACACATTAAATGCAGTTATGCTAGTGATAAATAAACATGATTAACTCGAATGCATTCTTGAATTAAATAACAAATGCAGATAATAAATAAAATAGACTAGCACAATAAAACCAGGGATCGAACCAGTGACCTATTCCTTTTCAATCTGACACGCAATCTCATGGGTTATTGTACATTTTATGCAAATATGAAAGTAGTACGTACACATTTATGTAACTCATATCATTAATTTTATTACAGGTTGAAACCAGTAAAAAAAACGACCACACATACACACCGTAATGATGCCATGGCATATCATCTAGTATTGATATGAAAATATCGGTTGTTAATCTGTTAACTAAATAGATCCGTAGTTGTACCGACTTTTTATTTGGAAAAATAAATAAGTAGGTTGGATATATTCTTCGTATTTTCAATATAGCAAACTTTTGTTTATATATATATATATATATATATATATATTTATATATATACATATATATATATATGTATATATATATACACCCCCACACATATATATATATATATATATATATATATATATATATATATATATATATATATTAATAACTGCCAAAGTTTTTTTTCATGTATCACTCCTATATTATAATCTAAACAAGTTACTATTATTTAAATTAAAAATATAACCTAAAATCTTGATATTCTGTACATATAGTAGAGATAAAAGATTATTAAATAACGTTTTGACTGACTACTTCAGCTGACTATTGTTAAACAAGTCATAATAAATAATTGGTGTAATTGCATGGGCTTATGTTAGCTATCAATATGTAATAGTTTCGTCTATATTAACAGTTGTGAATTAAACTTATTTAATAAATAAATTGGAAAATAACTAAAACACTTTAAGTTTAAAATCGATGCGCTCACTGACGAACTCAACGAACGGTTGTTGCTTGCTAAGAGCTAAACAGAAGCGAGAAGAGAATAAGGGAGTGGGAAGGAGAGTGTGGTTGTATAGACTTGCTACGAATGGGCAGAAGCAAGAAGAAAAGTGGTATTGGAAGAGAGAGGGTGATTGTATTGCTAACCCTCTCCCTAGGCCAGTATTCTCTTAAACTGTTTTAGTAGTTTTTGCATATTACACACACACATAACTGTTATTAATAATTAACTTGATGCCTAATTGATAAATCTAAACAACACTCTTATTTTCTACTGTTTACAATGATCTATTCACTATTCTAATTGGCCAATGAAATAATGTTTAGTAGCACTGTTATTTGTCCAACTTACGAAACAAAAATCTAGTATAATTGTAGATTAACATCCTCCGCATATAACTACCCCACAATAAAATGTTCAACCTTTTTAAACTAAATGGAAAGTAGAGAAAAAACAAAGACATTTATTTTATAATTTAAAGTTAGGAAATGTATGTGTATTTAATGTAAATTTTTCGGGACAGTTTTATAGCAGTTCAGTAACATTTAGGATTAGTGTAAAAATTATATAAACTGTCTTAACTATTTAAAACATACAAAGAAATAGTCTCATTTTGAAGTAGGGGATACATTAGCTGAGCGTGTTAATCCAAAGAGTTAGTAATGTTTATTAAAAATATGGCATTCTTTGATTAAAAATACATTTTTAAGTTCCCAAAAATTTAGGCCCAGGGGGCGGGTTGGTTTCACTAGTATATATATATATATATATATATATATATATATATATATATATATATATATATATATATATATATATATATATATATATATCATGGACTCTCCCGTCGATTTCGACGTATGAGGTCTTGACAACTTAAAATTCGTTTAGTCTTTGATGGATGTAGCATGCTTACATTTATTCAATCGTAAATGACATTTGAGTCCTGCGAGAGATTTGCAAACCAGCCCACAATGGATGCAAGAAGGAAGATCTTGAGAAAAATCGGCTGGGATACTTGTAGATGGTTTTGTTCTTTCGCGTCTTTCGCGCTGTTGGTCAATGGCAGTTACAGAGAACTGCCTGATGCCCCTCTGGCAGTCAGATCGCCATTCCTTCCGTCGAGAAGCAAACTGTTCAAAATCACGATAAGCAATATTGGTAGATGTCAAATTCATCTTCAACTTGTCCTTAAAGCGAAGCAACGGTCGACCCACATTTTACCTTCCACTGGTGAGCTCGCCGTACACCAGTTGCTTTGGTATTCTATCATCTTTCATACGTAATACATGTCCTGCCCAGCGCAGTTGTGATTGCATCAAAAAGCTTTCAATTCCACCAATACCGCAGCATGTAATAGGTCCGCATTAGTCATTCGATTTCTTAGGGTGACACCAGGAATCGTTCTAAGGCATTTTGGTGAAATACATCAAGCTTATGAATGTGGCTGCGATAGACTGTCTATGATTCCGATCCATAAAGCAGTGATGTTAGCACAACTGCTCTATACACAAGTACTTTTTTCTCAAACTTATCCCCCTGTCCTTCCATAACCGATGACGCAGTTTTCCAAAGGCAGTGGTTGCTTTCGCAATTCGGTTAAAGATTTCGTCATCAAGAGAGGCACTCTAATTTTTCTTACTCCAAAGATAAGTGAAGTTTTTAACATATTTCAGATCTTTACCGTCCACTTGGATTGGAATATCTGGAAAACTGTGTACTGGTGGTCGTTGCTTTACTGGTGCCCGTTGCTTCACACCCTGAACTTGTTTAGGCGTGAGGCGAGGTTGGTGAATCACTTCTGTTTTCTTGATGCTGATTGTCAGACCAAGAGCCTTGCAAGCAGCCGAAAACTTGTCCACAAGCAGTTGCGCTTCCTTCCGAAATGTTGCTCAAAGTGCAGCGTCATCTGCAAACAAAATATCCCTGATGACAGTTTGTTGAAGAAGGGTCTTAGCTTTGAAACGTTGCTGGTTGAAGAGACCACCACTTGTTCTAAATTTAAACTCCACCCCAGTATCTATATCAGCGAAATCATATTTCAGCATAACTGAAAAAAACAAAGCAAATAGCACATGTGCCATTACGCAACCCTGTTTGGTACCATTTGTCACATTGAAAGGTTCTAAAACTCTCCATTTGAAACAACCGATGCCTTCATTCCATCATGGAAAGAAATAATTACATTCAGCATGTTGTCAGGTATTCCCAGCTTGTCCAACACTTTCCAGAGGGCTTCACTGTTTACTGTGTTAAAGGCCTTTGTAAGGTCAATGAAAACCATATACAACTCCTCGTTCTTTTCCCGAACTTTCTCGGTAAACTGGCGGAGGGAAAAGATCATATCGAAAGTACCCCGACCAGCACGGAAACCGCACTGAGATTCGGGATAGATATCATCAACAAGGTGTTTAATTATTCTGTTGAGAATAAGCCCTGCCAAGACGTTCCCTGCAATTGAAAAAAGGGAGATGCCTCGATGGTTGTCACAGATGTTTCTATTGCCTTTATTCTTATACAAGTGTTGAATTAATGCATCTTTGAAATCCTGAGGGACATTTCCACCTTGCCAGATCTTCACAAAGAGACTGTGCAGCTTCTTCACTAGTGCCTGGCACCCGTACTTAAACACCTCAGGAGGTAAGGTGTTTTTCCCTGACCTTTTGCCTGACTACATCTGCCTAATAGCAACGAAAACTTAATGTATTGCTGGAAGGAAGGAGAGTACAGGTATCTCAGGTCGTTCAGTGATAGATAAAAGTATTTCTTCATCAGTTGTGGAAGTAATGTTTAGGACCGCTTCGAAGTGCTCCTTCCAGCGATTCAATATATCGGCTCTATCATCTATCAGTGTGCGATCATTTGCAGATACGGGAGAAACGTTAGATTCGTGACGTCCAAAAACTTTCTTAATACCTCTATAAAAGACTTTCAAGTCATTTCTGTCAAATACTTCTTGCATTAATTTGGCATGTGAGGACCACCATGCCTCTTTCATCTGCCGTAATTCTTTCTGGACTTTACTTTTGCATTCCTTGTACAATTTCCTCTTTAGTGTTGAGTTTTTATCATCAATCCAGGTTTTATGAGCCTTATGCATTTCATTGATCAACTCCTGGGCCTCAACATTCTGGTCATCGAACCAGTCCTGATTCCCACGGACAGGTAACCCCAAAACTTCCAATGCAGATGTGTGGATTTCCAGGAAGATTCGATATCATCGGTTATCTCAACTGAATCCAATGAGAGATCAAGATGGGCCGACAGTGCTGCCCGCTGAACGGTATTCTTTAATGGTAGAATGTGTATCTGTTTAGGGACAGAGGAGCGTTTCACTCGTCTGTGCTGTAAACGAAAAGACGTTTTACTTCGAAGCAAGGCATGATCTGAAAGATAGCAACTTGTATGGAACGGACGAGTGACACGAAAGTCCCCAAGGGACCCGTCTCTTGGTGATGATGTAGTCACTCAAGTGCCAATCCCTAGAACGAGGGTGCATCCACGTAGACTTGTGGGAGTTTTTTTCTGTTGGAATACAGTGTTGGTAATGCACAGATTAAGCTCTCCACAAAGAGACAACAAACGAAAACCATTCCCATTCATACGACCAACGCCATCATGACCCAGAACACCACGCCATGATGTACTATTGACACCCACACGTGCATTAAAATCACCCAAAAGAATAAGTTTGTCCTTGTGTCGAACATTAGTGATAATTTCTCTTAGTTGCTGGTAAAAATCATTTTTCTCCTGCTCTGGTCTGTTTAACGTGGGAGCATAACAACTAATTAAAATAGCACGGCTATCACATTCAAGATTAAGGGTTAATGTCATTAAGCGATCCGAAAACCCCTTTGGAAGGGTCGGCGATGACTTTGCAAGATTGGACTTGATAGCAAATCCTACTCCAGAATGTCGAGGTTCCTCTGGGCCTTTGCCATTCCAGAAAAAGGTATAACCACCCTTTTCGTCTGTCAGCTGTGAATTTCCAGCCAGGCGAGTTTCACTAAGGGCGGCAATAATGACGTCAAACCTTTTAAACTCAAGTGCGATAAGAACCGTCCTACGTTCTGGCTGAGTATCATTGTCAAGTAGAATACGGACATTCCAAGATCAAAAATGAAAGTGTTTACTTCTTCTGTTATTGGGACTGCATGTTGGAGACCCAAACAGCTGCAGTTGGCTGCCAAGGGAAATGATGAGCAAGCATATGTTAAGGGCTCCTTTTATCGCCCCCTCCCCAGCATAAGGGAAAGCAGTGCTATCCTCCAACAGGGCTACTTGGTCACCGATAGAGGACACGGACTGCACAATTGCTACGTAAGAAAAAAAATGCAAACACAAAACACATAATTTCTTCATAAAAAAATGAATATTTTAAATCTTTTATATTTGTTTAAGCATTTACATCTAATTTAGCTGATACCCCCTTAGGTCTTTCTAGAAAGTGGCATTCCGAGTAAAAATCCAGTAAGATATATCGTAATATTTATAAACTGATATTGTTGAGATAATTATGAACTTCTAAGTACCCAAATAGAGCTGCAATATCTCCCGATTACACAGCTTTTTAAACTTCTCTCTTACGCTCTTTCTCTCTCTCTCTCCCTCTCACTCTGTATATATATATATATATATATATATATATATATATATATATATGTATATATATATATATATATATATATATATATATATATATATATATATATATATATATATATATATATGTATATGTGTGTGCGTATAAATAGGAATATAAAAAGCTACATTAAACGCCCCGTGTAGATATAAAAACAGTCGGTAATACAAATTCTTACTTAATCAGCCTGATCATCGTCTATTTTAAGTGCTGGTCAGCGAACAAGTTACAGGGCAGACTACGGTCGTCCCACACCCCTCAACACTGCTAAGTATTTTTGTTTATTTGGATTGTATCACAGAAATATCTTCAAAAGCTGATTTTTTTTCTGTGTTTGATTTTCCCCTCATTTGTTTATTTCGTAGCCGAAGTAGTTAAGCTTATAAGTCAGAAATGAGACTTGTTTTTTTATTTAAATCGACGATATTTCTATATGCATCAGTAAATTGCGAAACATTCCTCCAGGTCTTTAGTCAATAAAATAAGTTCAGGTCGAAATAGTCTAAATATAAGATTGAAGTTATAATACCTCATCCAGTTCCTCAGCTTTTAAATGCTCCATATATATATATATATATATATATATATATATATATATATATATATATATATATATATATATATGTATATATATATATATATATATATATATATATAGTACCGTTAGGCCTCTACACCAACGTATTAAAGAGCATCTAAACACCCACATTTCTTCCTTCCATAAACACTTAATATCATGTGGCAACACACATCGCTCCATTAGTGTCCGCATCCTCAACTCTGTCCGCAATATAGGTCAGCTTCGAATTTCGGAAGCTATCCTAATCTCTAAATTTCGCCCTGCCTTGAATAACAGATTCGAGTTGTCATCTCCCTACATCCTCTGATTCTTACATCCTCACACTCCCACCTCCTCACACTCCCACCCTCAACTTACTTACTTTTCTTTTTTTTTTTTTTTCATAATCCTCCCCCTTCCCATAATCTCTTCTTATTCCCCCCCCCCCTTCCCCTGCTAAAAAAATAAAAAAAAAATTTTAAAAAAAGGTCCCATCCTTGGCTTTTATCCACTTCACAACTCAAATTCCTTCTCAAGTTTCCAATCTCATTTCTAAAGTCTGAATATATTATTTAGAATAAGTTATCTCCCTTTGACAGTAAATTTAAATTTAGATTTGAAGAGAATAAATGAAAAAAAAAAATAAATAAATAAATAAAGACTAATTGATGAGTCATGTAAAATGAAACATAATAACATTTTTTAAAAATTGGTATATTACTAAACTAATGTTTATAATTTTTTAACCTTAGTTATATGATTGGTTAATAGAATTTTGACATTTTCTGCGTTCCTACTGCCAATTGTTTTCCCCTGTATTACGATGATCTGACACCGGTTTTTTCCCCGTTTTTTCGACCCTCTCGGTCTTCTATTGTTGTCTTCTGATAATGAAAGTTTTTCATTCGAAAATTTAAGATTACCCTTTGCCGATCTGTTACTTACCAAAAAAAAAAATACTATTTGGTATTTAATCAGTTTTCGTGAAATTATTAATAAATCGTTTTGAGTTTCACTTTCTCCCTGCGTTTATTTCTTTTCACTTTTCCATCTTACGGCAACCACATCGCATTGCTATAACCTTGGACGACTAATTTATATATATATATATATATAAATAAATGTATATATAATATATATATAGAGAGAGAGAGAGAAAGGGAGACAAAGAAAGAGAGAGAGAGATTAACATGAGTCACGTTCCATTGTTCATTATCAATGTTGGTAAGTGAACAAGGTACGATGCAAAATCTGGTCGTCCCATGCCTCCAAACTTGATAAGCAGTTTTTATTTTATCTATCTATTTCCATTTTTGTTTTTTGAATTTTCTCATACTAACACTTTACAAAGTTGATGTCTCTTATTTTGTAACTGACGAATACACAGAAAACAATTGCTTATTCTCGAACGTGAAACACGCTAATAGGTACGCATTTTTTTTTCTTTTATCATGTTTAAATCAATGATATTTCTTCATATATAGGTAAATTACGACATTTTTTTAGGTATCTAATTCATGATATAGAATCGAGTACAAAAACTAGTCTGAATATAAAACAGAATTCGTTACTTCTATTCCCTTCATAATATGTGTATTTATGAGAGGAACACCAATCTTAAATAGGCTGTCATTTGTCGAAGGGGTCGTTTTAACTAATTCTATTTACACGTGTATATATATATATATATATATATATATATATATATATGAACATACTATATATATATATATATATATATATATATGGATATATATAAACATACTATATATATATATGTATATATATATATATATATATATATATATATATACATATATATATATGTATAAACATAAAGCAAGTCCTAATTAATAATTAATTTTCCAATTATATGGTTAGTGAACAACTAAAATTAATGATTATGAATTTAGATAATCCTACTAATAATAAGCTAAACAATTCCCACTACATAAATCTATTCTATTGTAACCAAATACATCCAAACTTTAAATTTGATGAAAAAGCTCTTAAAAAAATAATACATCGCTATATATCCCCCACGAATTCTGATGATAAAATACGATTTATTATTTATTATAAAAAAATTAAAACATCAAACTATGTTGTTAAAATAAACACTTCTTAAACCCCAAATACATTAGGAAGTACCAATATAATATGTCAGTTCCAATGCCCTATGGGAGAATGTATCTCCGACAACAATAAAAAACTAATTCTTACATAGGTTTTACTTCCACAACACTCTCCCGAAGACTCAGCCTACATCTCTCCGACACTAGCTCTATATGCCAACACATAAAAAAAACATAATTGCACCCCCTCCCAGTATAGAAACATCCTTGTTAACAATACCAAAATAATACACCACCATAACAATATCAAAAAATTAAAAATACTCAAAGCCCTCTACATAAAACTAAACATCCCACAATTAATAATGTCAATTATGAAACTAGTCACAATATTTTAAAGTGTCTAGCATAATAATTAACATTACCAAATTATTAGCCATTAGGTAGTTATGCGTTCGAATTGTATGCACTTTCTTTAACGTCAGCAATTTCTTAACGGTTTAAACAGTCAAACTTTTTAATCTCTCATATGTGTAGAACGCCATCACGCTCTCATGTACATTTCAATATTACAGACGCTTTTTCAAGTTATAAACTACTTGCCGTTATAATTCAAAAATGAGCACAACAGTAAAGCCATAATCTGTAAAGACACTAAAACTAATACCGCCTGAAGCTTATTTGACGATTCAAATCGAAAGTACTTACAAAAAAGAGAATGGAACCAGAAACCCATGGATCATATTTACATCAATTTGACCGAACAATTTGATGGACCATTCGGAAAATTGAAAAAATAAAAAAACTCGCATCAAACAAAACCAGTCCGTGTCATTTAATAATGTTTTCCTAAATATATATATATATATATATATATATATATATATATATATATATATATATATATATATTCTGCCTGATGAGATCTCAGTTTATAGTAACTGTTGATCGATAACATCGACATGCCAGTGTCGCAAATTTTGTACATGTATGTGTAAATAAAATTATCATATATATATATATATAGAGAGAGAGAGATAGAAGAAAAAAGAGTGATAAATATGCGGCGATTGTCCAAATTTATTTCAAATTTCAATTGTTCAATGCAAGGTTGTCAGTAATAAACTAGTGTTTATTTTTCTTTCCTTAAGCCAATTTTTAATAATAATTCTCATATTTTTCAAATATTTGAACTTTGGTTTTTTCGAAAGCCAACTTATCCATCTGTATTTCTCCTCTGATGATAAGATTTCGATCTTTGAAAAGCCTTGGCTTAAGGAAAGAAAAATAAACACTAGTTTATTACTGACAACCTTGCATTGAACAATTGAAATTTGAAATAAATTTGGACAATCGTCGCATATTTATCACTTTTTTTTCTTCTATCTCTACTATTGCTCTATCTCGTATATTGAGCTAATCCTTTTCACAATAGGTTCCATCTACTAAAAGTTTTCACTTTGGTTTATTTTGATCCTATATATATATATATATATATATATATATATATATATATATATATATGGATGAGAAAAGAAGGATGAGAGTAATCTTACTTAATGGGAAATGAAAAGGAAAAACATAAAGATATATATTTTTTTACACATTCATCAACGTTTCATTTTTATTCGTAAGACTTCCTCAGGAGGATAATTTTAAGAAAAATGTCATGCAAGTACATCAAAATATTGGGGTAACATGATGGGTTTATGAGAAAAAGAAGTAGACGTGTCTGCCGAGAGAGCTGGTCCAAGGTCCTCGCTCAGAGAAGTCAATGGCAGAGAGTGAAATGAATGTCGATGGCTGTGAGTTAAAAAGGTGAGGAGTGGAGTTGTTATGATTTTGTCTTATGGTGGGAGAGAGGGGAGGGTGTGCTGAGGTTTTTATCGTTGTTAGGTGTAGCATGAATCTTGAGGGTGTATGTATTTGCATATGAATGCGTTATTGGAATGCTATCAACCTAAAAAATTACATAATAATGCCTAACACAACAACTAACGTCACGAAAACTATCAAAAGATTCAACGCACAACATACAATTCCCACTTTTCTTTGTCACAGAGGTACTAGCGCGGGTACAACTTACATTCACTCAGTGCCTTGCTTTGTTTCCTGAGTAGAACTATGCACGTCTTTTCTAATCTCTCTATATGAGCACTTTTTGAATACTTATCTGTCACTAAGTCTCATATAACGAGTTTGGGTCTTTCTTATTCCGACAGGTTTGCTATCCTGTCTATCTGCTGTCTTCGACTTGTAGTGCAGTTGCTCAGACTCGTTGATTGCTTTAAGAACTGCTGCTGTATCAACAGTTGTATAACATCGTGTGTAAGTGTGCGTACTATGTCGCGTATAGTAAATGACCCAACAGGTTTCCCCGATTGACTTTCCCTACTACACAACCCCATGGATAAAGTCTCGAGTATTAATACTGATATATAAGCTTTTGTTACGAGCAAACACCCACTTGGTCCTCCCTACTGCATCTTAAACAAAAATGACAATACAATAAAAAAGAAACAAACCTAAACCAGACACTAAACAAAAACATATTCGCCTCGTCTTTTATGGCTTGCATTTACAAATATCCGGAAGCTTTGAACTAACGTTTATGCCACATAACCCTTTCTTTTAGTAAACTCCTCGAATATCCTTGCACTAAGTGAAACACATCTACAAAGGTAAATCGGGTCACACTATTTTGACATGACTGAATACCCTCCACTCAACCATGTAGACTCTGACAAACATATGCAAGCACTATGAGTTTATGTTCAGAATACCCCACTCTTTGACTAGAGAACATAGTCTTGAATCAGATGATCAGGCCTACATGGACTTTAGATTAACCTTACTGCCCAGCGTTATTAACCTATTCTTATTATAATGTATCCTTCAACCAATGCCTCTGCTGAACCATGTTTCTAAAAACATAGATACACAACTCTCACTAAACTCGAGAGCCTAAACTCATATATGTAGTTGCAAATAACCGCGGTTGGCTTGGATTCGTCAGCTATACAGATCAGCTGGAAACTTTAAGTATAGTCTCTCCATAGCGCACTAATTCTTATAGAAGGTATACAGAAATGACCAGAAAACTAATTCAAACGCAGAAACTATGTACTCGTGATATCCAGGAAATTATTATCAGTGTTTGTTTAACAATGGATAAGCAACAATTCTCAAAACACTATGCTGACGTTTGCACGACTGCTTACATGGCTGAACTAGTTGCCCAGCGTTTTGCCTTAAACTCTCCTTTGGACTCTGAAAAAAAAAACTTCCGACATCTCCCCTGGTAAACTCAAGCCACACTTAATGTCCTGGTCATAACCCCGGGACTTCATTAAAAACCTCGACATCTCATAAGTATGCGGATCTGATTTTATACCAGTAATAGTAATAAAGAAATGGTTTGTTTAATTTGCCCCTGTCCTGCTAAACTATTCTAAAAATGCTTTGACCAAACTTGCTGCTTTTATAGCTGGGAAATCGCCTCCGTCGTGTCAGTCCTTAATAATACTGGAGATAAATCTGGCCTACAAAACTGTCGCCCTATCAGTCTATCCTTGCTCTTCGCTAAAATGTGTGATCCCTTAATCAATCTAGCGATAGTCCGGCACCTCGTTACTGCTAAACATGTTTTTGAACATTAGTATGGGTGTAGGCAATCACGGTCTATTGCGCATACCCTAACAGTCATCTTCGAACGCATATATCATATACTTTACAAGGCAGATTAAGCAAGTGCGGATGCGCTTGATATGTTGAAAGCCTTTGCAAAAGCTGACTTTAAATCCTTCTCATAAAAGTTGATTCATATGGTATTACTGGACGAATGTTAAATATAATTTGATCCTTCATAACCCCCAAAAAGATCAAGGTGGTCGTCGATAGTCGTTAATCTAAACTACATGACATGAATGCAGGTGTATCCCAGCGATCGATGTTTAAAATGTGAATGTTTCTGATCTTCATAAACGCCTTCTTTGATTACATTGTGTCTCAGAATGGAATATTTGCTGATGACAGAACGCTCTACTCTCATCATGTAGGCAAAACAGACGCGCAGATATCCGAAGCAATGGCTTAATCCCAAGAGAGTGACCTCACTCGTTAACTCACCCCCACTCCTTTTTTCCCCTTTTCTAGTTGAATCCTAATTCGCGCTAACATCCAATTTCAACTTTATACTTCACCCCCCACTTTCACACTCTTAGTTTTAACCGAACTCTTTCACCGCATCGCTCCCTTTCTCCTCCTTCGTACCCATCCCTTTCTCCTCCCCCACACCGCTTACCCGTTCCTCCCCTGCCTACTGGTCGCATATTTTGTTTTTGTTTTTGCTGTTTTTTGCTTTTCTTCTCTTTAAGCCGGCTTTCTCAACGGGCTAGCTGTAAATATTTTCGCTGCCTCTTTTTCCCACTTTAAAACACTCTCCTTTGTTACCTCTGCCCAGGAAGTGTTTTTAATGGCGAATATTTTCCTCCTCAATCCTCTCTGAGCCTGCCTGCATCATCGAACGTACCTTTTATTGGACATTTTACCCTTTTGGATTTTCTATTTTCGCCGTACCTGAAGTTGTGACTTCTTGGATTTTAACTTTTAAACTTCTCTCATTACATCTCGTGCCTTTAACGACCATCCTATCTACATCTTATTCTCTCCGTTGGACTTTTCGACACCGGACTTTTTAGCAATCGGACATTTGCTTGCATACGGGCAGCGTTTTGCCCTGCGTTTCTTTCCCTACAACTTTTATTTCATTTTTTTCAAATTTAAAATCTTGGCCATTGCCAACTTATCTATCCCAGCGACTTCCTCTGATGATAAGATTTTGATCTTTGAAAAGCCTGGCTTAAGGAAAATTTAACTTGAATAAATTGCCTTTTTGCGGAATATACCTTGCTCTGAGCAATTGAATTGAATTTTGATTTGGCTTTTGCTTCTCTAATTCCTTTCCATTCTTCTTCATATATATATATATATATATATATATATATATATATAATTTATTTTATACGTACATAAAAGTAATCCATGGACACGTGTTTTGGGCTCACAGCCGTCATCAGCATGGCTAACTCAGACGGAGATCGAACCTTCACGTGTCCATGCATGACAATAAGATTGGTATATTGAGTTAATATCTACATTTCTAAATCGCTCGGGGGAGAATGAAACTGCGTTAAAGTAATATGTTTGGAAGGAAGAATCTGTGTTACTAGACGAATCTGGTTCCCGGGCGTCTCGCGGCAGACACCATGCTATTTGTGTGCTGCAGGTTTAGATTTCGTAGTGAAAGCTAAAGGTGACGGTTTTAAGTTAGTAATATCAACCAAAAGAACTCAAAGAGATGAACTTTGCATTTTAGAATGTATAAATTATTTTGCAACATATGATGCGTGTCCTTTTCTTTCCAAAATTTACGCATCCCTTTCGAATATCCTGTACAGATATAAAAATAGCGAGTCTTCATGACTACACCGGCCAACGTAAGTTTATATTGCGGAAAAATGTGAAACTTGATTGAATTTTACAAGGTCGAAAGCAAGCTCTAATACGATCATTTGCTACAATATGGGCGACGTAGCGAGTATCTACGATGAAGAGAAGCAATGATATTGACAAAAGTATGACTTTTACAGATTCCGTAACTTTGAATCTGAATATTTACATAGATATCTCAAAATTAAATCACTTCTCCTATAGAGCCTATAACCGATATGTGGATCATGTTTGTCGACGATTTGTTAAGCGCTATTTACGCTAAAAAAACAAGGAAACATACTCACACTTCAACCGATTACATAGTCTCTATCGAGATAGCGAAACCATCGCGTAGGATCCTAAAAATGTTAGTTCAGGACACCTTTTACACTCTATGTATGGATTGTTTCCAGTATTATGTAGTGAAAGGCAGTGGAGATATATACATAACTATATAAGATATTCTTTAAAATATTATAAATTATTATTCCGCAAAAGGAAAGTATACGAAAGATCGCCCTCGAAAAAAAAGTCCGCTATAAATATAAGCGTCTTCAGAACACATATTATTGATAAATAACAC
>OY744521.1:143097263-143107263 GCA_963556195.1 Sepiola atlantica
TAGTCGAGCGAAAAGTAAACAGACCAACGTCTTTAAACTGTATATATTTATCTCGCGTACAACGGCAAAATAACTCATAATTTCATTCTGTGTATGTTTTAATAAATATGTTTAAGATTTCTGTTGAAATTCATCGATTTGGTTTACGAGTTATTAATTATTATAACTTTAATTACAAGGTAACAAAAGTGGCGATCAGGGATTTTCAAAAGAAAAAACAAAATTTACTACAACAACATTTACGTTTGATGGAATTATTTTCAGAGAGATTTTCCACACCTTCACTGTCGATTTCAGAAACAAATCTTAGGACGTCTACAGTTTCCATTTCACAAGCAATAACAGAATTCCGTTATGACACATTGGCAAATTCGACGTTTGAAACATGGTTTGCGCGTTTCGAGGACATTTTTCGAGTTGATTTCACGGCTCAAGCTGACGACTGAGAGGTAAGACTTCTGCTACAGAAACTTGGAACGTCGGAACATGATCGGTATGTAAATAACATATTACCAAAACATTCACTTGACTGCAGTTTCACCGACACAGTATAAATCCTTACTCAGCTTTCCGGTGAGCATATTTCATTATTCAATATGTGGTTCAATTGCCTTAGCATAACGAAATATTCTTCGACCGATTTTTCAACGTATGCAGGCCTTGTAAACAAAGAATGTGAACGTTTTAAAATCTCTTCCATCACAGACGCTCAGTTCAAATGTTTGATTTTTGTGGGTGGTTTGAGATCGGTGGAGAAGGCAGATATTCGCATACGGATTTTGTCAATAATAAAACAAAATCCAGACATAACATTGCAACAAGTTGTCGTGGAATGCCAGCGTCTAGCGAATCTAAAACATGATTAAGCTATGGTACAATAAGCATCAGAATCCATGGTAAACACAGTGTAAAAACGTCGGCCCACCTCACTGACCTCAAAATCCGTCCTGCCCCCAACAGCGTGTTGGAATTGTAACAACTGGCATTTTCTGCGGTACTGCACTTTTAAGACACACCGCTGTCGCAGCTGCAATCGACTCGGACATAAAGAGGGATTTTTCCTTCCTCCAGGACGAAAACAAACCCATAATAGGCAAACCTCACATAACAGGCAACGACAACAGCACAGAACAAAAACAAAGTTTTTCAAAAACAAACAGTTTTCAAAGGGAAATATATTGCAGTACAATTGAATGACCATCCTATTCAACTACAAATCGATACAGCATCAGATAGAACTATTATATCACAAACACTATGGGGATCCATAGGCCAGCCTCCATTGACACCAACAAGTCAGGTAGCACAGAGTGCTTCTGGAGATTGTGTTCACATCACGGGTTAATTAACCGCTACCATCAAAATGAAAGAAAAAACGGTATCAAGTACCGTATACATAGCAAATTTATGCCATAATTTGCTGGGACTTGATTTTATCAAGTTACTAAGTCTTCTCGACATTTAACTCAACTAGATATGTTAGGTGGTGTCCAGATCGTCACCTTAGACCAGCATTTTCGACCAGACCAAAGACATCATGAAACAATTTTCTCCAGTCGTCACAAACAAATTGGGACGTTGCACTCAGGCAGAGGCCACACTGTTCCTGAAACCATCTGCTAAGCCTGTTTTTCGATCCAAACGCCCAGTGTCATGCTGCATTGCGACTGGTGGACCAGGACCTAAAACGACTTGAGGAAATGAAGGTCATAATACCAGTAACATATTCACGGTCGACAGCACCCATCGTGGTTGTAAAGAAAGCCGATGGTTCAATTCAGTTTTGTGTGATTTTTCAACGGGGCTCAACGCAGCACTAGAGGATCATCAATACCCATTGCCAATCCCCGATGATCTCTTCATTCTACTTAATGTTGGCACCTGCTTTGCAAAATTGGACTTCGAAGAGGCTTGTTTGCAAGTCGAAGTGGCAGAAACCTCCAGGGAGCTGCTTACTATAAACACACACCGTGGATTATTCCAATTCACTTGTTTACCGTTTGGGGTAAAAACAGCCCCTGTCATATTTCAACAGATTATGGACACAATACTCACTAGCATGGAAGGTACAGCTGCATACTTGGATGACATCATTGTTGTTGGGCAATCATACCAGGAGTTGACAAAACGTATCAGCAAGGTTCTAACCTGCATCTAAGACCTGAAAAGTGTTATTTTTATTTACCGTCTATGAAATACTTTGGATTTATGTTTGATTGTCGGCCAGATACTTCTAATGCGTCAGCCATTAAACACATGTCACCCCCAACGGACGTTAGCGGTCTACGTGCATTTCTGGGACTGGGGAGCTACTACGGTAGTTACTTGCCTTCACTCAATCAAATCAAATCACCGCTCAACAAACTGTTGATAAAAGACATAAAATGGTCCTGGCTCGAGGATTGTCAAAAATCATTTGACAAAATCAAAGCACTCATTAACTCGGACCTACTGCTCACACATGTTGATCCAAATAAGAAAATTGTGGTAGCAGCAGATGCATCAAATCATGGCGTTGAAGCTGTAATCTCGCATATATTCGCAGATGAAACTGAGAAAGTTATCATGCATGCATCCAGATCCCTGACACCCGCTGAACGCAATTACAGTCTGGAATAAGAAGAACTTTAACTGATTTTTGCTGTGAAGAAATTCCATAAGATCTTGTTCGGGCGTCACTTTAAACTTCTGACAGACCATAAGCCACTACTGTCAATATTCGGCTCAAAAAAAGGTATTCCGGTATATTCAGCCACCCGATTACAACGGTGGGCAATCATTCTACTGGAATACGATTTCGCTATACAGTACCGCCGAACAACAGAATTCGGCCAACCTGATGCCTTGTCACGACTCATATTGTTGAATATCATAATGTTAAAGATTCAGGGTTCTTATGAGTTGATCTGAGTAGTGCCAACCATAACTCGCTGGTTAAATGAAAACTCCGCCAAATCCAATTCGAATAAAATTAAATTGATCTGATATATTCGTCCATTTCTTCTTCAGGGTCCGATAAAAATTATTACAATTAACACCAAGTGAGTTTACTGAACTTTTTATATAATTTGGTTTATTTATCGTTTAATTAATAAACCTTGGATATATTTTTCACTGTCATTTACTGCATCGATTGCGGACGCATTACTCGACTGGATAATTATTTCGTTTTTAGACTGCCACTCACCACCATTTTCAATCAACCTCTCGGATATCGTTCCTGAATATGTTTTAAATTGCATGACTTGGATGAACTGTATAGCTTTAACAAAAAAGTATGTTTTGGGCTGATATATTTGATGTGCTATATACTTTTATGTATTTTTATATACATTTTATATATTTTCCAAGTGTAATTTTATTACCTGAAGTAATGTCACTGCGGTAATGGTCCTCTGAGAAAAGTATTCATCTTTGAAAACTCATGAGTTAAGGACGTTAAGATACTTTTCTCTAAAAATTGAATTCTAATAAAATTTGATTCGCACCTTATTTTATTATTTCATTTCATATCATGCTATATATATATATATATATATACATATATATATATATATATATATATATATATATATATATATATATATATATATATATATATATGATTTTTTGAAAGCTTACCAAAGCATTCCGTTCTGGAGCCCAATCAACACCACAAAATATGTTTTATTCAAAAATTATGTTTCTGTAATGAAACACTCTTCTGTGGTGTTGATTGGGCTCCTGAACGGAATGCTTTGGTAAGCCTTTAAAAAATCACATAAACATACTCTGTACCCTGTAATCGAGTATCATCAAGCTTGTTTTTATTGGACAAATCTCGGTCTTCACTGAATTTTTTTAAGTGGAAAATCCAAATTTATATATATATATATATATATATATATACATTTTTAAATACTATGCAGATTTGCCGTGTTGTCTTGGATGTGTGCTTAGGTGTACATTTTTTACTCTTCTCCCATTGTTCGTCTATAACGACTCTCTGCTGGCGTCTCACATGTATGTCCTTCTCACATTGTCATACACATATCATTGCTAGCTCGAAGGTGCGAAAAAATAGAAAGAGAAAATATATCACATATTTGCCAAATAAATATCGCTCATACTTGTTAAACATTATTTGTATTGACCAATAACATCTCGCTATGCGTTTTGTTCCTTGTCTCATGTTTGGTCTGCTATCGAAATAACATATATTAAATCTTCACTTTTTGTGAAGACGTTAGTTTATACGAACGAAACCGGTCGAATATGTAGATTTTGTTAACTATTGTAAGTAAATATGTTGCTTGCATGTTTTTATACACACACACGCATCTATATATATATATATATATATATATATATATATATATATATATATATATATATATATGTATGTATTTGCTATATCGGCAATTACAATTACTCTATTTTGTATTTCTCTCAAAGAAAAAGATTACTAAGATACCCAAGTTCGTTAATACTAAATAAGTCTTGTAGCTTTCAATGTAGCCACCTTTTATTTCCCTGTCTCTTAATTTAATGTTTCTTGAACTAATTAAAACAAACGTTTGGTGTTTTTTTGTATCACACTTAATGTGTATGTCATGTATATGTATAGCATATTGATTCTGATATTTTTAAAACATTTATAATACCTTTTCAACATCTTAAATATCTGATGTTAAGAGTTATATGTGTTTACACTGTGTGTGCCTGTAAATGTATCTTTCTCTCCATCTTTCTCTTTCTCTCTCTATCTCTATTTCTCTCTCTCCATCTCTATATAATTATTTATATTTTTCATTAAAGTCCAGTAAATATTACTAACACATAATGTTTATTGGAAAAAGAAAAATCAAGCAAAAAGATGTAACTAAACAGTTTTACAATGTTGGCTTAAATGCAAAGATGATGTCTTAATACATACGATATATATATATATGTACACACACGACAAAGACACACACACACACACACACACATATATATATATATATATATATATATATATATATATACTAGCAAATATATTCTCCAATTACATATGTTCGCTAGACAGATATCATGGTTTGCGAGCATATACAACACTGACCTCCTTGATTGTATTATAACGAACAGTGATATACTATACTACACCCGGAATACAGAAGGAGTTACTGCCTAGGAGAATGGTATTATGCCACCAGAACATATGGTATATTACAACAACCCTCAACGAAAAAAAGAAAGTAATCCTGAAAGTATGGTATAATGAGGAACGAATATATATTATACTTCCCACCCGAAAGAAAAGGAATTGATGCATGGGATGAATCTATTATGGCAAATAAAGATATGCTAGACTAACTTAAAATGAGGAGGTTAAGCCTGCGAGGATTCACCGCCATAAAAAGTTGGTGGTAATGTCTGGGCAAATATTATAATTAAAAAACGAATTTAATCTACAATGTGTTCTTCATAAGAAGAGGGTAATGTCTGGTAGAATGTAAATATAACGTAACTAATTCTACACTACGAACCATAAAAAAAGAAGTATCTCCTATGAAAGGAGAAACTAATGCCTGCGTGTAGGATATCATGAGAACAGCCCAGATACTACACTAATACTCCCTTAGATAATACATTAGTTACTGTACAAAGTCGAATGTAATATTCCGGGGTATTTTCCCCACAGTCTTTGAAAGGAAAATAAAATACTGTGAGAACGATCTTATGATAAGAGAACATAAAGTACACTCACTACAACTCACAAATAAAAGATAATATATTGAAAGCTTGTGTAATCTCGCGACCACTTAAAAATATATACATTATTACTGAGAGGACAGTCTTATGCAACATGACCAATGTTATGCTACACATGCACCATTAAAATAGATTTAGAATTGTTTTGGTTGGTGTCAATATGCATATTTACAAACACATAATTAGCTACGGTCCCATTGATGTGTGATTCAGATAAAAGTGCAATATCAGTTCTCTGCATAGAAGCGACATCAGACATTTTTATAATACTGTAATTTTTCATGTAAATTATCTACCATGAATACAAACTTCTATAAAAATGTAAATATATATCCCTTTTTATTAAATTGTTGAGTAATTTTATTATCATTGATAATAATAATAATATCAATAATAATAATAATTATTATTATTATATCGAAAACACAATCGCGTATATATAAAGACATGTGGCAATTGAAATTACAAATGTATGATAAAAATATTAATTTATTTGAAAGTTTCATAACATAAATATGCAAACAATTAATGCTCATAATGTTATGTGAGTATTTGCAGATTACTAGATATACAGTATTGCCAACATGATTTTGTATGATAAGATTAAATAAGCACACACTCTTTAGATAGTAATATAGTTAAGATAGATGAATGTGCAAAATATTTCCCATATCTATAAAGCACAGTGTGTCTATTCAACGCCCATACATGTGTTCGTGATTTAAATAACATACAAGAAGAGCAAACATATATACAGTATGTATACGTTCGAATAATATTGCTAAACAAGCCATAATTAAGTTTGTAATGGATTAAATAACCAAGAAATACCATACATTACGAATCTCATTTTACACTTTGCTTATTACGAAACTCGCTTAGAAAAAAAATCGCTCGTTTTATTATTATCCGCTAATAAATGAGTATAAATAAAATGCAGCTTAGTTCGTAACTTACTGATATGTATGTACGCATGCATGAATTATTTTTTGTTTATACATACATGGTTTGTTAATTAAGATTCCGATGTTGCATATTTTTACAGACTTTATCGTAAGCAACGTTTACAAAGTGTTCAGTCTGTTTGTTATCTGAGCGTGTCCTTATACTGCAATTCTCTAACGGTTGTTTTCCTTCCCGAACTATCGTTATAACATTCAATTTGTATATTCTTTTGAACGAACGACTTTTCATTCACCAAATTTAACTGAAGGAATTCAATATACACATATAACTTTCGCAGAATATCGAATATCTTACAAAAAAGTGTGTATGCATAGGTTCCAATGCGCAAACACGGTTTTTTTTCCTGCGGGTGGGGGGGGGGGATGGAATCGCAAGCCAATCGCTTATGTAGACAGATATTTTAATCTTTATTTATTTAGAAAAATTGTACACTAACGTACATTTTCTTTTGTTGCCTTGCTTTTAACCTTGTATGTCATTTACACAAATGTTGTTCTTATAATTCTAGACTTTTGTTGTTCGCCTACAAAAGTTCCCCATATTACCGAGTGAGGAATTCGTAGAAACATATACGTGGTAAATTGAATTCTATACGAATGCTCGTAGACACATTTGGGATGTATGCCACATAGCTGAACGTGTGGGTGTGCCATCGACAATATCAACTACGTCATGATATCTACATTTCACTTTTGAATGCACTTAAACAAATTCTAAACGCAAGTAAAAAGATAGCTAAATCAGAATGTACAAACAATGAAAGCAACATAATGTAACGTTCTCCGACATTTTAAGATGCGGGTCTGTCCACATATGCCTATACAAATCTCTCTCTCTCTCTCTCTCTCTCTCTCTCTCTCTCTATATATATATATATATATATATATATATATATATATATATATATATATCTGTCTCATCCTAAACAAGGCAAGTATCTATTGTAGACGCAAGGGACTACTGATGATTACGTTGACTGTTTTGGGGATGATTCTAAATTTAAAGTTGTTCGCATTACTTTTAAATTTCTTCACCTCTCTACAGTCGAGGAAACAGGGAAAAAGGGAGGGAGTTCAAAAGCCCATAATCGCGAGGAAATACGCTGTTAGATAGAATACTCTCTTATATCGGTGGATCTCCACAAAAAATGAATAGGAGTTAGCTGATTGTCGAGTTGGTCGAGTGTGTATACGTCCAGCGGCACCAGAGCAGCAAATATATCGGATCACATTCATTGTGTCAGAATACCCGTGCGGTCTAAGAAGCAAGACTCAAGGTATTTTCTCATATATATATATATATATATATATATATATATATATATATATATATATATATATATATATATATATATATATAATATTATGATTCGGATTATTGCAAGGATCTACGAAAGGATATGAACACATAAATTGTCTGTTATAATCAACAATATATATATATATATATATATATATATATATATATACATATATATATATATATATATATATATATATATATATATATACACGACACAAAACTACATTAATACATTAATTTCAATCATTTACATCCTTTGAAAATCGGAAATGATTACATTTAACTTCATTTTCTTTCTTTTGTTACAGTTACCGAACCACTTTTAAGTCGGTAATAAAAACTAATTTTGTCTACAGACTAAAACAACAACTAAGGGCAAATGTTATATGTTATATGTTTCAGATAACGTAATGTGGGGCTTCAAAAAAATAAGAAGATATTCGAACAATCGGTAAACCAAGAGTCTTCGGTTGTCACATAAAAGTTAATATTATTGTTGAAAGAGTATTTTACTGACAATGTATATTAAACACAAACCCAGATAAAACCACACACCCACACATCTACCTGTATACTACCGCTTACACATATTTTTCTATGTATATTTCTTTGATAACTCCATATTTAACCAAGTGAAAGTATTACATGTTTAAGCATTATTTCGTAGCAAATGTTCATATGTAAACGTTATATATTCATATATCTTACAAATAATATATATATATATATATATATATATATATATATATATATATATATATATATATATATATTCGGCAGCACGTCACATATTATACATGCGTAGTTTAAGACCACGGAGTTTTGTTTCTCTTCTATCCATCAGGTTAATTTTTCGACGCGGCGAGGGATACGTCGGTTTTCCGGTGTTAAAACTATACATACGGCTTTTTTTACTAATAATAAGACACAGGCACCTGAAGACGGTCGCGAGACCGAAAGCGCTCAAGGAATGTCATACGATACAACGTTAGGTGCCATACTCTACCAATAATATATATATATATACATATATATAAATATATATATATATATATATATATATATATATATATATATATATATATATATATAGCTCTGTAGAGATTATGTAAATATTCATTTAGATGTGTACTGTTTACAACTTAATAAGTGTTGTATTGTAACAACTACATAAGCTTTGTAATCTTAGCAACTATAATATATGTAATGCTATTAAGCAATACGGTGTGTAATGTAGACAACCACTAAGTCTTCAAATGTGACAATTTAATAAACTTTGTAGCTAACAATCACATACCTTTGTAATATAAATACTCACCAAACTCTTTAATATTACCAATAACTAAGTGTTGTCATGTTCATATTTACTATATTTAGTAATGTAGACATTCAATATGTTCTGTACTGTTCACATTTACTAAGCTTTGTAATATTAATACACATTAATATATGTAATTTTAAGTATCACTATGCTGTGTAATTGTAATGGTGACTTACCTATGTACAACATGGACTCTTCCTCTTTGCTCAATAAATGCCAACGGCAATTAACTCTCGCCGGAATCCAGTAAGATTGTCTAACTCTACTTACCAGGCGTATATTTCTTCCCTCTGTTCTCTATTTTCATAATACACTTGTTTCTACTTTAAACCGTTTTCGTGTCTTCCTTTCGGTCCCTTTAACAGGGCCACTACAGTAATGTTTACATTTAAATGTTTTCTCTATTTTATTCCACTTAATTTGTGTCTTTTAATGAGTTCAATTGTATTCGTAAAGCCTTGGCATATATATATATATATATATATATATATATATGTGTGTGTGTGTGTGTGTGTGTGTGTGTGTTACTGAGTTTAAAACTTGTTTCATCTATGACTATATTTGTCACGATTTGCTACACAATTTATTTTATATTGTCAAACAAATTGCAAAATAAGATTTTAAATAGCTTAAATATCATGTCTTTTCATAACTAGAGTAGATATGTTAAGGACAAAT
>OY744521.1:143112263-143147263 GCA_963556195.1 Sepiola atlantica
GACCCCAGAGAAAACCACCTGTTATTATCAATGAGCAAACACTGATGATAGGCTGTGTGATAACTCGCTAGTTTATAATAATAAAAATAATAATAACAAACACAGCAACAACAACAATACTACTACTACTACTACTACTACTACTAATAATAATAATAATAATAATGGATTGACTAGCGGAAAGCCTACGACAGAATCCATCTTGCATGAATTACTGAATCCTTAAAAATGCACGAGATACCAAACATGATTCTTTTTACTCATAAAGAAAGCAAGGAAAACATGTAAAAGGGAACTGACAGCTGGGGTACAACGCCGGATTGAATACACACCTAGAGAGCCATTTTCTAAGAAGACTTCCTATTGTTGCATAACACACATGAAAACTGAAGCCACGAAAGTCCATTAAGCGCTTCTAATAATCCAAAAACAATGAAGAAAGTTTATGAAAGTTTATGAAAAGTCTAGAAGCGCTTTCAAACTCTTGTAACACTCAATGTTTAAGGTACTTTTAATATATTTTCTTAAGAGGCACTTTTATGGCACTTTTGGGGCCTTAAACTGTCGGTACATTTTCAAATTACTTCCCGTTATACATATTTTCTTAAATTCTTTTCTCCTTAAACACCCTCTATTTAACATTTAAAATTAAGCACTTTAAACATAGTTCTTTTTAAATTCTTTTCTCATTAAACACAGTTCATTAAACATTGTATCTCATTTAAACTCTTTAAACATATTTAACATTGTTCGTTAAGCATATCAAATTAAACATGGTGCCCTTTTTCTTCCTGCTTTTTAGTTTTTTCGAGTTTTACAGATTAGGATCCCAAAATGTTATGCCCCCAAAAAGTTACCTTACATTTTCTTTCGTCGGCTGGTTGTGATCACCGTTGGTGCCCACGGTTTCGTTGTGTCTCTCTGGCCGTGATCGTTGTTGGGTAATTTTTATCTGTGGATACCAACTTTACTGACAGGCAGAAGACTAACGCGGGGACATTTTTTTCCTCAGAGAGAGTTAAGTCTTTTATTATGCGATGCGGAAGGATTTTGTCCATTCGTTCACTCGATTCATTTATTCTTTTTGCTGCGGGAATGCGACGGGGAGTGCTGCTGGGTCGTAAGGAGATCCAGCCATTACGACGCAAGTCTACATAGTCAATTTTACGCTCTCACTTCCAGAGTTCTTCTTTTTCATCTTAGGACCACCAGATATGGTGGACCGTCCAACTCTTTTCAAAACCTTAGTTTATCACGAAAGAAGTACGACGTCACAAATGTACACGTGTGGTAGGCATGCAAAACATTTGCGTTCACTCATATTTTCTTACATTTACTGACCCGATGTTGTCTGTGAAACTTTGTTATGGTCTTTCAAAACATGATTGACTCATAACGGTTCCCTTCAGTGCATGTCAGGGTGACCTTTACCGAGCTCGAACAAAGTTCACCCCTCTCACAATCACAACTATTGGACCTACACACTTTGATGCATCCGGGGCCTTTCATAATATAACACTATCACCACTACAATTTATCATAAGCAAAAGGCCACTCAACAACATACTTAGAAAATATTATTCCGGATACAAGTTTACAGACATAGACCACACTAATAACTTCATTTATTCACTTAGACACAGTCTTAACTTTGTCAACCTATGTGCATGGACGACGCAAAAAGTAAAACAAGAAACAGGAAAAACTAATAAATAAGACCATAATTTTATGCCAGGACATTCAAATAAAATGTGGAATCGAAAGATGTGCACTTCTGAAAATGACAAAAGGAACACTTGAGACAACAGAATACATGGTTCTGCCAAAGTAAAAAGAGATGAGGGCGCTAGTCGAATATGAGAGCTGTAATGTTTAGGAGTTCTGGGAGCAAAAATCATCAAATGTACTGAAATTGAAGAGAAAGCTGAGAAAATAATATTTGGCAAACACAGGAAAAGTATTAAAAACGGAATTATATAGATGACATCTAGTAAAAAATGAACACCTAGGCAATATCACAAAGGATATACGGTGTGGCATTGATAGGCTGGACTAAAAAAGAAGTCAGGTACCCTTGCCAGAGGACTAGAAAATTACTGATTATGCACAACGCGTTATATCTAAGAGACGATACGGCCAAACTGACTTTTATTTTTTTAAAAGGTCCTATTCTGTTTTGCTGTTCTAATTTGAATTAATATCGTCTTAGCCTTCCTTCTATTGCTGCTATCTTTTGTTTTACTTCTTCACGTTTCTTATTCAGTCTTTCCTTGTGAACTGCATTTCTGTTCTTCCATCCTGTCCTATTTTCTTTCATCCTGTGTAGAGTGTTAGCTTCTTTCTGGAGTTTCGTTATCAAGGTTTCCAGTCTGATTTCCCATCCAGGTTTTGTCGGTCTATTGTTTTGGCCAGGTGTTTTTTTTAGTTTCATACTGACTTATGTTGTCCCCACATATATCAAGTTGTTTCGGTCTGTGATAGTGTATCTTTGGATGTACGCGAGTACCTTGTCTACTGTGTCTGTTTCAAGTTTTAACTTCTTCCAATATTCGTTCCTTAGAGATGTGGGATTTGTTTTGTTTTCAGACATGTATCGTTTGATGTTTTCCACTTCTCTTGCTTCTTCCTCGGTGAGTTCTACTTCGGTGAGTTATGTGATTACGTAGTCTCCGAGCTCTTCCGTGCCACAGGGATAGTGTTAATCTCCTTTTAATAAGGCAAAATGTGCACTATCACACGAAGAGAAATACAATTTAAAAAATAATATATATATATATATATACATATATATATATATATATATATATATATATATATATATATTACTTAACTACATAGTATCAGTTTTATAGGCTAATCTAAGACAGCCAGGGGGACAGTAGATTACATTTCCGTTTTTATATGATAATTTTACGCCGTATTATAAAACACATACAGGTCTTTATATTTTGGACAATGATTTTACAAAATTTCTATGAGTAAAAACAGACTTTTCTGTCAGACTTTGAGCAATAAATAATATCTGATTAGTTTTAAATATTAAAAGCAAGAAGTTACATATTAGCTTTTTTGTTTAAACAATGAATTATTATTATTATTATTATTATTATTATTATTATTATTATTATTATTATTAGTTGTACTTACTATGAGTTCTTGCACAGATAATCGACAGTAATTGGGCACCGACAACAAGAAGTGTTATATCCTGGAGACTGAGTGACAGCGACCTTCTCCAGATTTCTAGTATTGTTCACCTGTTTTCAGAAACCACCGCAAATAACCTTGCGGTATTGCACATACCCTCTTACTATTGATTTCTTACTGGTAACGACCATTGGTCTTCTCTTGGATTTGGATGGCAATAAGCATCCCAATGTCCCAGCATTCTCCGCACTTTTCTTGTGTTGGTGTGGTTTGCGCTGTCCATACTCGGTCTTCTCATTCTCCTCGACCCTCTACAAATATTATGTCTGTTGTCAGCCTACGCTGGCACCATTTTCCTTTAATTATTTTAGATGGGGTGAGGGATGAGGGAAGGAGGTGAGCTCATGGTGTTTCTTGTAATTTATATTCCTTGGTTCATTTTTGAGCGATGTTAGCTGAGGACCGTGTAATTTATTGGGGGAATTATACAATGATGTTACTTGCAGTTTCTCTGCCTTGGTTCGTGTTGTGGTGTTCTTTGTGTAGTTGTATTTTCTCCCTGTTGTTAATGCCGTTTGACTTTTTAACCTATTTAACTTATGCTGGTTGGTTTCCGCATTCAAAGAATTTCTTTAAGATTCCAGCGGTTTTGATCATATCCGTTTTTTGTATAGTTTCGATTGTCCCTTTGACAAGTATTTTTCTCCAGGGGTTTGGGGATTGTTTCTAGTGTTTCTACGATTATTGGTATCATACTAACTTTTTTTCACGCTCCATATTCCTTTCAGTTCGTTGGATAGTTCTGTGTATTTGCTTCGTTTTTCCGTCTCTTTGATCTTCACCCTGTAGTCTTATTGAACGGCGAAGTCTACGATTTTACAAGAGTTTTCTTTTTTATCGATTATAATGACATGAGGTATACTTGCTCGTATGAGTTTATCTGTTTGTATATCTTATCCCAGAGGATTTAGTGTTTTTCGTTTTCCAGAATGCTTTCTGGTTTACGTTTGTTACATTTGTCTGCGCATTCGAAATTCACCTGCTTGCACAGTTCTTGGTGTATGTCTTTCCCTACACAGTTATGTGTGTTCTTGTATTTTTGGGGGGTCAAGTTTGCTACATTCACTTATTATATGATTTACTGCTTCGTCTCTTTGCCCACACATTCTGCACTTATTGTTTTCCATGGGTTCTACCTATTTTAGCTGTAATATTGTTTCTCCTTATCTCATTGTTCTGTGCAGCCATTAGTAAAGATTATGTTTCTCGCTCAATTTAATTTTTCTTAGCCATGGCAAGCTATTTTCTGTTGGTTTCTTCACTTGGGAATCCTCCGAAGCGTCCATGTAGTTGTTTTCCTTCAAACTGTTCTTGTCTTTTTGTGTCGACTTAGATCTTTCCTGCGTTACTCATTGGGACAGTATCTCTTACTGCGGTGATCATCCTTTCTGTGTTCTGGCGCATGTATTTTTCCAGCTCTTTTTTAGTGTCGTTCACACAGTCTTATTTCTTCTTTTTTTCTCTTCACGTAGAGTATGTCTGTATCGTGTTTTTGATGTAGTGCGTTGTGCATAGTCATTAATTTTCTAGTCGTCTGGTCAAGGTGTCTGAGTTCTTATTTAGTCCAGCTTATGGATGGTCCAGAGTTATACTGTCCAGGTATTTATTCTTTTCATTAGGTTTCTGCTACATACTTTTATTTATAAGAGCTTTCTTGTTCTTCTGAAATATTATTTTCCAACCTTCTCTTTAATTTCAATTGATTTAATTGTGTCTGCTCTTGGTTAAGTAGTTCCATACCCTCAGTGGTCAACACTTTTCCTTTTTTGAATCTCGAGCAATGAACACTTTAGTATTCCGAATTCCATTTGAATGACCTGGTTGAAGATGCTGGTCGTATTTATCAGCTTTCTTAGTTATTTTTTTTCAAATAGCTTCCTGTACATGGGATAATTAATGCTTTGTTCTCTGCCTGTTAACTTGTATACCGCATAACCTTTCAAGTGTATGTAGTTCAGTTGCATCATGGCTATGATAAACGGTAGTCGTGACAAGGAGTCTCCTTGGAAAATGCGTCTCTGTATTTTGATCGCCGTTAAGTGTTGTCCCCCCGCTGTCAGTTCAAATATACATGTTCCCATTGCTTTCTTGATGAGATTAATACTCCTGTCGGGTTTTTGTACATTTTTAAGCATTCAATTAGCCATACTTGAGGGATTCTATCGTACGCTTTCCTGTAGTGTATCTGTGCCATAGATATGTTCTTTTTCTTGCTTTTAACTTCTTCCATGATCGTTTAATCGATGTAGAACTGATCATGCGTCCCACTTTTCCCTTTCTGACATTATTTTTGTTCCTCGTGAAGTAGCCCACGATTGTTCGGGGAATGATAAAGTTGCTCTCTTAGTTGTGCCGTTAGGACTTTCCACATTGTCGGTAAACAGGTTATTGGTCTGTAATTGCTTTGCGTCGTTCCTAGTTTGCGTCTTTTTGTATTAACGTTGTCCTTCCTTTGGTCATCCACTCTGGTACGTCTGTGTAATGGATACATCCTCTCAGTTGATGTGCTAGTAATGTAGGATCGTGACTTTTAATCAGTGTGCATATAGTGCATCGTGACCTGGTTCTTTTCAGTTTGCAATTTTATTTAATGTGGTCTTGATAGTTCTCTCATTAATGTGTTTATGTTCCTTCTTCAATTTCTAGTAGTTTATTAATCATGTCTTTACGCCATTTAGCATTGTTGTAGTGATCTTCAGGTGTTTCTCATATATTGCTTCAGAAATGTACTGTTTCTATCTGGTCCGGTTGTTCTTTTGTTACGTTTTTGTAAAACTGGCTATCATCGTTTTACAAGGTCGTGGTATGTTTGTACTTTTCTCATATGTACCTGTATCGTCTCAATCTCTCTTTTTCGCTGCTATCTTTTGGATTAGTACTTCATATTTCTTATTTAGTCTTACCTTGCAATTCGATGTTCTACTCTACCATCGTTTACTGTTCTTTTTCATCCTGTTTACGGTTTAATCTTCTTTTTGAAGTTTGTTGATCTGAGTGGTCGGTCTGATTTTCCGTCCATATTTCGTCTGTCCATTCTCTTGGCCCGTCTTCTTATTTTTTTTTTTAGTTTCATATTTATTTATGTTGCCCCTGCATGTATCAAGTTCTTTACGTCTGTGATAGTGTATGTTAGGATGAACGTGAGCACTCTGTTTAATTTATCTGTTTCAACTTTTACCTTCTTCCAATCTTCATTCCTTAAGGATGCGAGGTAATAACAAAGGTCCAACAAAACGCAAATCACTCTGGGGTAAAAAACGAAGGTCCCAAGAAATGAAAATCACTCTGTCCGTAGATTACAAAGTCTTCTTTGAGCATTGTATTTAGAGGGACGTCATGAGTTTTGTCATCCCATCCAGTGGTGACGTTGGAGGCTCTCCGCTTGATAAACGCCACCGCAACACGAAGCCAGCCGCCCACGGGAAGTGTCCAACTAAGTTTCCGCACAAGGAAAATACGTTTCGCCGTGTGACTACGCAAAGCATGACCTGGGTTTCATTTCCTCGTTTCCAATACAGAACGTAATCCTCCTCCCAGACCTGCAAACCAAGTACCCGTGCGACATCCCGTATCCTTTCCGGTTCCTTGCTGAGAAGGTCAAAGTTGTAGAGATGCTCTCTCACGCGCGCCGCAGATGAAATTTCATCGTCACCGTACACGTCATCAATATATGCAGATGTTGCCCGCTGAATGCGCTCATTCTTAGTCAGAATGGCGTCGACACTCATTTTCATAATTGATGGCGCCACATAAAGTCCAAATCCCATGCGGGTTAAGCAATAGCTGTTCTCCTTGATGAGCACCGTTTGATAGGGCCATAGTGATCTGTGTACACACACTTGAAGATATGCTTTGCGAAGATTCAGCACAGATACATTAGATCCTGCTTGCCGCCATTTCCTCAACTTTTCAGTGCATACGTCCGCGCGAGCTGTAAAAGGGCTCACGTGCTCATTCAATTCCCGATAGTCGAGTACCGGCCTCACCTTTTGCTTATTCTGTTGGATAACCGCCATTAACGGTATCAGGCACTTTGGGGGACCCAATTCCTTCTCTGAATAAGGAACTAGCCATCCATTACTAATCCACATTTGTAGTTCCGTGTCGGATTTTATATTCTGGCACCTTATTGCATAATTTCTCGGGTGGCTGCCCCTCCGACCACTTCTTGGAGGCTTTCCAGGACTTCGTGCGCTGGTCGAATTCCGCACAAAAATCAGGCTGTTCCAGCGTCATGGCTGCACTCAGAGTAAGACCCTCTCTTGCGAAATGTGCCCTAGCCTCACCATCAATGCGTACACCACCCAATTTCTTGATGGCGTCCATTCTAAGGAGCACGTCATAAACGAGCAGGTCACCGTTTACAACCAAGGCTCGTACGGTTACTGTGAGCCCGTCGCCGACACCTGCGCGAATGCTGCTAACGCCACAAGAGGCAATCGAGCCACCGCCAACCGTCAATATCAGGACCCTTTCCTCATCTCATGCATCACAGCATGCCTTGCGCACGAGGATCTGCGTGCACCCGGTGTCTACGAGCACGAAGCGCTCACGCCCGTTTACGCGCACGCTCACTGCAGGTAGCGCCTTATTTAGCGACGATCTGGGGAGAAGACTGGCGCTATAGCTTACTCCCCTTGCCCGTTTCCCGGACAACGTCTTGCCACGTGACCCAACTTGTTGCAACGGTAGCAACGTTCCTTGATCGGGCGCGTCCATTGCACCACTTCGGCTTCGGCAGTCTTTTGAAAAATGGTTCGGCCCGTCACATTTGTAGCATCTCACGTCTTCTGTTGGTGGTGAAGACGCTTCCGCAGCTGTCGAAACCGGCTCTGTGTCGTCTTTCAAAGTGTTTCGGGCTCTGGCCAACAACTCGTGAAGCCCAATCTCACTAAGTCTGGACGATGCTCGCAGCAGTCTGCTGGCGCTGTCTGGCAGTCCAGTCAAAAAAGTGCATCCCAGTATTCGCTCGCTTGTTCCACCGAACGGCGCGGCTAGCCTCCTCAAATCGGCCAGGTAGACGTCCACAGTCTCATCTAGCCCAAGCCGCCGTTCGGTGAACTGCCTCCAAGCGACGAAAGGGTCCACAGCAAAGGCTGCGTATAGTGCCTGCCTAACTTCCTCCAGGCCTGGTTCGTCTCCGAGCTGTGATACACCGAATATGCTCCTTTGGTCAGCCTCAGCGGGATGACCAGTGCAGGATCCTTTATCTTGCTAAGTCTGCAGACGCGCTCGGCTTTCTCCCACCACTCGACTACAGAGGGTCCGGAGGGGGAACCGTCGAACTCGGGTATTAATCTCAAGTCGAATTTGTCCATGGCCGAAATAGCTTGAAGTAATAACGAAGGTCCAACAAAACGCAAATAACTCTGGAGTAAAAAACGAAGGTCCCAAGAAACGTAACTCACTCTGTCCGTAGATCACAAAGTCCTTAGTCAGCTTTCAAAGCAGATCTCTACGTTCTTCACACGCGCACTTACTTCTCACCGTTTCGTTGAAGACGGTAAGAGACCCGCTTTTATTAGGCTGAGTCACAACTAATTTGCATGCGTGCAATGTGACTTCGCGAAACTCCACGTGAACCGTACGTAATAAAGGTTCACGGACGCCATGTTGAATTATTTTCCTTCGTCCGCAACGCACAGGACAGACAAACACGAGGACGTTTCGCAGGTTAGCCCCCTTCACGTTTCCCACAGTTTAGTTTTCGTGCATTAATCGTGTGATGTTTTCCACTTCGTTTGCTTCTTCCTCAGATAGTTATATGCTTCTGTTGTCTTCGCCCTCTTCAATTTCTGCGTTAATGTTTTTCCCGTCTTCTTCTTCGGAGTTTTCGTCAAATCGTGTTTCTTGATCTGTTACGCCATTTATTTTTTGTTGATTTCCGTTAATTCCATCTCTTAGAACAACCCTTTATTGAGTATATGTGTTGCCTGATCTGCTATCATTTGTTCCGTTGTATGGTAGTCAGTAAAAATGTCCCATAGAACTTTCACTCGGGTCCAGTATCCTTTTTATGTGGGGTAGCGGCTTTTGTAATAGCATTCAATTATCACTCTATTCTGTTTTCTGGTCCATTTCTTTCTATGGCTTTTGAATCTTCTTTTTTTTATTCTTGCTTTCCTGTATTTGCGCCGTGTATTTGTCATACCTGGAATTTGACGGGTCACTTACCTGTTTTTTGTCCGTGGTCTTGTTTCTAAAATTAAAAGAGCCGACACTCGCAGGGTGCGGACCGGGTCTTTTCTGTTGGCCATCGAGGGAGCTTCTACGTATCATAGCACTTAAATATTTATTCTGAGTTTCATGGCTTTTGTGTGTTATTATACACATTTATCATGCTTTGGTTTTTCTGGCAACACTATGCCCAGGCTTAGTTTTCCTGCGATCCTGTCACAGTGATAGTGTTTCTCTAATTTCCATCAAGTTATAGGTGCACTATCACAAATATATGAAGACACATTAACGACAAAATTAAAACGATAAATACATAATATAAAAATAAATAAATAAATAAAATAAACTATAAACATATATATATATATATATATATGTAACCTAATTACATAGTATAAGTTTACTAGGATACTCTAAAATAAAAAATAAAAAAGACGATAGATTCCCTTCCCATGTTTGCCTGATAAATTGATGCTAAGTAATCAAACGTTTCATCAAAATTACAAAATTACGGAAACTTTTTTTTCTGTAACGTGACTTATTACTTTCTTTTTGGGGGCGGAGGCGGGGGGTTCAATTACGTCCAACTACTACAAAAAGCAAAACATAGTATCTCCCGACCCCCGAAGTAAAATATCATAAACTTTTTATTACTTAACATTAAAATTCACAATAAATATAACATGCGTATATCTACCAAAAATATGTCTTCTATCGGTACGTACGAGACATTAAATATTTATCGGATCCTTAAAAATAACAGAAACGTTTTTTTCTTCTAACGTGACTAGTTATTATAACGTGACTAGTTATTTTTTTTTTAAATTCTATTATGTCTTACTGAAACAAAACGCAAAAATATAATCCTCCGACCCTTGAAATGAAATCTCAGGAGCATCTTATTAGTTAACATTAAAATTCACAATAGATATAACATTTGTATATCTAGTAAAAAGACGTCTTTAATCGGTACGCTCGAGACTTTAAATGTTGATCTGCTCCTTAAAAAATATCATTATTATAATTCTTGTTCTTGTTCTTGTTGTTCTCCTTCTTCCTTTTCTTTCTTCTTCTTCTTCTTCTTCTTCTTCTTCTTCTTCTTCTTCTTCCTTTTCGGACTTCTTCTATTTGTTATTATTATTATTATCATTATTATTATTATTATTATTATTATTATTATTATTATTATTATTATTATTATTATTATTATTATAATTATTATTAGTATTATTATGATTATGTTTCTTTATTATTATTATTATTATTATTATTATTATTATTATTACATTGTAGTAGTATACATGCATTCGCACATATACTCAACAAGGGATATGAACATAAATATAAAAATAATATTTATCAATTTCATATCTTATAATTAATAATCGATATATTTTGTAACAGTATAAGATATTTTAATATATATGGTTTACAAACAGCCTATAGTATGCAATTGTTATTTTTCATTCCAACACGTTAAGCATATGCATTTATTGTTTGAATATACATAAACAAAAGAGAAAAAGAAAAACATGTTTGCATATTTCTGGCGTTATGTGCTTATCTTGTTTTAACTTTCTTTGTTATCTTCTTTAACTGCACTCAATTGAACCGTTTCCTTTCATTTCATTAAAATTGGCGTCTCTTCGCATATTTATTTTCGCATTCTACTGAAGGCGAGCAATAAATTGCGTACGCGACGAATTGCTTAGAATGGTGACATCATTCGATTTCCACGGATGATATGTGAAACAACTTATCTGAAAATGATCTTACAGAAAGTACAAAACATTAAAACATTATAATAAACAAAGAAATGAATTATAAATGTGTTTTTAAAATATTTGGAGATGTTATCGGAATTTGTCACTACAACCGCTCTATGTTACTGTTTAAGGAGTATGTGCGTATACTTGCTAAAAAATGCAATACACTATTCTTGTCTTATGTTTAACAATTGGTACCTGTTTAAAGCAGCGGAAGGAGAGGGATAGGCTCCGCCTTCCATATGATGTGCCTTAGACACGGTGATTCTTAACAAATCACCGCCGCTACGGCCACGGCCAGTGTGCGATGTCGGCAACGACACTCGTGCGCGTCCAGGCTATGCGACCTTTACCTTTACCTTTTACCTGTTTAATGCTATAGGTTAAGCAGCCTTTAACGTAATAAGTACCTGCCTAGAGGTTATTTGCCGAATATTAATTTCAGATTGTGTATTAATTGCGAAATAAAGTAAATAGGAAGAAAGTTAATGTTTAGCAAGAAAAATTCAATATCGAATAACATGAACTAAAACATAAATAAAACTGTTTAAATAAATACATTGGTTCCTCCCTAGATATGAGTTTCATAATAAGTTACATGATGCACGCTAGATTTAACGCGTTGGTGGCCCAACATTCTTCAGAAAACATACAAAGATATGTATCAGTTTCTATGTTTCTTGTGAGGATTATCTAGAACCAAAAATAAAGATAATTGCAACTTTAGTTTTACCATCAGAACAGTTTCCCATAGACTTATTTTGTATGTCTTTGACACTGACTAAATTTGCCAACACTTAACACGGTATAATTACGCTTTTCTCATTATAGATGTATTTTAGTTAATAACGCAAAAGCAATAACTCACAACTCAAACATCAACATATTAAATGGATCTTGAACGCATTTACGAAACAAAACCCTTTAATTGATGATATTAATTGTGAAACTAGTCCAAGAATTATAAAGTTTGTAGTGTAGGAAAATATATTTAACACATGTATTGCTTTTAAACAATATATTATTTTAATTTTGTATGCGCATTTCACGTAATAATGTTTGAATGCAACATATAACCACTGGGGACGCTCTTTAAAATCGTAAATAACTAGCAAGTTAAACTAAACAGTAAATAAAAATAGTTGTGAATACTGCAAGACTAACCCCGTTTGATCATGATTTGATGAGTCAGTTCGAAAATACTGGTAAACAAAGGAGATATAAAAATAAAAAGAAACCAATACGAATTTATTTTTTAAATTTCAAAGGCTCGTCAACGAATACATACCCGTTCTATGTATCTCTGTATATTAAGATGCATATATATATATATATATATATATATATATATATATATATAAGCAGATTAGATTGCGTCGAGAAGATTTTATTTTTCATTTCCTTAGAATTCATATATGTCATCAGAAATTATATATATATATATATATATATATATATATATATATATATATATACGGGACAATTCAGCATTATCAGAAGTCCGAGCTACACATAGATTACCGCGAATATCGGTTGCTACAAGTCGATGATCTACGAGATTATAATAAAATGCATTGGTACTCCTCTCACGCTTGTCTCGCTACATGCTCATCAGAAATACCTTCAAAAATCGCAGTAGGTCAAGTAGGCAGCTTTGCTGAAGTGTTTTTTTTCTTATGAAAAGAACGACAGCTATATCTGTAAAGACACCGTATACCTTTCCATCGTGCAGCATACGATATTCCACAGCTCCGTCAGTGGCCTTGCCGTCATTATAAGCAAGAGAGGTTTCATGCCTGCTTTCTTCTTTAAAAATGGCATGAAAGTCACGGCCTAGATTTTCAGGAAGTGCTTATGATCGTTGTAAATTCCTCGATTGTCGAAATCGCTACCAGGCGACCCTACGGCTTCTAGTAGGACACTCCTCATGCACACCAGGTCAATGCTCAGGCGTGCCTCCTAAACATGTTCTCCTTACAACTGGTTGCTGGACTTGTAGCAGCTCTCTTGACTTGCCCGCAATACACTTAACTATTTCACTTGGAGCATGGTAGAGACCAAGTTTACCAAACGCTCACAACACACATCATGGAAGGGTCTGCTGCTATATACAAAGCGTGTGGCTAATACGCGCATACCTTGAGAAGGTTGACTACGGCGATGACGGTTACATTAAAAATATATGTGGCATGTAACTCCAACTTTTACTAAATTAACCATCATACATTTTCATATATACTTGTTGTATTATCTGTTTTCTTTTCTTTTCAAGTGTCAGATTTTTCTGCACCAGTTTATGTTAATACTTTGACTACAGAAGAAACAAATAAACGTGAAGGGAATAACTGGAAAGAGAATACAGAAGTAAGGCAATAAAGGGGAAATAGTGTGGGATATCACATCTATGAATTAAATATACATTCTTAATGTATTAACTAAACTTGTGTGCATTTGAGAATTTAATTTATTGGAACAATTGACGCGCAGGAGAGGACACGGTGCTAGGTTTATGATCTACTTGACGCCCATTTCCATCAATAGGGCATTGCCAATATAGCTGGCGTCTGCAGTTTGTCGCATCGAGTGCGCTATGAAATCTGGTTTGGACACGATGAGATACTCAGGCAGTTAGGGCGACAACAGCAACACAGATGGGCCCTTCTTAAACACCCTAAATAGCAAAATCATAAAAAATCCAATTACAAGCATGAGAAGCCATAATAACGTTCTAGAGGTCGACTTCAAGACTGTTAAGACCGCCGTGCAATGGGACTTATCACGTCCTTTGATATACAAGTAAGGCATATTTTGGCAGGCGCTATTAAACAATAAAGCCTTGAAAGTTGGCAGGAATTATGACCTTCCTCGAGCACAATAGCAATGTTTTGTGGATTTTCAGCGATGCTAAAATAATTATTGTGGACCAAGTTCATAATAGGAGGAATTACCACTAGATAGAAAAATAAATAGAAAGAGTTCAATGGGGTATAGAAGACATAAAGCCAATGCAAATTAATAGTTCTTGGCATTGTGGGGTCCGATGGCATTACGATGACCTGTATTTTTCAAGTTCGATAAAAAGATCGGAGGTGCTCTGTATTACACAATTTTTAAATACTCAGTTTTTCTCTGGTTGAAGGACATTTTCTAGACCATACTCATATGCCAACGCAGCCAATAACGGTCCAGCAGTTCTGCTTAAACAATGTGTCGAACATTGCGAAAAGACGTTTGACCCACAAGGTCACCTAACATCACACACCTGGCTTTTGCCTGGTAGGGCGCCATTGAGAAGAGGACACATACCACCCCTCATACCAAATCGTCCTTACTGAGTGAATGTCGGTTTGTTATCTCTGCTGCTTGTGTGTGTATATTTCTGCATAAACTGAAAATAGTACGTCGCAGGACGCTAAAAGTTCGGTATCGAGTTCAGTCCGGTAGGCGGCAGCTTCCAAGGATTGTTAAATATTCTTGTCTGAAATATCTATTTCTGACGTTTTGGGATTATTTTTTTCTTTCAAAAATGTTGCTCCCGATTAGGTACACGCACTACTGAAACGTGATTATATTATGCAGGTTATTTTAAATGTATATGAATGTAGTTTCATAAAGCCGCATGTTCATTGACCACTTCTTAAAAATATTGGTTTTAAGTTCACGTTACCAATATATTTTAACTACGGTATTTTTTAGTAGAATTTGCTATATTCGGACTACTGTTCTGATCTTAGGTGTTTTTATAAAAAAGCTTCGTCTCATGTAATCCTCGACTTTCTTCATGTGTGCTTAGTCGAACTCGGGAATCCGAATTTAGTATAGAATTCAATACAATATGGGAACCTATAATTGTAAATAATAGATATTACTTATGTATAGTGAAAACAAGTTTGATCAAACACAAGAAAAGGTTTAAGGGTCCAAAAATTCATACTAAAATTATCCACAAGGACTCTAGGCGCAGTGGATATAGTACTAAGTATAATTCAGTTCTAAGTAACAGTCATCTGAATGCGGATTACTGAAGACTTAATCCCAGGTATGACAGATGGAACGAGAGCACGTTAATCCCGTGGATTAAATAAACTGTTCCGTTCGCAATTCCGTCCAGATTCCCCAGATCGACAGAAAGATCCACGAATTCGACAAAGTATACATGAAGAAGGCCGGAGGTGACATCGGCCGAAACGTTGTGATAAAAAACACCATAGACGAGAACAGTAGTCCAAATATGAAAAATAGTACGACATATGTTTACTTGTTTAATTAATTTACTCCCTATAGTTATCATGACGCATCCTCTTCCGGACACCTCACCCGCATAGTCCCTGAACCTCTAGCTCTCTAATAATTTCTATTTTCTGTTATCGCAAAACAACACCGTAACTCGGAGGCTGACGTTAGATAGCTTTATACGACTTTCCTTGCAGGTTTAGTATAATTAACCATTATTATAACTTTATAAGACTTATGAAAGTCCCCCTTAAGCTGGAGAATAAATCAAGGGAGGCGCGAGAGCGCTCTATCCCTTAATAGACGGCTCGAATAGCCTATGCTGGAAATCTCATTTATTTGATCAAATATAACTCGAAGACCAATAAATAAAATTAGTTAAAACTTGGCACTAATGTTTTATTTGATAGGTTCTATAAGTGTGTAGAATTTCAGCATCATTAGTCAAGCCAACGCAGAGATCCAGAAAGTTCAATCATGGCATCATGTTATATGTGTGTACGTACGTACGTACGTATGTGCCACCCTTTATCTCATCAACTATTTGATGGATTCAGCTGATCTTTGGCAGCGATAGAGGTTCTAGGGTCTAGTTCATGGTGTTTAATTTCAGTTTACTATATACCTTAGTTTTCCAGAACATTCCAAAAAACCTTAAAAATGACCAGTATTCATACACTTTATTCTATATCTTATCGACCATTTTATGGATTCAGCTGATTTTTGGTAAAAGATAGAGGTTCTAGTGTCAAGTTGATTGCATTTTAATTTCAGTTTACCATATTCCTTAGTTTTCCAGAAATTCTAAATAAAACTAAAAAAATTACAAGTCTTCATACAGTTTATTCTGTATCTCATCAACTATTTGATGGATTCAGCTGATGTTTAGCCGAGATAGAGTGTCTGGGCTCTAGTTGATGTCTTTCTAATTTCAGTTTACCAATATGCCGTAGTTTCTCAGAAATGTTCAACACACCTTAAAAAATGACTAGTCCACATACACTTTCTTCTATATTTCATCAGCTATTTTATTAATTAAGCTGTGTTATGGAACAGATGGACGTTGTCGGCTCTAGTAGATGGCATTTTAGTTTAATTACATTGTGTCCTTGTCAGTTTTCAAACACACTGACTATAAAATGATTGAATCACCATTTATTGTTTGCAATGAATACATGGTAAAGTTTGAAAAATAGTGTTCTAGTTTTAATTGTATCATGAGTAAATATACACTAATCCTAATTTTAAAAATATATTTACCTGTGAATATTGGAAGAAACATTGATTTGTCAAACTACCAACTAAAACATTGTATTGAAGCATAGTATTTACAAAAGTAGCGACATTCCATGAAAAATGCCAGTATTCTGAAATAATATGCCCTTAATAGGGTTAAGATGAAAATTCATATACACTAATGTAAATAGCAATGAAATTCCCAAACTTTTACACTTTTATTGTCATTAAGGGTATGCGAGTACAACAGGGCTATGTATTTTACTGGTAGGAATTATTCATCAGCGCACTTCACACACTTCATCCACTCATGCATAGAGATGTATACTGTAGTGATGTGATAATGAAATGGTTTGGTTGATATGTAGAATTCTAAAAGATTGAATGACATTTTACCACGTGGCCTTGTTTCCGATTCTATGCTCAGTCTTGGTTGGCGGCGAGTTGAAGTAAAGTGGCTTATTTTTTGAGTAAATTCGTGTTCTTTGTAAAAGTCTAGAAAATACACAAAACATCAAAAAAGAATTAATCGTTTATAAAAAATCTATTGGGATTTTCCGAAGGGAATTCGGCTGGAACTCATCGTCTTCCTTTGTTGACAAACGTTCTGATCGATCTGATGTTTTATGGAATCTACCTAATATCGACTGGGCCTAGGTCGATCAAGTAAAACCTTAGAGTTTGGATGTAGGCTACGTGTTGAACCCTTAGGCAAGGTTACACATTAGGAACCGAGATAAACTGCTATTCTATTGCCCATATTTGTAATATTAGAGCCCTAAGGTACTGTTTTTATTTCAGAGAAAACGAAAATTTAAGAGAAATTAAAAATACCAAGGTTTACAGTTCACAGTTTATCATTTATAAGATTTAACGTTCTTGTTTGATTAACTTCAATCTGAATTGAAAAAAAACCTATTGTATTATTGAAATAATACAAAAAAACTCGTTTATATATTAAAAAAAAGTGAAAGTTGTTAATTCTAATAAATTAAGGTGTGAAAAATAAAATTGACTTATATACAACAAGAAAACCTTCATTTCCTTAATACATAACAATGATGCTAATGTTGTATGAATAATGGTTCCACACGGGCGTGTTTGATAAGGATACTATAAAGGTAAATAAAATACCAGTAAAAGGTTTATTGGCAATGCTTATGTTAACAGTGCTAAAATCGTAACAATGTTTGTATTTTTTATGAGAAAAATTCGTACCAGTAAAATACATAGCCCTGTTGTGCTCGCATAACTTTAATGACAATAAAAGTATAAACATTTAAGAATTTCTTTGCTTTTGTACATTTAGTGTATATGAATTTTCATCTTAACCCTATTAAGGTATACTAACATTTTTCATGGATATAAGATTAGAATTAAGACACACTTTTCTCTATCAATGTCCATCCCCCAATTATTATTATTATTGTTAATTCTCAACCTAAATAGGATATATTCGTTGCCTTTTTACCAATTCTACTTTCTCCTATACTAGAGAGAACTAGTTAAATTATATGCTGCTTCTGTCTTGAGGGGGTACGCTGGGGGCATGGTTCGGCCCATTACACTTTCTATGTAAGATGATTTCCTGTGTTTCAGACTATAAATATTGTAAATATTTATATCATGGTAAGTTAATTCTTATGATCATTTTTATTTCTAATTATTGTTATTATTATTTGATGACCATTATTATTATTATTAGTAGTAGTAGTAGTATGAATATAATTACGACTAGTACGATTGTTCTATTTATCATTACTACTCCAATTATTATTATTATAATCATTATTATTATTGTTGTTATTATTATTATTATTATTGATATTATTATTATTATCATCATTACTATTATTATCATTATTTTTATTTTTATTAATATTATTAAGATTACATTTATTGATATTATTAATATCTGATATAGTTCTTTCTTTGTTGTCATTATCATTACCTTTGCCCCTCGCTTTGTTTATAACTAACACCTTTCCCATTCTCTCCATTATTATTATTACGATTACAATAAAAGTGGTAATCACTACCATAATTGTTATCATCACTGTTTTATTTTTGGAGCCGAATAACTAGTTAAAATATGCTAAATTAAATCTGTCTTTCTATAATATTAACGAATCTGGTCGGTTTTAATAAATGCTTTTTAATAACCCCAAACGTGCCGATTACCAATTTCGTAAGATAATTTAGTCACACACAATATGGGTGCGCCTATGTGTGTGTGTGTGTGTGTGTATGCATGTGTATAACTGTAACCAGCTAATATCGGAAACATCAGTTTCCCTATTCACCGGAAAAGGTAATACTCTATAACCCTAGTAGAAACATTTTTTTTACAAATATGAGTAACCTCAACGCCATAAGCCATAGAACACCCTAACCTATGACCTGGTTTAACAGGTCTGTGATCAATCTGCCTACGGCCCAGCTGGATTGAACATATTACTTTCCCACCATTAGATGTGATGTCTAACTCTCCATATGTAATTCCTACCCCGCACCATCCCTCTACAAACTTAATCGTCCCCTGAAACAGTTGCCACCGCCAGGAACTCAAGCCACTCTCCTTTTATTACTTAGAGAGAGCCATTCTGTTTATTTCCAGCACAAATTCTACTTTGGAATCATAAGATTTTGCTACAGCTCAAGCTCTTCAAACTTACTGGACTATATAAAAGACATATATAAAACGATTAAAAAGTTGATACTTACCCCCTCTGATGATAATTTTTTTAATTTACATTTTCTTGCAAAATTATGAAAAGAAAAAATCCTTGGATAATGTTGTGCAATATTGTTTTATATGTACCGGTGATTTTTTTCTAAGTATCATTGTGGTTTTCCTTTTCTTTCGGTACATACATATCCACCTGCCATTCTTTCTGTCAGCGGATATTCTCAAAAACTAACTTTTTTAATGAGTTTCTGTAAAACGTGTTGCTATAAGCGCTGATGAAGACATATTTTAGTCCAACTTAATAAAATTATGTCACAGTTTACCTTAACTCGAATAGTTATAAACTATATATGAAAGATAACTAAGGCGAAGTATATGTTACCACCAAGTCTAATTATCTACATAACGTAATTAAGCTTATCCCAATATCAGTTTATACTAGGATTGGTAATAATACATATAATGAGAATATTTTATAGTAATAGACATATTTACAACAACGCTTTACATGTGTTATGTTAACATCAACATTGAATACAAAGAGAGAAGTAATAAGAACACAAGAAGAATAAATAGAAATTAAAGAATCATTGCATACATCTCACGTTTAGTCTAGTTGTTTTATTTATAATTGGGCACGTTGTCCTTAATCTTTTAAATAGAAATTCCTATTAAACAGCCACTTACATAACATACTTTAAAAAACACAACATTACACTTAGTTATCGTTGTAAAAATAACTTAGAAAACAAATTAAGAGTTATGAAGCTGTTTCTATAAACATTTGTAAAGTAGTAGATGACAAAATGTCAATTCAATTTGGATGCTAAATGTTATTTAACTAAAAAGGGTCAAATAAATAATACAGATAAGATTATCTTTTAGCCATTCACTATCTCAATGCAGGGTAAATTTTAAGATAAATAGCGAATAAATGATAGAATTTGATGTTCCAATCAAGGCTAGTAATAATACTACTACTACTACTAATAATAATAATAATAATAATAACAATAATAATTATAATAATAACAATGATGATGATGATGACAATGATGATGATGATGACGATGATGATGATGCTGCTGCTGCTGCTGATGATGATGATGATGATGATGATGATGATGATGATGATGATGATGATGATGATGATGATGATGATGATGATGATGATGATAATAATAATAATAATTCCCCAAAAACATGGAGAAAAGACTAGGAGAAATAGGAATCAAAGGGATAACTGAGACAATACAAAGGACAGTAATGATCAAAACAGCTACAATCCTGAGAAATGTCCTCGAATGCGAAAACCAACCCACATAAGCAACGAATGGAGAACAAACACATGGAAGCACAAAACAACAGAACCGGGGAAAATACAACCGAACGAGAGAGGCGCAAGCATAGGCTGACGCCACGAAAATTATGGACAGAGGGTCGAGGAGGGAAAGCGCAAAACCAGACCTCCACTGGAAGAGCGCGGACAGCTCTGGGACCTTGGGAAGGCTTGTTGCCACTCGGGCCCCAGAGGAGACCAATGGCCATTATCAGCGAGAAATCGTTGGTAGGTGGCTGTTGCGATTACCGCAAGATCATCAGCGGTGATGAACGAAAAGAGGTGGAGCATACTGGAGGCCTGAGGAGACTTGTTGTCACTCAGACTCCAGGGAATACTACAGGGTGTCGGCAGTAGGTGACCACTGACGATGACCAGTGTGATAACTCCTAGTGAGTAAATAATAATAATAATAATAATAACTATGGCGTGACAGATTAAGACTCACCACTTGACGAAAACCTCCAGGATATAAACACAGATACTAAAGAGGGCGAATACGACAGGACTATAGAACTATCTAAGAAATGAGCAAGAGAAGTGGAATACATAAAACGAGTATTATCTGAGAAAAAAACAACACTCCCATTCTTAATGAACGAAGCTTGGAAGAAGTGTTAAGTTGACACAGGGAAAGTAAACAGAGTACTCACGTACATCCACACATACACTACCACAGACCTAAACATCATTATATATGTGGGGACAAACCCAATAAGTATGGAACTAAAAATGGAAAAGAAGACTGGCCAAAAGAAAAGAAAGAATAAAACTAGATGGGAGATCAGACTGGTAACCCAGATAACCAAACTTCAAGAGTAATCTAAAACCGTAAATATGCTTAAGGAGAAAAGTAAACAATAGAAGAGCAGAAATCCGAATCACAATTAAAGACTAAATAAAAAACATGAAGAACTAAAACAAAAGATAGCAGCAAAAAAGTAATATTGAGACGATACATATACACATCGGAACAGTACAAACAGAGCAGGATCTTTGAAACCAATGAAAACCCGTTTTACAAAAACATAAACGGAGAAAGACCAACTACAGACCAACCTGCCCCGACAGTAACAACACATTTCTGGAGCAAGACATAGGAAAAGGCTGAACATCACGACAAAAATGCTAAATGACTGAAAGACATGAAAAATAAAATTCTAGCAATTGAAGAATGAACGAGAACAGAAATTAATGAATAATATATTAAGACAACACTAAAGAAAATGGCAAACTGGAAAGCATCAAGTCACTATAGAATACATGCGTACTGGGTAAAAAAAATCACGACCCTACATAAAAAGCTAGTACATAAACTGAGAGGATTATCCAGGAAACAGACGTACCAGAGTAGATGACCAAAGGTAGGACAACGGTCATAGAAAAAGACGCAAAGTGGGAACGACGCCAAGCAATGACAGACCAATAACCTGTTTACCGACAATGTGCAAAGTCCTAACAGCACAACTGAGTGAGCAAATTTACATTTCCCTAAACAGTCGTGGGCTACTTCTCGAGGTATAAAAAAGGATGCCAAAAAGGGAAAAGGTCGATGCATAGTCAGACCTACATAGATCAAAAGATCATGAAAGAAGTTAAAAGCAAGAAAAAGAACATATCTATGGCATAGATTTACTACAGGAAAGCGTACGACAGAATCCCTAAAAAATGAACCAATGAACAGAAATTACAAGAAACACATTAAGTTTTTCCCATTCTCTCCCCCACCTCCCTCCAAAATTTAAAAATTAAAAATAATTTTTAAAAAATCATTTCATTTTTTTCTTAATCGTGACGGCCTAGGCTGACACCATATAAACTATTAGTAGAGGATCGAAGAGTATGAGACGACCAAGGAGGGGCAGCACGAATCAGACCTCCACGGGAAAAGTGCAGCGATGCTGGGCCATTGGCTAGGCTTATTGTTATCCAAATCCCAGAGAAGGCCAATTGTCCTTACTAGCAAGAAACCAATAGTAAGAGGCTGTTGCGATACCGCATCGTTATCGAAAAGAGGTAAAGAATACTGGGAATCTGGGGAGGCTTGTTGTCACTACGACTCCTGGAAATTTGTAGAAGAACTAGGCTAATATTTAAGTTCATGTTAAGTATTATATTCTTATATTAAATTACCATCAGATATATAGGGCACGCTTTTATCCAAGAACATTGAAGTTTACGGTTATATCTTCGCGAATAATCTACATTTTATACAGGATGAAAGAATATAACTATTTATTGCAGCTGCCATTTTTTAAAAATATAACATTACACATCCCTAAGGATGTATATACAATAATCGCTGAAAAATATTAAATGACAAAGAACTAACTGTTCGGTTTGATTTGTCTATAAGGCGTACAATAAGTTTATATAATGCCGAATCGTTATATATATATATATATATATATATATATATATATATATATGTGATTTTATGAAGGCTTACCAAAGCATTCTCCCGTTTAGTCCCCCATTCCCAACCGAAGGAGGCACAAGTTAATTATTTTTTTCCTTGTATCCTGATCTATTTAAAGCTTCATTGTAGAATTGCTTACTGCTGTCGAATATTTGTTGATTCTTGGACAGCTTAGATATCCTACTCGATATTGCAGGAATAATGGCTCTTGTCACCATCGGTGGGTGATTCGATTTAGCGTCGATATAGTAGAGTGTGTGGTTGGGCTTGTGATAAGGTTCATATGTGTTGTTACATAGATCAAGCGTAATATCCAAAAAATTGACCCTCCGGTAGTGTATATCTATAGTTATGCTAAGTTGTATTGAGCTGCAGAATATATTGAGTTTTTTTTTTTGAGTTGTTTATCTATAGTTTTTTCCTCTTCTCTTCTTAAGTGACCTCAACTATTGCAACGCCACATTGTGTATTGTCTTCAGTTGAAACCAGTATTCCAGACATTTAATTTCCATGATGATCTGCCAAGCAAGTAACTGCTTGGTAGTGAAACACGTGTAGGAAAAAACATTTAATTTGAATAAATAATATTTGTAAGAAAAATTATATTTAATGGTGATCATTGGTGTCCTGAAAGGAATGCTTTGGTAAGCCTTCATAAAATCACATATAAATGCTCTGTACTCTGAAATCGAGTATCATCGAGCTTGTTTTTATTGGAACAACCCCGGTCTTCACTGAATGATCTATTTTATAAGTGAAAAATCCATATATATATATATATGTATATATATATATAAGACTGATAGGTAGTTTTTATTTAAATATCGAGAATACATTATGTCGCTCTCTTAATACTAAATGTAAATCGTTTCGCTATGTTCTCTACAGAGAGGTCAACCTATGGATGCGAAGCAACCATAGATATCTTCGGTTGGGTTAGAAATCGTAAATCGTTCAAGTAAATAAACATAACCCGCGCATCTTTACCGAAGTCGCCAATCTTAAGTAGTAGCAATCTCGTACACCAGAAAACGAATAGACATGGGCAATGGCCAGTTTTTGAGTTTCCCCCAAAATCAGATGAAACATGGTGTTATGTTTTTTTTTCTTTGAAATTATATTTGATGAGATCCATTTTGAGTAAAATATACTTATTATAACCCATATAATCGAAAGAATGAAGTCAGAACAGCTAGAAAATGAACGTGAATAGACCAGAACTATGGCCTCACAAAATACGAAATGGAAGTACGAAACAAAACCAGCACTTATTTTTATGATTCACTCTACGATAAAAAAATCTGAAAGATATTTAAATGTTGGTATTTTTATTGAAATAAGACAAGTTGTGAAATCAAGAAACGTCTTAAATAAATTATTTTTGTAATTAACTACTGTATAGTATGGAAGATAACCCTTCTGTCGTTCATCTGTTTACAACTGCCTACAAGATGGCCGCTCGTTTCACTCCTATTTATACTCCTACCACAAGGGAGGGGAATAACTCTCGTTGACTCTTTCAACACAGGAGTATATACCTCTTTTTACCTATACATGTCCCTCCCCCCGTGACCACGGTATGAATTGGCGTGGTCATTTTCGTATGCACCAGAGAACTTGTGCGATTTTCCAAGCATTTGTGGGGACAAGTTTCTTGGCGCTCTTGTTCTGCTACATGACGGTTGTCTCAATGATGGTGTACCAACCGTGTGTGTATCTCTTCCTGTGTACTCTCCAACACCCTTGCCGTATCGTCAGTTTCAATTTCCTCCTCCTCAGGCTCACTGGGTGGGCTGACATTGATGTTTCGTTCGACATCCATTGCTTCCTCAGTGGGTCGTTCCTGTGAGAGATCAGAATTTGTGACGGATTCGAGATCTCTATAGTGGCATAATGTGGGCCATTAATTACTGGGTAGATTTTACGGAGAAACCGTCGGTTGCGCAGCGTTACTCGATTGCTCCCATCTACCGGTACTCGATACTACCGGTTACCATGTGTGTCCACGATTCTCCCTGTCTTCGTCTATTGACGAAAGTAATTACCCTCCAGGTTCTGGATCTGGACGAATTCTCCAACTTGGAGTCACCGGAGTGGACGATAATGATGATTATAGAACTTCTCGTTCCGCATATGCCTCTTGGCCATTGCCAACTCCCTTTGTTAGCCAATTACATTCCATTGCTTCCGGGGTTGATATCTATCCCGTAGAACCGGAAGGTGGTCTGTAATAATTCGACCGTATAGCATTACGGCTGGAGACATGTTGAGGTCTTGGACAGGAGTGTTGCGATGGGTCAATAGTGCCCGAGCAACCAGATCATGGCACAGACGTCCATAGCTGACGATATTGTCAGCAAGTATCTGTTTCACTGTCTTAAGGGCTTACTCTTCGCGGCCGTTGCGCCGAGCATAATACGCAGATGAGTTACGTTTACGTATACCCCAGTTTCTTAAAAAGGCGTCATACCCCTCTCACTCAAACGGTGGTCCTCTGTCCGAAGCGATTTTCACCGGTAACCCATAATTACAGAACAAAGTTCTCAAGGTATCGCATACCGTTTTGGCCCTCCCCGATGTCATTAGGGCAACCCTCACCCATCCCGTATATCTATCAGCATATACTAGATAGTTCCTGCCCTTTATATCCGCAAAGTCTACAACAACTTGTTGGAATGGAAAATCAAGGTCTGGTGATGACACTAATGGCTTTTTTGGTCTGAGAGCGTAATCGTGTTGCATGTGAAGCACTGGGATCTGGTTTGTCGGATGCTAACATCACGACCCGGCCAGAACAATCGTTTACGCCCTGATGTGCAGAATGAAAGGATTCCAGTACCTCTGCACGAAGTTGTAGAAGTATTAGGATGTTGTTGCCCTTCATAATGACTCCTTCTAGGCAGTATATTTCATCCTTCATAGGCCAGAAAACCCGAGCTATGGGTGAGAGGTCATTGCGTGAGTGGGGGAAACATTTTGGATCAGATTCTTCATCTGTGGCTGCCGCGGCGACAATCCTTTCCCATGTTTTAGCTTTCAGCTTAGGGTCGCTTTCATACATCGACGTGAAGGCAGTTTTGACTGCAGTGTCGACCATTTGGTCAGGGTTTCCTGATGGGATACTTGTTGGGTATCGGGATTCGCAATCCGGGGCTAAATTAAGTTTTCCAGGGCGATGTTTTACTTTGTAGCGGTACATCAGTGTCCTTTTCTTGAAGTTCAACAGGCGGGGGGTTTTAATATTTTCCAGGGCCTTGTTAGAAATTATTTTTATAAATGGCAAGTGATCCACTATTACCAGCAAATCCGAACATCCAAGTATAAATATTAGGCATGATTCTAATCCGTAGACAAGGGCTAACGTCTCTCCTTCCACTGGTGCATATCGCGATTCCGCGTCGTTGGTAAAACGGGACCCAGCAAGAATGAGTTTCCAGTGACCATCCCCACAACTCATGTTTACTTCGCCCTCACATCTACAATGTTTTTTTTTTAAATAGGAAGTACGATATTCCTGTGTTGCTGTAATCTGTCGCCAGCCATATCACTCTGTTCATTTCGAACGTTTGAACACCCTTCTCAATCCTCTTCACTATTACTCTCTTCGATTCTTGGAATATACTCTCCAGTGTCTCGTCCCAATAGAATGTTCTGTTCTTTGTTCTCAATAGTTCTCGGAAGGGAGCCATAACCTTTGCTTGTGAAAAGGCAAACGACACCTGATTCACAAGTCCAAACCAGGATCTAACACCAGTGATATTTCTGGGGCTAGGGAATTTAACGATGGTTTCTGTCATCTTTTTTGTAGGTCGAACACTATTTGCATTTACCAGAAATCCTGCGAATTCTATTTTCACTTCAGCAAAATGAAACTTATTAGTATTAAATACAATCCCCTTGTCTGCGCAGCGACTGATATAGTCAACCGTGTGCCAGAACAATGACTCTATTGGATCGTCCCATAAGAGGCTGTCGTCTATGCATCGGGTCTTACGAGCCTTATCCACTGTGATGTCATCAAACTGACAGGTGTATCCGTCTCCTGATCTATGGACTCCTTGAGGCACCCGACAGTACGTATATCGGTCCCACTCGGTGATAAATGTAATGGCATCCTGTGCGGCTGGAGATAGCGGTAGACTGTGGTATCCATTCCATGCGTCAAATATCGTTTTCCTGGTGTATCCCGATATCATCGAAACCTGATTGAATGGTGATGAGGTGTGATGTGTTTCTCTCATAGTAGCATCGTTCAACTTTTGTAGGTCAACCGTGAGACCCATCTTTTTTCGGCGTGACAACCATCCTTAAACACAAGGTAGTAGATGTGCCTACCAGTATCGGTTCTATTATCTCCAGTGCGACGCCTCTGTCCATGTCTTCCTTCACTTTCTTCTTCCAGTGATGAGGAACGGGCATTGGTGTATGAATTTCTGTCGGTGTTGCTCCCGGGACGAATTTTATCTCTAAGGGTTTACCTTCCATTGTTTGCAGTGGTAGATGTGGGCATGTGTTAAATGCGCTGGACTTAAAATGTTCCACTAGCCATCGTTCGAGTTCGTATCTGCTGGCTTCTGTTGGTTGTAATGGGATGGTTTCTGGTTTCATCGGGACAGATGTTCTGTACGGGCATCCACATGGGGCAATTTCCTTTATGTTCCTTAATGAGCTATTCTGCGACAACGAAGTTAGGAAATTCTAAGGTAACACATCCAGATCTTTCAAGGCAGTTTGTGACAAATTAAATCCTGATGTATTGTCTGATAAATATACTGCCTGTCGTGCCATTTTTGTTCCCACTTTAATGCATAGAAACAAAACCCTTCTGATGTGTAATCGGCTGTCTGTTATGCCCCGTATCCGATGGGTAGGTGACACGGGGTACCCATCTGGGTATCCAAGGAGTTTCTGGATCTCAAGTCCACTCGAACAAGTCTGCGCCTCTGTGTCTGCAAAAGCTGGGATGCGATGACCATGCTGGCTCACCGGTTTCTTTGGTATTCGTCAAAATCTTTCATGAGTTCCAGGACTCATGGTAACTTCTACTGTAACCGAAGGGGGTAGCTCTGTGATGCTCATCTGAAATTGGTCCCCATCCCACTCGAGGTGAGGCACGTTTGTCGGTTGTGTTTTGTTGTACCTGCTGTCCTTGCGACCAGAACAACGATCTGGAGCACTGTTGGTGAACATGAACGACTCCCCCCTCCTTGACATTTTACTCGTAGCTTCTGTTTTGGTCCCCACAAAAGTGGCAGTTGAGTCCAACTGTCGGGCAATCCTTCCGGTGTATTGATCCTTTAGAGTGTGACTTCTCTCCACATCCATTGCAAGGTTTGGTGTATCGCGGAGTTGGGAGGCCCCTGGTCCCCTGGTAGTGCTGTCCTTGGTTCGACCTTTGTACGTTGGAAAACGTAAGAGAGGGTGTAGCATTGTAGAAGTGAGGGGTTGACTTGTCTGCTGCCTCTAGACAGACCAACCGTGTAAACGTCTGGTCCAACGTGTCAAGTGCCGCTACCTCCGCCAGTACCTTCCTTTGATGTTCTACGTTGCTAAGTCCTGCTATCATTTGTCCAGCAACCATGCCATCTGAATAGTCAACTTGCTGCCTGCAAGTTTGTTTATTTGGACATCGAACCCTGAATTCGCAGAACTTAGCATGGCCATGTAGTCTCAATAAACGACTCTCTTTCTGCCTTATGAAATGGAATTTTTGTCGGTGGACTTCTTTGTGTAAACCTCTTACTGCCACCAGTCGTATCTGACGTAAAAGGTACTCCTCCATGGCAGAAGTGAGTGTTTCGATAAGCATTATTAGTACACTTTTCTGCTCCATGGTGACTGGTGGTGGGTAAGTTTAATGTGCGATGTAGTGCTTGAGAAACAAAAATTCCACGTTTACAGTAGTTATAATCCTGTTCGTAGCGCCATGTATAGCATGGAAGATAACCCTTCTGTCGTTCATCTGTTTAAGACTGACAACAAGATGGCCGCTTGTTTCACCCCTATTTATACTCCTACCACAGGGGAGGTGAAATACCTCTCGTTGACTCTTTCAAAACAGGAGTAGATAACTCCTTTTACCTATACAACTACAACTGTTCGTTTCAGAACTCCATTCTTCACAATCAACGTTTCCGTATGATTGATGCCGACATTGCATGTTTTACGCGAGAAATGGATTAACACGGTTATTTCTTTTTTTTCACAACTAGAAAACTTTCTCATTTATTATTATTTTAAGAAAAACACCATAAGACGATTTTCATCGTCTATGAATGATTTCCAATCTTATTATGTTGGGAAAACGTAAACTCGACCATTGCCTTCAAATTCCAATTCATAAATTATTGACTATATATAATCAATTGAAACTTATATTGTTGTTTTCTAAATGGCGGTAGTTATTAAAGGCTTATATATTTCCAGACAGTATTAGTACGTAAACGTCTACAACAGACCTGATTGAATTTAAATCAAATTGCCGATTCCGTAGATTGTATCGATAATTTGAGTCAAATTATGCGCCTACGAGTTTATGTTTAGCAAGCGGTATAAAATGTATGTTCATCCAATAACAAGAACAGGAAAAGTACATTGTGTAAACATACTTATAGCAAAGGGTCATCAAGTTAAAAAACAAACAAAAACAAACAATTTGAAAACTTCAAAAGCGAGAAAAATAATTGGCGAACATCTGCTACTTATTTAGACAAGAACCTATAAGTTGTGATGAGTCCGATAATAAACACGTGACTGAAGATTGTTAAAACAAAAGTGAGTTTGTCAAACGAAACTATACTATACGAAACTATATCGTGTTTGGCGCTGGACTTTTAGAAGCATGACAACTTTCTGATTATTTACAGTTATAGAAAATAAAACGTCACGTTTGTGACAGATTAGATTACACTAACCAACATGGTAGAAACTCCATGATTGATTACACAATTTTAGTTTCAATTGTGTTTCTTTACGAATATTATTGTCTTTGACTTTTACTAAATATTAATAAATTCATAAATGTGTACTGTCTGTTTCAAGTCAATCAACAAATAATTAATATTAAGGTAATTTGGTAAAAAATAATTGGGATTGAGAAGTATAATACGTGTATAATTCGATAGTGAGTGCCTCACACATGTCATGGGTGTATTGTGTTTAGTAATAGGTGCATATTTGAAACAATCAGTATTTTCCGAAGAGTTTGAAAAATACGATGCAAATATCAGTATAGGTGTTAGTTTCACAACGTAGATAATCTGAAAACGGTTAATGGAAAGTTCCACTAAACCCAAGACGTTATGGTTGTTTGCAGAGTTACATCGATGTCTACCATTTAATATATTTAATACTGTTTACTAATTAAGCGTAGCCACTCGGCCCAGTACGGCCACACAATTCAAGTGTGCTTACATTATTAAAACACACCCACATTACAAACTAAAAATGTTGAGCGCTTCAAAGTTATATTAGAATATGTGATTACTAAAGTTAGGTACTATACGGGTTTTTTCCGTTATAATTATCAAATATCCTTATGTAAAAAAACAAACGAATACTATGGAGACATCTAATGATGGTAAAATAAACGGGAGGTCTAAAGATGTCGATGTTCTTAAAGAAAACATAATAGAACAAAATGTAAAGTTAACTTCTTAAAAAAATAATGCCCCAAAAAGAATAATAATTAACGACAGTTAAACAAAACTCTGCCCCTTTTCTAAAAGAAATATCTTTTTATGCTGTAACTACAAATCTCAGTATCTCATATACGTTAGGGTTATTGTTGTAAGTTAACAATCATAAATAGAAGTGGATTTCTTTATAAATGTAGAAATTGTGCTCACATTGCATTAATAATCTACCAGACTACCTTAAGTACATTTCTACAAAGTTTTTCTCAGGCGCTATTTAACATCAATATGTATACAAGGAAAAGAGCCACCCGTAAAGATTAGTGTTCTCTCGCAATAAATATAACGTTTAATACATTAATTTATAAAATATTAAATAAATTCAATATAAAACCATAAAACTAACGCCAAAAAAAATAAACACGGTCTGTCGGGTATTATTAGTTAGTTAAAACTTTACTGTAGTGAATATTTTTATTAGACTGGACTCATTTTTATGCGAGAATCTCAAACTGTTTTCCGCTACTATAATACCAGTGAACTGTAGTTAGTTTACCCAAAATGAAAAATGTGATTCTACTTTAGGTGGGGCGGAGGCAGAACCATTGATACCTAATAAAAATGATGATAATGTTATTTAGGATTTGGCATTGCGGACGAGTTTAACATATAATTTTAACTTAAAAGTATTTGTAAATTTAAGACAAGATAGCGTTTAAGGGCATATAAAGAATGTTTTGATTTAGTTAAATTTTTATTTTCATTGTGTGGGTGTTTATAGTCATTCAGATTTAAGGTCATTTGTTGGGGGGGTTATTTTAAGAATATGTATGCGATCATTCAGAGTTATGGTAAACATTTATGTTAAGGGACGTATGTAATAACTGTCTAAATTTTTTCAGGGGTTTGGGTCCTATCGGAAAGAAAACCGCTGGTGATTTAATCACTAATCATTTTACATTACACTGATACATGAGATTGATCCCAACCCTAAATACAAAAAAAAGCTATTTTTTGTTGTTCTTTAATTTTTTACCGCCGTTCTCTTGATAGAAGACTCGTTCTTCGTGAATAATCATATGTGTACATATACATATTGACGTATTTCTATCAAATCTATTTTTAAAATAAGATTTTAAAAGTAAAGTATATTATTATTGTATCTTTTAGTCATTAAATAGTTAATTAAATCAACATTTTATAAACATAAAAAAATAAAAGAAGAATAAAGCAAACATGTTAATCTGTGTTGACATTCTTTCGTTAATTTCAATTTTGGTCAGGCAATGTTTTTTTTGCGTTAATTAATAAGCACAATTGTTTTGCTTATTAATCTTGAAAAAAATAAATCATGAGTTTGGAAGAAAAACACTAAACAATTATTTATTGACCCGCCATCATTTAGAAATGGCTGAAATGAAAAATAATGATTATATCGCAAAATGTAAATATAATTAAGATAATATACTTAAAAAAAACTAAGTTATTACACTTGCGAAATAATAGGACAATATTTAGTAACGTTAAACTGGGCACCAGTTTAGGTACAATATTGCATCAAAAATAAATTTATGATTGTTATATTTATAATTAAATATTATAGACTAGCATAACATAAGGGTATTACTTATTGATAGAAAACACACAATTGTATTTAAAATAATTAATATAAAAAAATATTTCTAGAATCGTTGTGTACATTTTCAAATAAAACCAACTCATTTTTACTTGTTGATCAAACATTAGATTGTATAACATACTTGTTAAATAATAGTCAATAATTAATACATTCCTAACGATCAGTATTGTTATTTGTAATCACCATTCATAAATTATTTTCTGGCCATGATGTAATACTGTTAGATTTTACTCTTCAGTATTCTGAGGTAGGGGACTTTTTTACATAAAAATGTTATATTTTGTGTTTACACTAAAAAGTATAATTATTAAAAAACTAATTAGCAACTCACAATAATGTACTAATCTTTACACATCTCCCGTCATGAGTTTTGTGAAGAAGTTCAACTCATTTGCAAGTTTGTCAAACCACATACTATTCTTTTTTATTATAATTGACATATATTTTACAATTTTGTTAGTTTCATGATATTTTCTAAATATAAATATTTTAATTTTAAATGTCATTTTGAGCTATGATATTTTAAGAAAAATGTGTTTGATCTATCTTCATTATACGAAATAATGTATCCAAAACTTTTGCAATTAAAATAACTTGGCACGTATGTTTTTAGTTTATAATCGTAATAATATTATTTTTCCCGTACTATTTATTTAGCATACATATATCTATACGCACACAAATACACACGAATTACCTACCACACACTGAGTGTCTTCAGTCTATCTGTACAAGGGTTTGTCAGGACAACGTTACATAAGGAGTATTAACCCTATAAGCAAACTTTGACGAAAAATTTAAAATAGCATAGTATTCGCAGAACAAATCAGCTCTCCTCAGCACGACCATGAACTTGCGTATATGTTTAATAGTGCACATTCTCCGAGAGATGCTACCTCAGGTAACAACACTTAGCTGGATACTTAACCAGACAATATAGAATTCGTAGCCTGGAATCCGGTAAGTTCAAGAGACCACAATAAATATATACTACATAGTTAACTGGTCAATTGGGGCGAAGAGAATTAATGGGTTATCTTCTTTACTTACTCAACGTTTCAGAAATATAGGAGAACTTTAATAGAATATTCGAGTATTTATGAATCTTCTATAGAGAGCAAATATACGCCCGATGTAAAGACCCCTTGATTTCTGAGAACTTCGATTGAAGTAACATAAAACCAAGATGGACACATATATATATATATATATATATATATATATATATATATATATATATATATATATATATATATATATGTATGTATGTGTGTGTGTGTTTGTTTATTAAACTGATAGGCAATTTAGTTTAATTATCAAGTGTATATTATCTTTCAATCTAATTTAGAGAAGAAAATATGTTAAATATACAATATTTATTAGAACATCAAAAGTTCAAAGCAAGCAACTTTATATCCTTAATCCATGGATTTTAAAAGATAACACATTTCTATCAAAGTATAGAGAACAACCGACAATGTAATTGTAAAAATTATCGGCAGCATTTAACTTTGGAATTTTTTTTTTTCAGAAAATAAAAAATATATATATATAAAGAGTATGTGGTTGAGATGATAGCGTTGAGTTGGAGTAGACGCAGTCAAACACGTCAACAATAAAACAGGTATTATATTGGAAATGAATGTTTGAAAAGGAATAATACTCAAATTGTTTAAGAATCAAAATGTTGTTGTGACGAATTTGATATATTTTATTTGGTAAAGTCTAGTTTATCTTGTCTGGGCAGTAGTCAGATATTGGAATTATCCGTTTCATAGAGTTAAGAATGAAGTTTGTGAGTTTGAGTTTGGTGTATATCAAAGTGTGCATTACGAAAATCTACAGCTCCCTGGTTGATCGGTGTTTCGATAGGTTACACACATGGATTTAGAGCCGATATGTTTTCAAGCCGGTGTGGATTGAAAGTAGTGCTTGTAGGCGATGGCGAAGATAACCATTTGTCTGCTGGAATAGGAATATCAGCTGTTGATAGTTGGGGTGGATGCTGGGCAACAGATGCGGCAAGGCCGTAGCGGATCAAAGACGGATAGACTGAAATGTGTACATACCTATATATATATATATATATATATATATATATATATATATATATATATATATATATATATATATATTGATGCACATATAAACATACATATACTTATATACATATACGTATATAAAATATACACATATATACCACTGGGTAAAGTTATCTTCTTACATTTTCTTTTCATGTAGCTAAAAGAATAATGGTTAGGGTATGGGTGATGGAAGCTTAGACGGTCAAGGTCAAGTTGTACGGTATTTATGGCTGAGGGAAAGAAAAGGTTCATACTTTGCCGAGGTTAAACATGTATATAAGGGGTTTGGTAGATTAAAATGATTTGCCGGAATTTGAAGAAAATGAGTGGTTGTCTTGGTGTTTAAAGGTCAAAGGGTTGTATAATTATTTGTAAGATATCTTATTTTAGGGAAACCATTTTTTCAACGAATATTTTCTTCAAGAAATGTATTCTTTAAAAATAAAGTTATTTACAGAAATTTACATTTTCAAAAATAGATAGTATTCGGGGTCTGAAAATTATTTTTAATAGGTTAGGCAGGTTTACTAAATGCATATTCTGCTTAGCAACAAAGTGAGATCATGGTCGCACTAAC
>OY744521.1:143152263-143154763 GCA_963556195.1 Sepiola atlantica
TACGCACGTACAACATATGTTATTCCTGCTGTTATAAAAAAGAACTTATCTGCTCAGATGGCTTTTGTTCTCTCCAAATTCATAACATTTTATTTCACTGATAGCTGAAAAAGGGCAGCTTTTCTAACATTTGTAAAATTATCTGTACATATAAACCATAAACTTTATCATTTACGTGAAGCTAGGGTAATAGCGCTAAATATGACCAATGCATTTGAAAAGGGCTGGCATGAACGTCCCCTCAAGTAAATCAACGTGTATTGTATTACTGGGCAAATATGTTATATTATCAGATTATTATTAGCGCATATAACGATTATAGCCGTTATTGATAGCCGGAAATCTACCACGATGCGGATGTGACCCAATGGTTGATACTTGGACCTTTATTATTCTAAATCTACATGAAAGCAGTCGTGTCAAAGATTAGTATTTTGTTAGTGACAACACGCGCTTTTCCAGGCCAGAAAATTACAAGTGCTTAATCTGTGAAAAATTACCTCCGTCTGTAGTAGAATTGAGCGAAGTATGAATAGCCATATCAAATGCTACCAAGACAATGCACCTTTCGTTTAACACATATAAGAACCCTTTCCAACCCCCTATTGGTATGCCGATTAGAGCCATCACGAAAATCAAATCATCTCGGTGTTGCATTCTTAAAAATAAGTATACAGAATATACTAGCAAATATGTCGCAAATCAAGTAAGCTAAACCTAATGGGTTAGATAATATTCCACACATACAAGTATTATATATATATATATATATATATATATATATATATATATATATATATATATGTGTGTATATATGTATATATATGTGTATATATATATATATATATATGAAGCCACGATTCACCCGTGTATAGATTATTTGTTACCTGTACGATACTGCAACAACCCCTAGTCCTTTCCGAGGGTGCGAAAAATAATGTCTTACTCATAAGGTCCCGCACGCACTGCCAAGTAGTACATTGGAATATCAGTCGATGTAATTACTGCAGCTAGACACCCTGATCAACGATACTATCAACCCCCCAAGTACAAAAAAACTTCATTCACTGTAGCGGAACATTTATTTTCTTTCCTTAGACCGCTTGTCTTTGTAATTCCCTTCTTGTTCAATGTTTCCTCGACCGTAGAAACATGTGGAATTAAAATGTAATGCGAGGAAACATATTGCTGCCGAAATCTCTACCTAGTTTGCGTCTATTGATTTAGATTATATCACAGTCGCCCTTTACGCCTCAGTTATAATATGCCTTGCTTGGGGCTAACACTATTAAAGAATCGCAATAATAATAATGTAAACTGAAAATTGTATCGGGCAAGATTAGAATGTTTAAGATATACAATTCAAGAGAGTTACTCTAGTGAATTTAACCATGACACTTTGAACATTTAACAAATAATAAATCATAAGATAGAATTCGATAATTTTTCGTTCATAATATATGAAATTAACACAACAAACAGATTAAAAACGAATTTAGTTTTAGTTAAATACATTTTAATAAAGATATTGACGTACCTCTATCGTTTCAGTCTGAACAGTGCCTACACTTGATGTGTAGTCTCGATTTCGTTGAACATATACGAAATTACTCTACAATGACAACGATTAACTAATCAGTATTATAGATTTTCACCGACACCGATCACATGTCAATATAATTGAATTACATTATGTGACGAAACCGGAAAAGTACATGTTCGTGGCTTAGTGTAACGTTGATAAACTAATTTAAATTCACATTAATCGTTTTTTCACCTAGCATTGCTCAAAACTTACATGCTTTCTTGAGTGTGTATTTAGCATTTCACTTATCATTTCGTGAATAGTTTCATCAATTGACCTTACTATTTAAGAGGCAGGCGACAAGACCTCTTCTTAGTTGGATTATAAATTAATGTATCTTCTTTGTTCGGGTTCAGTGTATTTGCCTTAACTTTTTATTCGTACTTTCTAGTGAACATAACTCAATAGTTTCATTGTCGCATTTCGATTTCAGTACTGTCCACATCTTACTCTATCTAATTAAGCTTGTTTACAATAATTATATTTTTTACTTTATATGTATTTTTAGGGAATCTAATGAATTGACGGCAAGATAGTTAACCTTAAGAAATACAAAGGGTATTACTGATTACAATATGGTAAATTGTTATAAGTTTAACGAATACATAATGAAACATTTGAAATTGAACTAACGTATAAAAAAAATCTCACATGCTGTGAAGGAAAACGATATCGGCCGAATTTACGAATACATATATTAAAACATATAATGCATTTTTTTTAACTCCCCTTAACGAAAAATAGATAACATTATGCAACGAATATCACGCGAAAATAAAAGTAATAACAACGAATTCATACATACAAATTCGGAATATTTCTGGCATCTAATTTAACAATAAATTGCAATAATAAAAAAAAAACTATTCACCCACGAACTTGATGAATTATCGATTGTTTAAACATTGTCGCTCA
>OY744521.1:143159763-143219763 GCA_963556195.1 Sepiola atlantica
ACGAAACGTTGATTAATATATTAAAAAAAACATCCTTTTGTTTTTTCCTTTTTCATTTCCCATTACGTCAGATTACGTTGATCCTTCCTTTCTCATATATATATATATATATATATATATATATATATATATATATATATATATATATATATATATATGCAATTTTCTTTAGGAACCCGATAGGGATGCCAAAAATGTGTTGATTTTATTTTACAACAATAACACACATTTTTCAATCGTGACGGATCATTTTCATAAAACTGAGAATCTACAAAAAATGTGAAACGGATTTTTTGTTATCAATCTGTCATCCTCAATGTCATGTTTATTACAATCACCAAATGATTTACTACTATTAAACCTGCTGCCATTTATTCCAGGAACGAACTTTTTTTACATATGTTTTATTCAGTTTCCTTGCTTTAGACACTTTCAACTTGTTTCCAGATTAAACATTTTTAATCCATATTGTATTGTTTTAATCGTTTCAAAATGTTATGTTGATAATTTTTATACCAATTCATCCATGCAAATGTTTTGATGAGATTTTAATTCTTTGAAAAGCAATACTTTTATAAAAAATGCATAGATTGTGTTACAAAACTGAAGATGTAATATATCTTTTTATTTTTACAACTTTTATGTTCATTTTTTTACTTGCATATATAATTTCTGTATAGGTTCAACTTAAAATATAACTTATATCTTTATCTTATTGTTTTTTTAGATATAGATTTTATATACATATATATATATATATATATATATATATATATATATATATATATTATTGTATGTAGAAATATGTTTGTTTACTAGGAACTAGACGACTATAATTGCAAGAATCACACCTGGTCTCCTAAAGCTAAGACTAATATTGTCATATATTCTGCTAGACGAGGGATTGGCCTCAGGTGTTTCGTTCAGATAAATATTTATACGTTATCTCATTAGAGAATAGACGCATTATTTCAACAGACGTAATGAATTTACGTTTTCTTTTATCATTAGCACGTTATAAAGTTCAACAACAATACATGCACTTGTTTTTTACATTTTCGTTTTATGGCGAGGTCTGATGCGCACAATGGCTACGGATACGAAGTAGAGATATACACATACAAGTGTAAATAAAATAATATCTATGGAGTTTCGCATAACACATGAGTATGTACCACCCTAATTATACTTAATCATTAGTAAAATGTTATTGGCTCATGTGATCGCTTTCTGAAATTGTCCATCTATACGGAAATAACTATGAAGTTTAAGCCAATCAGAGACCTACTGTATCAAATGCAGTGTTGTGTATACATTCTGTTGTACTCGGGAATCTGCACGGACTTGTAAAGGCACCATTAATTTAATCTACGGGGGTAGCGTGCTTTCGTTCCGTCAGCTATGACCGTGTAGAATTATAATACGCAATTCCTAGTATCCCCCGCACTTCCCGCGTTCGGCAAGATAAACCTGCAAAAGGTTGGAGGTTACATCGGTCGAAACGTTGTGTGAATAACACCCAACATAAGAACGGTAGTACAAATAATCTAAATTATAGAAATTATCGATTCCTATCTAAAAAAAATCAAATATAAAATATATGATGTAACTTTGTATATACCTCCCATCAGGGGAGAGGTCCAATGTCTCATAAGTAACAATGAACTATATATTCGTGAAATTGTTGGTATTACTTGATCTTATCATGTAATGTTTACTGTGTCAGTTTATTTGAAAGTTAACCGTTGATTTTTGTAAGCAAACTATTGTTCGTAAACTTTTGCTGATGACGTTGTTGTAATTTATTGTATTACACACTAAGTCTGAAACTGGTGAAACATGAATTTAAACAAATACTATGTCTCATGATTCACTATCAAACAAAATATATGTTTGTTACCGAATGCATATCACAAATGATAACAGCACTAGTAAATCAATACTCGTGTCGTCCGTTATTTTGGTTACTGGGGCATCTTATTCACGATTGCCTCGATGAGATTATGCGTCATTCTTGTAACGTTCAGGTTATTTTCATGTTGCCTAACATTTCGTGAGATCATCTAGAAATAAAGGTGTAATAGGTGGTGTATCCAATAGTTCGAGTATCTTCAAGATCACACGTATAGTTCTTCAGCTATAGACAACATGCAGGCAAAAAAAGAAGTAGCGTAAAAATTTAGACAGAAAAATGCATTTATTGAAACCAAGATATTATGAAAGTCTTAACTTTCAAAATAGAGATGGTGTTATTATTGGACATTGGCAGGATTTTCAAATTTGATTATTTTCATTTGATGCTAATGTAAAGTCAGCAGAAACTTTTCGATATTAATGAGGACACCACAAGTTAACAGGCAGAATGGAGTTGCCAGAAATATCAAGTGACTTCCATTAATAAAACAGTTACAATTGCCAAAGTTATATAACAAATAATTGATAAATGCCCTATTAAAAGATAAAATGTAATAATATCAATTACTAATTAAAATATGCGCAACCCAATCGTCTCGATTTGATAGCGAATTCTTGCCTGAAACTAAAGTCACAATATCCCAAAAAGAAAGGAACATTCTCGAATTTTAAGAATGACTATTTATTAAACTGTTGACATCGCCTATTCATATGCTTGTGGCACATTCGGGCTACTGAGATATGGGGCCTTTTAATCTTATTTATAAGTAATTCTTTAGTCAGTTCCTTATACATGCTATCCGCTGAACAGTTTCCCAAAACGCTTTACTGTTCTTGCTTCCTCTGCCTTTGGGTCATGTTGCGTTACGTCAATTACAACCTACAGTAGGTTGAGGTGATATTTGAGTACGCACACTTACCTCGTGACTCCGATTTCCCATGTGTGAGTAAGCACCACCTTGCGACCGCAATGATTAGATGTATATTATCGAACGCTCATATTTCTATTTAAAATAAATACTATGAAAGGGGCTGTATGAAAATATAACACCAATAAAAAAAAAGCGCTTTAGACACAAAACTAGGAAACTTCTCATCGTAGTATACTAAGTCACACCTTCTAGAAGGCTTGAAGGAGGGAATTGATTTTTCCAAAATTACCTATAGATTATATAGGAAAAACAAATACAACAATTATAATTTGGATTGACTTTACTTTGCTTCTTAAATCGTCCAATGAATTCGGCATGAAGTTGTAAGTTGCACGTTTATTCATTTATTTTATTTTGCATTCTCAGTTTTTAATACACCATTATTGTACTCATTTCAGACTTGTGCGCATATGCTCTTCAATTGATTAGTTACACCTATATACATATATATATATAAATATATATATATATATATATATGTGTGTATACATATATATATATATATATATATATATATATATATATATATATATATATGTGTGTGTATACATATATATATATATATATATACATATATATATATATAAATATATATATATATATATAAAGTCTAAGTGTGGTTGATTCGGAAAGAACATGAATGATCATCAACGGTTTTTATAGTTGAAATAACTTTTGATTAGGACTTTTATGTAAATATTGTGTTATGGTGTTAAAAGCTATGGTGATCTTAATTAAAATGGACTCTTCGCATAGTAGCATTTTGTGTTAATTAATAATGACTGTAATAAGCAGAGACAGTTTCCCATTTAATATCGATTAGCTGAAACGAGCTCAGCCGGGAATTTGACAAGCAACTAAAAGGAACCAATTAGATAAAATACAAAAATACATTCCAGTATAACGAGGAAATAAGATTAACATAATTAAGTTGAATTTTGTTTTCGATTGGAACTTTTAAAGAATTGAAACTGGAATTAAATTTAAAGAAAGTGAAACGGTAGTGTCTCTTATGTGTTTGAGTACAAGAGAACCTTGTAATACAACTGAATTAAGATTACAATTCAGGATATCTTCGAATATAATAAAGAATATATGTAAAACATATATATCTTATTGCAACCCATAAATATATATATATATATATATATATATATATATATATATATATATATAATTTGTAAGTACACACTTTTGAAATACACTTTAATAATATTAGATAACTATGCATGTCAATCAGGAAGAGAGTAGCTTTTAATAATTGAAATAAAAATGGAAAGATCAAATGCATGTATTTGTTCCGATAATGTTTATTTTTTAAGTTTTACAACAAGGTTAAAAGAAAAGTACGTCATATATATAGAGGGAAATGTTATTTTACCAAGACGTCTTTTAGAAGACCAGTGTTAACGTAGTCGTGGACAATATAATAGAACTAAGATAACGAAACAAACGTAGACTAAATAACTTTAAAAAGATTAAACAAGTGAGAGTTTAAAAATGAAGTAGGTGTCACAATGTACGCATGTAAGTTCTAAAGTGTCGCTTTAATCTGTTTGTTTGCATACCTACGGTTATAACAAGTTATTGGCAGCCTCTTCGAGCATCTTTCGAGTATTTCTCGAAAGAACACTGAGCAAAACAGAACAAGTCTAATTCTAGTACTCTTTAGTGCAATCAGCTTGTAAACGAACTGACGTCGGACATTGTATTTTCCTACGTAAGGAACTGAGACATGTTGGATTACTCTTACCTCTAGTTGTTGAATTGTACACCCAACGTAGTCAGCGTCGCAGCAAACTCGAGAACATTACACAATACTATTATATTAAATGATAGGAATAACATTCTTCTTAGACGGCAAAATAACAGCAAGACACAGCAGAAGCCACTTTATGTGATATATTTTGACTTGTGGTGGTAATCCATGGCAGTTTCATATGAACGGGGTCTTAGTGGGAGCTTTAATATTTTTTTACCTTTGAACGAGGTTATTTTTCTTTCAATAGTATATAAAGCGTAAATATTGGACTAGAGGATGTATATAATTCTATGAATCTCTGCATATAGTTTTGAACTAAAGCGGATCTTACATCCCAGTGTACTGATATGTAAATCTGATAAAATTTTCTTATTTTAGTGAATAAATATTCCTAACTGACATACTAACCTGTAAACGTAGGCTTTTTGCATATGTTGATTAAAAAAGCATTTTTCCGATGTTTCTTAGAATGACTCGTTAGCAGCGTTCTGTTATCACAGATACTACGTCGGACAATCAAGACTAGGATGTAACCTGCAGTGCCCAGGATATACATGCATTTACGCGAGAGAGTGAGATGAAACTTCTGCGAATAAAATTCCCACCGGCCAGTAGTTCGGAAGAATGGTGCATGCTTGACCATACAATAAGCGATGCACTACATAAAGAATGAGATAAAGCGAAATGTAATCAACGGTTGAAAAATGCGGTCATGTTATATTCCGGCCATTGTATGGTTAAAAAGGGGAATCTATTGAACCATCAGCCAAAAAAAAAAAAACGGACGACAGAGTGAAATGGAGAAGTTAAGGAATAAGGTGGCGAAAAGGAATATAACATGGTGATATAATAGAAAGTGCCCACTGTATAATTATCTTTGTGGAAAAAAAAACTTTCTTTAAAAATTATTTTAAATTATTCATTTAATTTATTTATTTAGCTATTGATTTATTTTAATTAATTTATTTATTTAAAAAAATATCTCTTCGATATAAGAGAACAGTTATTTACGAAAACGTAAGACGCTTAGCCGTTTACACACTAAGATAAGCAGCCGAGACGCTGAGTCATCAAATAACACGTGAGGCGCTTAGCCGTTGAAAGTCAGTTGTTTTGATTTCATTGAACTGTTAGTTTTAGATGCGATTCAAATTATGGGTATCACATCAGTTAGGGGACCGATACGCAAAAAAAGCTGTCGACAGAAACGCCCTGACACGATGTGCAATATCTCCTGATGACACGCCATTATCTGGACGCTTAAAAGGTATTCAATCAGGAACACAGCCAAGACAATATATATATATATATATATATATATATATATATATATATATATATATATATATATATATATACAAACCCACAAACTAAGCTGTTTCTTCCAAATAACACTATTTTCTGTTATTAGCGAGTTTCTGTGCGGTATACGTGGCACTGCTGGCCGTGCTTCCGCTTTCTATCCACTCCGAGACGAATTTCTGCAACGTTTTTCTTCACTCTCTACGAATCCGACTTTTCCCCTATGATCAAACTTCTCTGTTCGCAATCTAACTTGCCTCACGCTCCTCCCCCAATCACTCCTCTTTTATCTCTTTCATTTCCAATCAGGAGCATCTCATTTGCATACCTCGTAGTCACCCTGTAGGCATTTAAAGAAACAAGTCGGCCATTCTTGTTTCCTTCTTCTTCACACGAGGTAAGCCACGCAAAAACGCGGTCGGTCGTTCTTGTTTTCTCTTCTTTTTTTTTCCTCATTTACACCACACGCCCCCCTTGATCTTCGAGATCAATAGGATACTTCGTAATCCTCCATCCAAGCAGGCCGCCTCCTCTCACGTCGAGGCCTCTGGGGAACAACTTCTTGGGGGTTAACATTTTCAGGATCACTACAACGTGGGTCTAAGTCAGGTAGAGTCGCATCATTTGCTTCTCGGTGGCCCTCGATTTCCTCTTCTTTACTGCCCTCACTGCGTACCGGCAGTGTCATGCGACGCAGGTCTAGGATATGCCGGGGAACGCCGTTCACCATCACATTGTTCTTCGACCGCAATCCCGTTACGACCCCTTTTTTCCAACGAGTGGTACACTGTGCATTAGGGGGTTTCACCCACACCTCTTCACCTACTTTGATAGTGGCTTCCTCACTCTCGATTCCTGCTGTTTTGTTGCACGGGTGCCGCCACTTATATGTGAAAACGGCCCTATGAGGGACAGTTGTCTCGTCTTGTTTGGTTTTTGGCGAGATGTTGTACCAAAACACCGCCTCTATGGGTGATACGTTGCTTTTTTCCGCAGCGGCTTTAATGGTGCGATGATTCCTCTCCACTATTCCGTTGCCACTCGGCCGATACGCTGCTCTAAAAAATTGCCTTACTCCCCACTTATCGCATACCCCTTTAAAGGCTTCAGATCGGAAAGCGGGCCCATTGTCCATCAAGAGTTCCTCAACCGGCCCTCTCTCCAAAAATATCTCCTCGATGACCCCTCCGATCGCCCATGCCGCTTCTGCCCTGATTTCTCTCCAGATGGCAAACCTTCCCGGTCCACAGTCAACCATCGAGAGATACAATTTGTGGCGATAGTGCGTCACATCAATAGCCAATCGCTTCCAGTCCTCCGCGACGTGCAACTGTCCTGTTTCGTGTCTGGACGGTCTAGGGTCAATTGATTGGCACTCTCGACAGTTCTCCACCACTTCCCTAACCTCCTCCTCGGTGGTTTCCGGGTAAACCTCTCTGGCTAGGAATAACGTTCGTTCCCGACCAAAGTGGTGCATTTCGTGTGACTCCTTGACTTCTTCCCCTGCATAGCATACCGAGGAGACCTCCTTTCCCTCCTGCAGCCAGGCCTTCTTCACGCGTGTCATCGAATCCGCCTTGTTTTTTTCTGATGGGACCAACACAACAGATACTCTTAACTGGAACTCCGCTATTAGATCGGCGAGCGCTCCGAGTCTGCGCTTGATCAGCATTTCCGCAGCACCTTTGGTCTTAACTCTCTTATCGCCAGTTACTGCCGACCGAATCCACGATGCTGCCGTTGCCGAATCGGTTTTAATTTCAATTATTTTCAATCCCCACTTCAGGGCCAGATTGAGTCCTTTCATAACGGCATCTAGTTCTGCTACGTTGATATGGGAGAAGTCGTTGGTTTTTCTTAGCCATGCCGCATCCTCCACAGTTACGCCTCCCATCTCTAGTACGACGCCCAACGCCAGGTTACTGGCATCGCACCAAATCACACCCGCATCTCCGCTGCTGACATACCAGTCCCCTTTCACCGGGTCCTCATTCCTCACCCTCGCAATGATTTCTTGCAGCATGTTCATAACCTCCTTCGTTACACGGCCCTCCCAGCCAGCAGTGCCTGCTAGTCGTTTAATAAAACTACATGCTATCCTGAGCCAGCCAGCGATAGGATAGTGCCCGACCAGCCTCCCGCAGACTGAGAAGAGTTCTCGCTTCGTCAGCTCAGATCCGACTTCGGGTATTACACTCCCTCGTTCGAAGACAAGGCTTTCTTTTCCATCTCGCCTTAGTTTCACCCCCAGCACCCGTCCTCCATCCAGGGCCTCCGCCGGTTTTGCAGTTAACCCATACTTCTCGACATGGCTTCTTACTTTCTCCGCTGTCACCTCTGCCTCCTCCACCAGAATGTCGTCAATGTACGAACTAGTGGCCTCCTCCACTGAACGGTCTTTGCTCAGCACTGTCTTCAGCACGGCAGTCATAATTTTGGGGGCTGAACTCAGCCCAAAGCCTAGCCTCGTCAGACAATACACTCGCCCCTTGTACCGGACCAGCTGGTACTGCCAGAGTTTTTCATCTACATGGATCTGCAGATATGCCGATTTCAGATCGACAATTTTTGTGGCCCGTCCCATTCTTCTCCATTTCCTCATGACCTCCTCACATACGTCGATCCCCGTTCCAGTGTGGCAGGCTACGTGTCTGTTCAATTCTCTGAAGTCCAGTACGGGCCTAATCTTGTTTTTCGTAGGCTGAACAACCGCCAGTAGTGGCAACACTCCTTTTTCTTCCCCTGTCCACGGTTTCAGAATTCCTTCTTTTATCCACCTCTCCACTTCTTCCTCAAATCCTTTTCTTATTTCTCCTCGCAGGGTGTTTACGTAGCAGCCCACTTTATTCTGTAGTTCCGGGGGTCCGGAGATCCATTTCCATTCCACCGTCCACCTCACGCCATCAAACTTTGCCAGGAAATCTTTGTCCTCAATGCAGCAAACCTCCGGTTTTGGTATTCTGATGGTTCTATCACCTTCCACTCCTGCCATCCCCACTGCGCCGAGACGTCCGAACGTCACTTGGCTCCCTCGTAACGTGGCGCCCCCAGTCGGTTAATTGCACTCATACCTATAATCACGTCAACACCACCGACCAGATGATTCAACACTAAGGCTCGCAGTCCAATGGACACCCCTTGCACCATTACTTCCGCTGTCGTCTCACCTAGGCACTTCACATCCCTGCCATCCACGGTCCTAATAGTCCTGGTTCCGCTCCATGACCTAGCGACATTCCTCGCTAACAACGTTGTAGTACAGCCTGTGTCGACAAGGGCTATGGCTTTCTTCCCATTGACTACTACCGGTAACCGAGGCAACGTTCCATCATGCGCCATCTCCGCACAGAAGGGGTAACTACTGGCGCAATAGCTCCCCTTCACTCGTTTCCCTGGTGCCGTGCAGCAACACAATAGCGGCTAAGGTGCCCCACTTGTCCACATCGGTAGCACGTGATCCCCGGTCTCGGCTCTTTGCAGTCCTTGATCAGATGAGGGCCCTGGCACCGGAAACACTTGATTGCAGGTCTCCCCTCCTGTCGCCTCGCCGGCTGCCTCTCATTCAAGTGAGGCCTCATGCACATATTTCCACCCACAGCTGCAGCCACGATTGGGCTTTTAACATTTTTCACTAGGACTCTGGCGTGAACCAAGAGATCGTCCACTTCCATAGTATGGATCCCAGTGATTCTCTGCATGTTCGTAGAGATTTCCTCTGGGAAGCCGTTAACTAGGTACAGCTTTACCGTCATCTCCAGGCTCCTCCCCACGTAACCAGCCAACCCTGCCAGTCTCCTGATCTCTGCCGCAAAGACGTCAACCGACTCGCCGGTCCACCTCAAACTGGAAAGCTTACCAAGTGCTTCGAATGGGCCCTCAGCGAAGGCCAATTTCAGCCTTTGCTCCACTGAGGCAAAGTCTTCCTTGTCTTCATCTCGCATCTGCTGGTAAATCGTGAGGGCTTCCCCCTCTAAGTATAGCGGCAGCAGGGTGACCACATCTTCTATCTTTTGCAGCTTCGCCACCATCTTTAATTTCTCCAGCCACTTAATCAGGTCACCCTCCCCAGTAAAGGGTCTCAGCATGTGAGTGCTCAGTCTCCACTCAGCCATGGTAATTTGCTCGATGCGGCGAAATAGCTTGCGGTATACGTGGCACTGCTGGCCGTGCTTCCGCTTTCTATCCACTCCGAGACGAATTTCTGCAACGTTTTTCTTCACTCTCTACGAATCCGACTTTTCCCCTATGATCAAACTTCTCTGTTCGCAATCTAACTTGCCTCACGCTCCTCCCCCAATCACTCCTCTTTTATCTCTTTCATTTCCAATCAGGAGCATCTCATTTGCATACCTCGTAGTCACCCTGTAGGCATTTAAAGAAACAAGTCGGCCATTCTTGTTTCCTTCTTCTTCACACGAGGTAAGCCACGCAAAAACGCGGTCGGTCGTTCTTGTTTTCTCTTCTTTTTTTTTTCCTCATTTACACCACATTCTGCTACTGTTCCGATAGCTAGATTCATTCTTTAGAATGCACACAAATAATTACCCTTCTCATCTAGTGTAAACTTCAGTCAAGAGTTAAGTATATTTACCTGCCGAAAATAAGTCTATTCGGCTCTATGTGCGATTTAAATATAGCAACGGTATTGCTCACAAGGCAGTAAACACACGATGACTTCGATAAAACGCTATTCGTAAAGTCCAACATGAAGATTGAATAACTCTGGACCTAATTGGATGTCCATTACTACGTCATTAATTATGCGATACATGTTTTCCATCAGGGCTAACTTCATCTGACTAAGTAGCCAAATCAAAAAGTTACACCAAATGTATTCTTAGGAAATGGTGACTTCGCAAGGAAACTACGATAAAAACTATCGGCACAAATCTCAATAATTTCATTCAGAGACACATTAGTAAATAAGCTTGATATATCTTTAGAACTGAAGTAGTCAGTAACTGAAGAATACCAGAATTAAGAACACTCTGCAGTTAGAGTTATCTCGGGAATGCAGTATAAAGTTTATATCTACAGAAAAAAGTGCGACAGTATCAGCTAACCATTTAATTAATTTATGCTGAGATGATCCCATCATAAATTACATAGAACTTACATTTGGAAATATATACATCATGGGACGTTCAAACAACACTGCGATAATAATGTTATAGACACACTTAGAAAGCAACTTACTTTCACGGAGCTTGAGGACACAAAATTGTAAACTGATTTCAATATTAAGTATTCTGTCATTCAGATTTACATTGCCTTAATGTTCCAATTTTGTATCATCGTAAACATACTTGCAATTTTCTCCATATAGTCGAGGAGACCGAAATAACAACTACTCAGCAGTTTTACTGAGGTAAATGTATTTGTTAGACTTAAGTAGTTTAATTGAATTGAACTGGTTATAACTCAACATAGAGAAATTCGAGCCAATAGATCTTCCTACCTAACTATGAGCAAAATCTACATTAGGTGCCTTAAGACGTTTTACATTTTCAGACGAATATGCAAAACATATCTTAAGCTGCAAATACAGCAACTCGAATTCAGAGAAAACGTCTCCCTTATTGATTCGTGTAGAAGGAATGCGTAAGCTAAGCCAATTGAGGGGAAACTTCTGTCAGTGTCATATAAGAGTATGTAGACAAATTGAAATATGTCTTTCACGTTTCTTACCTGAGGCGAACTCTTTATTGATAATAAAACTCAACACATTTTTAGATTTGGTTACGCTGCCCTAATATAAAATATCATCAACCGAAATCGATTTCCCTTCCTGTTTTGACCACGATTTCATCGGTAATTTCACTTCAATTATATTGTCGCCGACTACCTTGACAAATAGTCGACTGATATATGTATCGGCATAATTAACATTTTCTTTTATTTTAAACTGGTTACTAGAAGGAATACACACTTTTTATCTGAAGTAATAAATTAGTTGATCCACAATTTTTTTGTTAAATTCTTATCTTAGAGTAAATGTGTGGTTTCCTCTTTATAATGATAGCTATGGTGTTATTATTGAGCTACACAGATGTATATTTATATACGTATAAATATACATACATATATATTGTGTGAAAATACGATTCAGCATATACTTTCAATATTTTAGATATGCCAACCATTTGTAATTTTAATTATAGTATTCCAAAATAGTAAAACTAATGCATATATAAGAAAGCAAGGTCCATTTACATTAAACAAGTCAAGTCTGCTTTATCTTACATACACAGTTTTATATAAGATACTCATAAGTAGTTTTTTTACGAATTCGTTTCGCTACTAGAAGACCAACTAAAATATGTATGTCAATATTCTAAATACATGCATTTTTACTTGTATATACACTTTTGTATGGTTTATGCGTAATTAGGGTGTGAGCCTAAATTTACATTTTTTGGAAACTATATTTCATCTAAAGTGGTTTGTCTATACGCTTCCAACGAGCTATTCCAATTCAAATATATACGTTCATAATATTATACTTAATAGATTTACACTTTTATACTTTTTTTACTTTTGTACTTTTTTAGGCACCTTGTCAGTTAATACATTTAACTTTATGTATTCTCTATATCTGATACACCAATTAACTCTTGAATTTTGTCATTTTTACTAGAAACGACTTCCTGATATGTTTCCAAGGAGCAATCAAGCAGTTTCAGAAAATCATTTCATGACTAGATAAGTTCAAAAGGATGTTTTTAGCAAAAAATAACCAAATATGGTTATTTGGGTCTTGGTTCCCAAAAATTGAAATGTATGTTTTTTTTTTGTTTCACCAGTAGCGACTTGTAAACATGCTTCCAACAAGCTCTCAACCACTATCAGAATATCCTTTAATGTTTAGATTAAGTCAACAGCGGTATTTCTGCTCCGAAATGCCCACATATGGTAATTTGGAGCAAGCCTCCTCCCCCAAAAAATGAGATTTTTCTAACTTGTTCTTTTGTCAGTAATCAAGATGATTCCATTTCGTATCTAACGAGCTAACAACCACTACCAGACGGTCATTTTAAAATCAGAATATGCTAAAAACAGTGATTTTCCCCAGTATGCCTAAATACGGTAATTTGTGCCAAGACACCAAAAACATTATTTTTTAACATTTTTTCTGTTTCTATCACTAAGAGAATTTCATACCGCTTCTAACTAGTTCTCAACCACTATCAGACGATCATTCTAATCAAGATATTGAATGTATTCCCATATTTGGCATTTTGGGTGCAATGTAGCCTGTTCTAAGTAGCTTTTTCGCGTTCAGTTTACAACGATTGGCTAGGTATTACGTACTTTGAAATTGTATTTGTAGTATTGCCCGGACTGAGGATAAAATATTAAACCAACAAAATGATGTAACTTAGAACTACTATTAACTCAGCACTTTTATCCATCGAACCTATTTTTATCAAGAACTAACTTTTTTTTCTCGGACATTTAACACTTTTCTATATTAAGAGCTGCATGGTTAATTCGAACAACCCAATAGCACTGTTCTTAAAAGAAAAGCAAAACACGCGCTAGAACAGATAAAACAACAGAAGAGTTCGTAAAAAAGAAGGCAATCATCATTGTAAAGGTTCCCTCATGATAGTGAATCTTTAAATAGTGATAATATTTAGAGATAACTAGTCTATTTAAAAAAACTGAAAGGTGTGTTGTGTTAACAAGTTTTACGTTCAAACAGAAATATTCTATGGAATACTTTTTCTGAGAACAAAATAAAACCTAATTGGACGGCGAGTTTAAGTTGGAAACATAAACTATACGGAAAGATAGTCAAGACAAAATTAAAATAATATGTCAGAAAGATTGATTTAAAGCCATGACAGTATATACAAATGTATCAAGAAACACACGATCTGTACATCGATCCCGACTACGCAGATTTATAGGTTCATTGTTTTTTTACGCTTTGCAAATCTTTTCTCGGTTTCAAATGAGCCGTGGGAACCCTGTTTGTGAATGTCTAAAATATTTGGACATCTAAGTAAAAAAGAATCGCTCGTGCTCGTACTTATTTATCGGCGGGACTCTTCTCGCTGACGCCTCTGTATAGCTTAATTGCCATAAATGTAGTTTCACAAATTTATATATATATATATATATATATATATATATATATACATACTAAGGAGGACGAAACTCGAGTCTAAGACTTTTTTTCATAGGTTGTGGGCTGCGGCGTTGTCTGATTGTGGAAATAATTATATATATGATCTCACATTCAATATATATATATATATATATATATATATATATATATATATAAATATACATGTGCACATGTGGGTGAAGATAATTTGACAATCTTTATAGAGTATGTTTGATGAGAAGCTTTGATTTTTATGATTGTAAAGAGACAAAACACTTCTATATAGTACTCCTAAAGTGCAGTGTATTCTCTGTGTGCAGGGTGTTGCTATGTTACTTTGTAGAAGCCAAATAACACCACAGTGTAGACATAGAATAAACTTCAATTCAGGAGTACTATATACATAACAAACAAATATACAAATAAAAAATAATGAATAAAGTATACTAAACCAACATGTGTAGTAGCAACAAATAACATAATACTAGAAAATAAATTAATCAAATCACCCAATCTAAATAAATTCACTTGTTTAGTTGGCATACAAAAAACGAGATGTGCAACATATCTGGCAAAAAAAAATTAAAAAAGGTCGTATGCTAAGTTCGACAAAGCCTTTGTTGGAAAAAAGAAAATGAAAGCAAAAAGCAGTAAGAGACAAATAACAACGAAGCTGATTGATAAAAAAGCATGGCTAAACAATGTTTAGATATAGAAAATAAGTCAATAACAAAAGTACATGCATAAACCTGATAATTCCTATCGTGAATTAAATATGGGCGGCTCTGTGTAGTATAATACCCATATATATATATATATATATATATATATATATATATATATATATATATATATATACTACTAAAAGTCTATGGGTCTTGTATGTTTGCAATCAGCTTTCAGCTTTCCGGTTTTCAACATCCGGTTGCGCATGCGTAAATAGCATCGTCTTTCAATCTGTTAATCCAATTCCGTTGAACTCTTATTATTAACGAACGCATGAAATTTTTCATTCTGGAAATGTTTATATCGCTTTAAATATAAAACAATTACATTTAATTTCATCAAATAGTTTTTTTGTTTCCTCCACGGCTAAAAACATTCAACGGCAGGACTTCGTAAAGTCTGTCGCAGTTTCAAAAAAGCTCCACCCTTTTAAAAAACAAAAACAAACAAACAAAACAACAACAATCATTATTAATATCAATAGCGGCGGTGACGAAACCACCTCCCACTTTTCCTCTCACAGATTTCACCACTCCTACTCCCTCTGTTTTCGTTACGTACGCGAGACAGCCGGTTGTACCCCCTTCCTTTCTCAAATCGCCTTTATTTTTATAATCTTTTAAATGAAATTGTTAGTTGAAACTAACAATTTCATTTAAAAGATTATATATAAAAATTTGAATTTAACTATAATAAGTATTATGGTACCTGTTCAGTGCATATTTACCTATAAGTATGGCCAACCACTTATAATTCAGTAACTATAATTAAAAAAAAAACAATTATAATAAACAGAACGACGCATAGAAATCTATCTATTCTTTTTTCAACAATTACATTTAATTTCATCAAATAGTTTTTTTGTTTTCTCCATGTTATATTACTGTAAGCGTATGGTGACAAGCAAAAATGAACGAACAACACAGGATTAAAATTGGGAAAATATTATGGTTTATTTTCCAGAACAATTCAACGGGAAGAAATTTCCGATAAGGGATTTCGGAATTGGAGTGGATGTCGCAACAGTCGAGAAGCCTTGGTGGGTAGTAGTAAATTGTTGACAATGTCCTGTAGGCGAGCAGTGGTAGAAGCAGTAATAGTTGCGTTATACGATGTCGGCGTCGGATGACGCGGTGTAGCAGTAGCGCCAATAGTTGTGTTGTTGTTGTTCAGCGTCGCTGATTCAATGGCGTTTGGCCGACGAAATTGTCGTGATACGTTGTTGAATTGTTTAATTTTTGTACTTGAATTTGCTGGTTTTTTTTGTCGTTGTTTGAGGAGGACCGAACGTCGCTATTCTTGTGTTCTTGGCTGATTCCAGATTTCTTTCCTGTCGTCTGCTTGGGCCAGCTGGTTTTATGGAAAAGCCTGCGGACGTAGGTGTAGACATACGACCGATAACACGGAGATGAAAATCTGACGGCCGGCGTCAACAAACTGTGTTTGTTTGAATTTCTATTTTCGCCACAATAATCCCGATACATGATCAGTCAGCCCGTAATTTCGTGGTAGTAAACATGATTATGTTTACCGACTTTTGTGCCACTGTGGCGATCACAGAACGCCTCCCAGTGCCTGGGATTCCACTTTTGAGCAGTCGGGAATCGCCCAAACAAGACACATCGAGGTGGCGGTCGCCATGACAACAACACTCCAGCTGGCATGACAAGCGTCGTCAAATCAAAACGAGATCTAAAAATCATAACATCCACAAGTGTCACGCACATACATGAATTCCATAGCTAATATAACAAACTGACCCAACGGGTCACGGGTGGTCTAGTATATATATATATATATTCATACAAGTACTTATATCTACTTAGGTATGTAGTGTAAAATAATGAAGAGTAAAAAAAATTAATCGTGGACGAGTCCATTGTGGATGGGTCGTCGTGAAAGAAAAAAAGACGACTTGATAACTATTAAAAAGGAGAAGGTTCCGCAATGCAAGAGGAACTTGAAAAACGGCGGTTTCAAAAACGGGAAAGGCCGAAACGCTTGGTGATCGAAGTATCGATGTGCCAGTAGAGTGCGAGTCTACCGATATTTATGACACCGATGAAGCTTTATTGGCTATGGTGTTCAAGCCCGTCTTGCTGTTAGACTTGTGTGTCCGCTGACTAAAAATGCGGCTGATAAGCAAGTTGGTACAGAAAGAATCACCTGACTTGAAATTCACCAAAGTGCTTGTAGAACAATTGCTTAAGTTCATGCTCGGAGAGAAAATGCAGAGCAAATTGCTGTCAAATCGGATGTATATACGAACGAGTTTCTAGCGGAAACCAAGTTTGTGACCTCAGCAAGAAAAAGACTTTCATGAGATAAAAGTATCTCAAAAGATTGTTTAATGTGTGTGCGTATCCGGCGTAAAAAATCCGGCAATGGCATATAAAGAAAACGAAAGTGTTTTCAAATACGCTCTGTTCTTTGCCATTCTTATTGGATCTTACCGGGTACCCTGAAAGAACAGGTAATGCAACAGTAACACTGTTGAAATAAATACCGGATATTTAGTCACAATAAATTTTATAACCTCATAATGCTCTATGTGAATATACATATAATTAAATTACCTGGCATCCGATTGCTCACAATCGTGCACTGTCTGCGGCTTTCCTTGCAGGTCTCTTGCCGGACTCAGGTGTCATGAACGATCTAGACACAAATGAAGGCTGTTGGATCCTCACACGTCGTAATCGACGGAAGAGTCCATCATATATATATATATATATATATATATATATATATATAGTAGAGAATGGTAGTTTGCTTGAAGCATTGCTGGGTATAGTAGTAGAATGTTTTTAATGCTGTGGGCAATGCAAATTCCGGATAAGATGTAAGTAAAAAGGAACAAAAACAATAAATCGAAAATGAAATATGACTTACTATTTATTTTTCGTAAAATCTTACATAACAGCACAAGTGTTGTAAGTTGTTAGTGTAATGTGCAGATGATTAAAAAATCATTAGTTAATATTTAGGGAAAAAAAACTACCCTTTGTAAAAAATAATCAAACAAGAAGAAATTTCTCCGACTATGCATATAATCTGACGAAATGAAATGGCTGCCAAAGCAGAACCGCAGCAAAAATCAGGCTATCAGAGGATGTGAATTATAATTTTTTAAGGTTATGTTATGGTGATCGATAAACTGTTGGTTTTAATAATAATAATGATATGTATGTATATATATATATATATATATATATATATATATATATATATATATATATATATATGTGCGTGTGTGTATATATATATATTTATACGTATATATATATATTTCATTATTTTTTTCATTTTTTCTTTTTCTTTTATTAAGTTTACATTTCAATTATTTAATTTATATGTTCAGTGTGTTTTATCTTCGTATTTTTTCTCTTCTCTTTCGTAGTTTAAGAATGTTAAAATAAGGTAAAGTAATTAATCTCTCGATTATCCTAGATGTGTTATTACATTTATTGATCATAATATATTCAAGAAGTGAAACTAATTGTGAGTATCGTCAAATTAGATTATCGAATGAATGTGATATGAATTTACTATGAGATAATAGGAAGTAACTTTGTTATGTAAATAAATTTATGGATTCTGTAATAAAGTAATAGTTATATATATATATATATATATATATATATATATATATACATATATGTATACATACATGCATATACGCATATATATAATATATATGTATACACATACACACAAGTAAATACATGTGCAACATGTATGTATTATTGTTTGTTTATTTGTTTATTAATATAGTCTTAATTTATCTTGTTATCGTATTTCGTTACGGTTTTTTTATTTTTTATTTTAACTAATATTTTTTTTTTAATATCTAATTTAGTTTATTTATCTATTTATTTATCATTATTATTTATTTTATTTAATATTTGTATGTTATTTGTAAACATTTTATATGTGTTTGGATTAATTAATTAACAATTAATGACTTATTTTGGTGGGTTAGTGGAGTAAGTTGAAAGGGGTTTCTGGTTTGTGGATGAATATGTATTGGGATGGGGAGGAGCCGATTTGATTGTTTGGGTGTGTGATGATTTAATATAAGAGGTAAGTAATGAGTGAAGTGGTGGAAACGGAGTATGATGAGTGTTAGCTATGAGGGTTGGTCAGTAGGTGAGAGGTAGATATTAGAGAATGAACGGTGAGTGGAGCTCATGACGCTGATTGAGTGAGAGGTTTAGTCTGGAGATGAGGATTGATTCCATGATTCTAAGGTCATCAATGTTTATGACAGACGCTAAAATGGGGGCATGAATATCACGCTGATTGTTCGAGCAAATCTCTGTGTGTTTGTCGAAAGATGATATACGGGTATTCAAGTGTCTTTTATGCGCAGGTGCAGCGGTCTTGTTGTGTTACCAACGTAATATTTGTTGCATTTATTGCATTGTAGTTTATAAACACAGCTGGTACGGTGGCACAGACTTGTGTTGGGAATAGGACAATTGGTCAGGGAGTAGGGTTCAGGTGTGTGGTTAGTACGTTTATTAGATAGGTGTTGGCGTAAGGAAGTGCCAGTATGGGTTAGTTGTATATCAAGGTTTTCCTTATGTATCGCCTTGCGGATGGAGGTGGTGATTTTATCGTTGAAGAAAGGGAGTTTTAAGAAGCAGGTGTTAGAGAGGGTGCGATGTGTACGTGTCTTGGGTTTATTTAGGTGTGATATGGTGGGAGCGGGGTAGCTATTAGTTTGGAGGGTTTGGTGGAACTTTTTAGTGTGTGATATTTTGTCAGCAGCAGAAGAGCATTCATTTTGTATTCAGGTGATTTCATTATGGGCATAACTTAATGTGGCTTTTGTGGGCAGGGCAGACTTAAAGTGTATGATGTGGTTTTTGCAGGCAGGTTTCCAATATAATTTAGTATGTATAGAGTTGTCTTTGGTGATATTAAGGTTGAAGTCAAGAAGAGAGAGTGAGGCGGACTCGTTGGGGTGTTCTATGGTGAATTGGATGTGAGGGTCGGTGTTGTTGAAGATGCTGAATATTTGTGTGGCTTCGTCTTGAGAGGATGTAAGGATTAGAATGTCATCTATATATCGGGAGAAGAATATATAGCAAAGGCAGGAGTTAAGTGCGAGTTGCTCTAACCGGTTCATGTAGGTGATGGCTTAGAGACCGTAAAGGCTAGAACCCATGGAGAGGCCGGTGATTTGTTTGAAAGTGTGCTGCTGAGAGGTAAAGTATGTGCTTACGATGATGATGTATAAGAGATTATGGATGTCAGTATGTGTTAGTCCGAAGACCCTTTGGTTGTCATAAAAATATATGTGGTCGGTGCTGAGGTCTATGGCTGGGTGTGCGGGTATTGAGATGTAGAGGGAGATTACGTCGAGGCTAAATATATAGTTGTTTGTTTGTAGTTGCTGGTGTTGGAGTAAGTGTAGTCTGCTAATTACTTGGTCTGAGCTGCTGACATGTGCGGGGAAGGTGGGGAGTAGTCGTTTGAGTAGTTGAGAGAGAAGCCAGAATATTTCATAGAGTGGTCCTTCAATACTAGAGACTATAGGTCTAATTTGTGTGTGTGTTGGTCTTGTGTGTTTTAATGAGGTGGTAGAATGTGGGGAGGTTGCTGTTTTTGTGGTGAAGTTTATTTTGTATTTTGGGGGAGGTTACAGGTGAGACAGATGTATGACCAGGTGTTGTTAATGGAGTTTTGGACTAACGTGGCTAAAATTTTTGGGGCGGGGTTGTATAGGTTGTTGTTGTTATATAGATGACATTCTAATCCTTACATCCTCTCAAGACGAAGCCACACAAATATTCAGCATCTTCAACAACACTGACCTCCACATACAATTCACCATAGAACACCTTAACGAGTCCGCCTCACTCTCTTCTCTTGACTTCAACCTTAATATCACCAAAGACGGCTCTATACATACTAAATTATATTGGAAACCTTCCTGCAACAAACACTTCATACACTTTAAGTCTGCCCTGCCAACAAAAGCCAAATTAAGTTATGCCCATAATGAAATCACCCGAATACAAAATAAATGCTCTTCTGCTGCTGAGAAAATATCACACACTGAAAAGTTCCACCAAACCCTCCCAACTAATGGCTACCCCGCTCCCACCATAGCACACCTAAATAAACCCAAAATACGTACACACCGCACCCTCTCTAACACCTGCTTCTTAAAACTCCCTTTCTTCAACGATAAAATCACCACCTCCATCCGCAAGGCGATACATAAGGAAACTCTTGATATACAACTAACCCATACTGGCACTTCCTCACACCAACACCTATCTAATAAACGTACTAAGCACACACCTGAACCCTACTCCCTGACCAATTGCCCTATTCCCAACACAGGTCTGTGCCATCGTACCAACTGTGTTTATAAACTACAGTGCAATAAATGCAACAAATATTACGTTGGTAACACAACAAGACCGCTGCACCTGCGCATAAAAGACACTTGAATACCCGTATATCCTCTTTCCACAAACACACAGAGTATTGCTCGAACAATCAGCGTGATATTCATGCCCCCATTTTAGCGTCTGTCATAAACATTGATGACCTTAGAATCATGGAATCAATCCTCATCTCCAGACTAAACCTCTCACTCAATCAGCGTCATGAGCTCCACTCACCGTTCATTCTATAATATCTACCTCTCACCTACTGACAAACCCTCATAGCTAACACTCATCATACTCCGTTTCCACCACTTCACTCATTACTTACCTCTTATATTAAATTATCACACACCCAAACAATCAAATCGGCCCCTCCCCATATGAACTTCCATTCCAATACATATTCAGCCACTAACCAGAAACCACTTTAAACCAACTCTACTAACCCACGAAAATTAGTCACCTCTTAACCTGACATTGTTAATTAATGCATCCAAACACATATAAAATGTTTACACATAACATACAGATATTAAATAAAATAAATAATGATGATAATAAATAAATAGATAAATAAACTAAATTAAATATTTTAAAAATATATTAGTAAAAAAATAAATAAATAAAATACCTAAAGAAATACGATTACTAGATAAATTAAGAATATATTAACAAGAAAATAAACATACAATAATACATACATGTTGCACATGTATTTACTTATGTGTAAATGTATACATATATATTATATATATGCGTATATGCATGTATGTATATATATATATATATATGAATTATATATATATATATAACTATTGATTTATTACAGAATCCATAAATTAATTTACATAACACAGTTACTTCCCTTTATCTTATAGTACATATATATCGCATGCATTCGATAATCTAAGTTGACGAAACTCCCAATTTATGACACTTCTTGAATATATGATAATAAATAAATTTAATAAAAAATATAGGATATTCGAGAGATTAATTACTTTTCTTTATTTTAAAATTCTTAAAATACGAAATACGAAAGAGAAGAGAAAAAATACGAATATAAAACACACTGAAAATATAAATCAAATAATTTAAATATGAACTTAATAAATAAAATTAATAAATATTGAAATATATATATATGTATATATTATTATTATTATCATTATTTTTATTATTATTATAATCATCATCATCATCATCCTCATTATTATTTTTATTATTATTATTATTATTATTATTATTATTATTATTATTATTATTATTATTATTATTATTATTATTATTATTATTAAAACCAACAGTTTATCGATCACCATTACCGTAACAATCTTTAATTCACATCTTCTGCGAGCCTTATTTTTGCTGCGGTTCTGTATTGGCAGCCATTTTATTTTGTCAGAACGATCTTAAATTACATTATTACTTGTCTGCAGATTTACCAGCGGACTATGACGTTTTGTCTGGAAATATGTACTATTTAAATTGCCAAAATATTTAAGTTTCATGTAAGTAAACACATTACTAAAAATGTATGTATAAATAAAAATACGTCATTTAATTCAGGGTGATTAAAATGCAATATTATATTAGTTATTTTGCTTAAGAAGTGGAACACATAAAAAAGACTGTTAATATCGCAAATAAAACCATAAGAAACACATAACTACAATATGTAGGCGATAAAAACTGTACATATTAAGAGACAAAATGTCATAGTCAGGTGGTAACACTCCATACAACATACAATGTGATTGTAGGTTTGAATATTTTCTAAATAAGCTATACTTATGACGGCTGGTAATCAGTAAACACGTGTCGATGTAAAAACATAATAAAAATATAAATATAAGTAAAAATGCGTCCTATTAAATTAAAGGAGACTAAATAGCTATGTTCTGGATAACTCTTTACTGCTTAAGAAGTCGAAACACACAAACTGTGTTATTATCGCCATTAAATACAATAGAAAACAAGTAACCTATATATATATATATATGTATATATATATATATATATATATATATATATATATAGAGAGAGAGATATAGATATATAGATATATAGATATATAGATATAGTCTTTGAAGTTTCTCAACTATTAAAACCATAATAAAAAAAACATTTTAGTCCCAAGTCGTTCGGTAGAAAAATCACTTATGTAAGTCAATTTACTTTTTTGCAGTCCCTATACTAGTTTGCTTCCAAGAACTTACTTTAATCTTAACATTATTTAAGGGGTCATCCGTTGTTTACCATGAAAAACTGTATTTTATTTGATGGCTATATATATATATATATATATATATATATATATATATATATATATATACAGGGTGGGCAAAAATAAGGGTCCTATTTTTAAAAATTCATAACTTTTTTATTTATTGATTTTTTTATTTTTTTTTTTAGAATAAGTAAAGGACCCCTTCCGAAGCAAGCATGAGCCGTATTAGCCTTAAGGAACGTAACTTCATTTAGAAAACATTATTTTTGCTTTAAAAACTCAAAACAGTGTAAAAAACAATACTTTAGTTTTTGTAAGTTTTAAGGAGTGTTTTTCGGCTAAAATTTGTTTTGTTTATTTCAAAAAATCTCGGAAGGGTCAGTCTACACACACATAAAGTTTGGTGAGTTTAACTTTTATTTTGTGGAAGTTATTCAAATTCAAGTTATTTAAATTTAAAGATAGGACCCTTATTTTGGCGCACCCTGTATATGCTTATTAGTGAGTCAAAGGTAGACAGCTTTAATGTATTGATGTTCTTAAGTCTACTACAGTTACATTGGGTTCCCTTAATATTTACATAATTACGTAAAACGTGTTTGAATAGTTACAGTCTACAAGTCGTTTGATGAAACCGTTTCAAAATGTGATGTTTAAACTAATTATAGATTCCAAATAGTATTGGGCATGTGAAAGTTATTGATGTAAAGATTAATTTATTAATAAATTAAAATTACTTATTAATCGTGCGTAATTGAGTGTCTACGTATTTGCCAGCGACAAAATTATCGCGAAATATTATTTTTTTCGACCGATACAATTTAAAACGTCATGTTTATATTGCGTTTGCATTTCACCTAAGAACCTCTGTGTTTCATTTAAAACGACTAGCGGAAAGGATCATGATGTTAAAATATTGTATTTTTAACCTGTGAATGACATCTAAGGAAACGACCTTGCTGGGGTTTTGAAAGGTTAAACTCTGCAATGAAATAAACTCATGTTAGATATTTTAAAGAATGGTCAAAAGATGATTTTGCCAATAAACGCTTTTATGTCTGAAAAAAAAACTCACGACAATACACACTCTATGAATTATAAATGTAATTACATGTGAAATACTTAGGTGTGAACATTTTTACTAACATCCACCACTCATTATTAAAACCCAAACTTATCAGGTAAAATAAAGAGTGAATTACTCAAAAAATCATGTGAAAGCAGAAAGTTCGATATCTAATGTGATTTCGTAGCGAACTTAAAGTAAAGGTTCACAATTAAAGAACTGACACAACGACAGTTCGCTAGAAAGCCCGGTGAGAAAAAACAAACATACAGCCTTTGAGAAATATTGATACGGCAAGTGATCAAATATTGAAAATAGAAAACTGAAATTTGTTTCCACATTCAACCTCCTCTAAGTGGGAAACACACAAACTTAAGTTTAAAGTCATGAAAAACATAGCATAATTAAATTTCCTCAACTCATATTTTCTTCAAACGAGAGGAGTAACACAACCATTACTCTTTTTTATTATACATTTTTGTTTCAATACATATGTGTCATATGTAACTTAAGAAAATACAGCCGAGGAATGGAAACCACAAGTGCACATATATGAATTTTGATTTTAATAAACTTTTCGTGCAAAGACAAAGGGAATACCGGGCTGGACTATTGCTGTAAAGCTTAAGGCAGACGTAAGAACGGAGTACAAAAAAAAACAATTAATCAAAAGATCATAACAGTTTCCATAATGTTGCATACCATCAATGCAACTGCTACATTTACAGTAAATTTTTGTAAGTAATGTGTTATGCAGCGTATCTGATTCATTTATATTTATAGAATTGCAGGCAGCTGTATAATTGACCACTACTGATGTTATTCTGACGTTATAAATGTAATGTTATCGGCTGGGTTAAGTAAGTAGTAAGGCGGAGAGACGTATAGGATAAATAACAAGGTTTATTGGCGGTCAAAATACATTCTAACTGAGTCATCGCCAGGGGCCGTAACTCGTCCCCTCACCGGTGAATCGTCGGTGCAGTAACACTACATCCCCCTTTCGGTTGTAAAGTTCTTAACAAGGACAGTCTTTTAGGTGGTCGAACTTGTCGACCGCTTCTTGTATATTTCCCTTGGTCAGGACCTCTGGCACTCTCTAGTGGGATGTTTCTTTGGTTACTGGGAAGATCTGTTGAGTCATCATCACAGCTATACATATATTCATATCGAGGGGAACGTGGTAAGGTGTTTTCTTCCTGTGGGGTAGCCACCTGAGAGAAGCTTGTTTCTCCGTTCCTTAGGTGCAGATTACTTTTGTTGCGTCGGTGTAGTCCTGAATCTGTCTTAACTAGGACTGACCTTGGTGACAGAGTTTTACTTACTACAGATGTACTGGTCTTAGGTATCTTGACCCAGACTGGTTGTCCTTTTTCAAAGGCAGGACGATCTTTATCCCGATGACGTTTGTCATAGTTTTTATTTTGTCTGACTTTGAGTCGGGTGTCTGCCCTTCTATGTTCCTCGATGTTTTGCTGATCAAATGAATTTCTTTGAGGAATGGTAGGGATCCGTGTTCTTAGTTTTCTATTCATTAACAGCTCTGCAGGACTCTTTCCGTGTTGCAGAGGAGTGCTGCGATAATTTAGCAGTGCTATGACTGGGTCACTTGCTTTCTTCAATAAGTTTTTTTATTGTCTGGACTGCACGTTCAGCTTCTCCGTTTCCTTGCGGATGATGGGGGCTACTTGTGAGGTGCAGGAAGTCAAACACATTTGAAAAGTGCCTGAATTCACTAGAACTGAATTGGGGACCGTTATCGGATATGATTGTCTCTGGAATCCCATGCCTAGCGAATATTGATTTGCAATGCTCTATTACGCTGGCTGAGGTGGTTGTCCGTAAATGGGCTATTTCAATCCACCTGGAAAAATAATCGACAATCAGAAGATATCGGTGTCCCATGAATTCGAACAGATCCATTCCTATTTTCTGCCATGGATATGCAGGTAATTTGGTGGGGTGTAGTGGTTCTGGTGGATATTTTCGTTCTTTTTCACAGATACCACATTTCCCAACTTTGTCTGCAATTTGTTTAGAGAAGCCAGGCCACCACACACTTTCGCGAGCTAGTGCTCGGTATTTGACAATACCTTGGTGTCCCTCATGTAACGCTCTAGTATGTCTTTTTGAAGTACATTAGGAATGACAAGTCGGCTCTGGTACATTAGAAGTCCCTGGTAAACTGTTAGGTCCTAGTTAACAAACCAGTACTGTTTTAGTTCAGGGTCCCGCCTTGCCAGTGGTCTATCTCATAATATTTGATTACCTGACTGCAGACTTGGTCAGTATTATGTTTTAGTCGGATATCCTCGAATCGTTTATCGCTCGCCAAGCTATTTCCTATGACTGAGCGGATAAATGAGTCGGTCTCTGTCTCCTGCTGGATATCCTGTATAACGGGACTACTCCCATGTGCTCGGGACAAAGCGTCTGCTTTTGTGAGGTCTTTTCCCGCTGTGTATATGATCTCATAGGAGAATCTCATTAACCTCATGCGGAAACGTTGAATTCTTGAAGTCAATTCGTCGAGTCGCTTCGACTTCAACAGTGTCAACAGTGGTTTGTGGTCTGTTTCGACTGTGAATTTTGGCATTCCGACCAAGTAGTCCGCAAACCTTTCACAACACAAAGTTACAGCTAGTGCCTCCTGCTCAACCTGTGCATATCTCTGCTCTGTTTCTGTCAGAGATCGTGAAGCATAAAATACCGGTCTCCAGTCATGTTCTTGCTTCTGCAGTAGTACACCGCCTAGGCCATAGCTAGATGAATCTGCTGATACCCTTGTCGGCTTGTTGGAATTGTAATGAGTCAGTACTGGTGCAGAACTAAGTTGCTTCTTCAGGGTCTGGAATGCTACTTTCTGAGGCTCATCCCAGATCCATTCTGACTTTTTCCTAAGTCGCTCTCGGAGTGGTTTGGTGGTTTCGCCTTTATTCCTAGCAAATTTTCCGAACTGGTTTGTCATGCCCAGTAAGCGTCGTTATTCGGACACATTCTCAGGTCTGGGCAAGCCCATAATTGCTGCTACTTTTTCAGGATCTATTTGTATTCCCCCTTTTGATATGATGTGACCCGGAAACTGTATGTTTCTGACAGAAAATACACATTTATCGTTGAGTGTAGCTCCTGCAGCCTTCATTTTCTGCAGTACTGCTTTTAGTCGCTGGTCGTGATCCTGCTGGTTTCTTCTACTTATTAGGACGTCATCTATATCACAGATGACTCCTTGTATTCCGGACAAAATGTGTGTAATCTCCCTATGAAAGATTTCTGGCCGAGAAATTATCCCGAATGGAAGTCGTTTGAAACAGTACCTTCCATAAGATGTTATAAATGTGGTAAGGACCTGCGATTTTTCGTGTAGGACGATTTGGTAGAAACCGTTGTTGCAGTCGAGCTTGCTAAACACTGTGGCTCCATCGAGCTCGGCCAGTAATTGGTCTGTGGTGGGTAAAGGAAAGTTTTCCCGTATAACGCTCTCGTTTAGCTTGATAAAGTCGACGCATGACCTAACTTTACCGTTAGCATTTTGGACGGCGACTATTGGGGCACACCCATCAGTTGGTGATTTGACTGGACGGATCATGTCCTCGTTCTCCAGACGTTTCAGTTCTTCCTGAACCTTCTGTTTCATAGGCAACGCCCCTCTTTTAGGGGTAGCAATGTAAAAAGGGCTGAACTTCTGACTCCAAATGTATCTGGTACACATGTTCCAGTTTCCCTAGGCCTGTGAACAGTTCTGGGAACTCTTTCTTATACTGGTACCCTTCGCTTATCACTCTATTAACTGCTTTCAACAGGTGGAGGGCTTTGATTGCTGGCCCTCCCAGTAGAGGTTCTTGTAGACTCTCTATAACATAAAGGTCTTGTTGCGAGCTTACTTTTTCCGTGGCCAGTTTTGCCTTCACACATCCTATCAGGTGTATGTCATGATGACCCGGTCCGTACAGTTTTTTGTTTGTGGATTGGATGAGTGGGGAATGTTTTCTGAAGAACCCGTCCGGGATTACGATCACATCTGCACCTGTATCCAGCTTAAAATCTTTAATTTTTGTACAGGTCTTAGTGGTGACCATAATGTCAGCCTGCCAATTTGTATTATCCTCAGTGGTAATTGTACCTACATTTTCGAGAGTGAAAGAACCTAAAAAATGATTTTCTTCTTCCTCTCTTATTTCTCTAACCTTCACTTTATCGGTTCTGCAAAATTTTGCATGATGTTCTTTCTGCGAACAAATTCTGCAGCGTGCATCTTTTGCTGGACAGTCATTTCTATTGTGGAATGAAAATTTCTCGCAGCGTGGGCATTTGCTAGGCATTTTCGATTTCGGATGTGGTTGTTTGGTGAAGTTTGTCTTGTAGGTTCGCTTCGTAACCCGGTTGATTTGAGGATCCGCTGCATCGGCACCGGAGGAAATGGTCTCCGTCTGTTGTTTCAAAGTTTCGTAGGCTCTACCTATTTGTAGGCACTTGTCTAGAGAAAGCTGTTTATCATACAGTAAGTTTTCTCTGACGGTATCGCTTCGAACTCCGACAACGACTTGGTCTCGAATAAGTCTATCCTGTAGCTGTCCGAAATTACAGTTCTTTGCAAGATGTCGAAGAGCAGCTATATAGGTCTCGATACCTTCCGATACTTCTTGCTTGCGAAGATGGAATGTAAAGGATTCGTAAGCTTCGTGTGTTTCGCCCACGAAAAAATCCTCAAACTTCTTCATCACCTTCTCTAGGTCCGTCTTTTCTTCCTCAGAGATAAACTTCAACCCTTCATATATATCGTAACTATCCTCCTCGATAGTTGCTAAAAATACCGATGTCTGATATGAAGTATCTGCTTCTTTAGACAATCTACTAGCGTTCGACTAATTGAGAAAATTTCGTTTACATTTTCGCCAGTTATTAGCAACATTTCCAACGAGAGTCATTCCTTCGGGGGATGGTATATTAGCAGAATATTGCTTGATGTCCGTGTGAGGCATTTTTCAAAAGTATACAATATATAGGAGAAAAACAAATTTCTGTACTTACTGTTCTCTCTTTTCTTACTTTTTTGTTTGTTTGTGGGACCGTTTTCCGTAAGTCGTTTGTTTATCGATAGTAGAATGTTCTTTCTCTTAGAAATCCTTTGCTTTTCTTACTACGATATCCGATCTTTTACTTTGTTTTTTTTTGGTCTCCACAAATTGTATCCTTTATCTGACACCATGTAATGTTATCGGTTGGGTTAAGTAAGTAGTAAGGCGGAGAGACGTATAGGATAAATAACAAGGTTTATTGGCGGTAAAAATACATTCTTACTTAGTCATTGCAAGGGACCGTAACTCGTCGCCTCACCGGTGAATCGTCGGTGCAGTAACACTACAATAAACATGCTTGATTCCAGAATCTAATTATCAAAAACTCTATGGTGATGACTACTACATCTTCCAATGTAAGAGATTAAACAGAAAGTGGCATGCTGTTAACTTCAAATCATCCCTAAAGCTCTCCTTGTGACACCTATTTCTGTTTTTTTTTAAACTAATAAGAATTGTGAGCCCGTCCTCTGCAAACTGTGTGTGTGGTGTTTGTTTTCTGACCTGGGTATTTTGTGGTTCACCTCAAAAAGTTATATCTGATTAAACTAACTTCCTCAATATCAAGAGAACTATAGCCACTGGATATAGTGACCATGCGGTTTTGCGGTGTCGTTTGCATACATATTGTTCACCTCTGCGCCCCGAATTCTGCAACCAATGGTCTCTTCGGTCTCAAAAGTTCAAGCTCTATTCGATAATACAAAAGCTATGAAATCGCATCGCTCATTTTTATGGATTCAGTAGACAACCTCTGGTGGATCTGAAGCTATTATTGGCCTTTTGGCTAAGATCAAAGTGTAGTATCTGTGCCGATGGATATTGTACCTCATAGACTGGCATTGTATTGGCCTTCGGGGCTTGATTTACGCCAGTCTATGGGTCTGTCCTGTGCAGTTCTAGGAGGTACACCCTCCTAGGCTTCGCCTCTCCTCTTTGGGGAGGAGTAAGTTTATTGCTTACTGCCTGAGGCGCCCCTACCGGGGAATGCCGACGGGGCTGCCCAGGCAATTTTTAAAACCCACTTTCCCGACCCGACCTTGGGTCACATCTCACTTGTGGGAGTAAGATAAAAACTGGCCTTGTGCCTAACTCCTGGAGAGGAGTAAATCAATACTCGTGTAAAAGTTTACAAGAAATCGATCGTATGGAGTTACCTCACATTATGCTTGGTTTTATACAAATAACGTTGCGTTAACGTTCGTCCCGGATACTCCAAAATATAAACCGATTTATTACTTTGTTTTCGACATTGAACATTTAAATGGACATTATAATACATGTCCAGAATTGAAATCATAGACACAGATGGTCCCAATTCATGGCAATGTTTCTGCCATGAAATGTTCGTTTTATTTAGGTTGGTCTGGTAGTGATTACTAGTCGTTACGTATGTTTGTGGTCGAGTAGATGTTTATCAGACAATTTTAAACAAGATACTTATTTTTGTATTAAAAATATATCTAAACAAGCGACACTAAATTTATATATACACATTTATTTAATACGGTTTTCATTACAAACATTATTTTTACTTTGTTTTAATAAACTTGTTTATTTAATTACTGATTATTATTTTTATATCAATAATTGTAGTATTATTAGGTAAACATCTGAAAATCACATAATCACATATACTATAACTAACAATATTATCTACGCAAAAAAATATGTCGATAATTTTACTCAAAAGTTATAATCGCTTTTGTAGATACTGTTCATGTATTTATTTAAAACAAAGGTTTTGGATTGCTTACAACGAATATTATAAACATATTTTATTGTTTTGATACTATATAACAACGTTAGATTATTTACTATCGTGCAGCGACACACAACTCAACATTTTTATGTATTTTAAAAAATGATTATTAAATAAAATACAATTACAGTAGTAAAATTATTGTGTTTCTTTTCTTTTTTAATGCAATTTTCAGTGTGTTTTTACATTTCTTCAAAACAAAAGCTTGTATTCATTTTTCAACGGGCTGACCCTACAGCATAGTCCGCTTGCACGAAAGTGTATTACGTCACGCTCGATCACAATTCTCTTAGTTTTACGAGGAACTCGGTTCTCCTCAATCATTATGTGGTAAGTTGGTCATTGCTTTCGTCTTCTGCCCAAGTTTATCTATAATAAAATTGGATAATTTAATCCCGTAACAATTTGTTCAAGTGTTAGACCAATTGAACACATTATATATAACAACTCTCTGCTTCCCTTCTCTATCTGTATTATTTCCTCTATATTGTAATACGTTTCAATGTATTTTATTTTAAATTTCACTGAGAAATAAACAGAGAAATACAAAGGCACATATCAGAAACAGTATCTGAAAAGTTATCCTGTAGAAGATGTTCATTGTTTGATGTTTACAACAATGTATCTATATGTATCATTATCAACTTAATCCAAAAACAACACAAACGTTATAATTAAATGTCTCCAAAATATTTATTTTTAAATATCATTCGAAAAAAGCAGTGTATCTGGTAAATAAGCACAATTACAAGATTCGTTGATTAAAACAATAATGTACCGCCACTGATGAGTCGGCCATATTTGCTATTATTTTAAAATCATTTGAATTCTTTTGTGTATTTTACAAAAGCATATTTTTCCGCGGGATAATAAAAACAACGTAGTCTGATAAAATTGCTGTTATTATTTCGCCTGTAATAACATCAACCGCATTTGTTTATTTTAGAAAAATGATGTTATTATTATTATAATTTTGTTTTTTTTACTGAATTGCGTTAAGTATTTCCTATTTCCATGCACCATATATCATTTTCTATCGGTTAAATTTTAGAAATTCGTGATTTTATATAAATAACAAACTCATACACTTTAAACACTAGTTATTTTAAAGCACTTTGTTTGTTGCTATTATGTTTTATTCATAAAGTATTATTAGTTTTGGTTTTGATTCTATGTCTCTATCGTCCTAAACCAAACGAAATGTTATTTCATATAATATCCTAACTTTTGAATAATATACAACAATGAGGTTTCTCATCGTTCAATCAACTATAATGTTTACAATTATCCTCGAGGGGCTCGCATGCCTTTGTAAGCGGTTACGCATCAGAACAAAAAAAATTAAAAACTAGACTTATATTTATTTCTTGCGAAGACACGCGCACACCCACATACACACAAACACACACACACACACATATATATATATATATATATATATATATATAATAAGTATTGTTAGAAGGCTGAGACAAAGCGTTGATTAGGTAACACCGGCAGGACGTGAAATAGTAAACAATCACAATAATGACACAATTGAGAAATTAATAATTTTTAAATTTAAATTTTCGGGTGAATACCCCATCCTCAGAAACAAATATATCCCTCGTCGGGTGTAGCTGGGCCGAAATTACGGTGTGTTTAGGTTTGCAGAAACCTTTTTATGAACGCTAGGTGTGTCTAGATTAAGTGGTTAGGTGTAGTTAAATACTCTTAAATTATTTTGTCAGTAATTATTATAATTATGTGTAGTGGGGTATAGTTTTCTATTTAATTATTACTGTTGGAACATATGCGTGGTATGTGATGTAGTGTGCGTCCGATTGGGGAGGGTAAGTAACTCCAATGGATTAAGCTGTGTTTGTTGGAGTTATGTCTCTTGAAAGTTTTAACTAGCTTGACATATCTCATAAATAAATTAATTAATTTATTAGCATTTTTTCTTTAATTTGGTTATATAATATTATTAAAGTAGGTAATCGTTTGTTTGAATGTGTAGGGTGATGCTTGCCATGTTTTGTTATACTAAGAAGCTGAAATTAAGATCGGCCCTACTGTTAAATCTTGGGTAAGATTTTCTGATTAGTATCGACTCTTTGAGTCTGAGGTTTCCCATGTCTTTTTCGGTGGCTAATATATAAACTTGCATGTATTTGGTTGGGTTGTGGCCATGTGTTACCATCACGGTCCGAACTTAACCCTGGAAAATATGATAAACTTATTTTAAATTTATTGATTTCTCAATATTGTCATTATTGTGATGGTTTACCATTACACGTACTTCCGGTGTACCCTAACCAACGTATTGCATCCTTCTAACAATACTTGTTACATATTACGTACAATGCTTCAACCAAACTACAGCATTTTTTTCATATATAAATATATATATATACATATATATATATATATATATATATATATATATATATATATATATATATATATATATATATATATATACACATAAATACATATACATTTCTCTCCGACTATCATTGTTTTCTTAGCTACTCGATTGTTATGCTCCCGTTTATATCCTGTTTAATTTTTATTATTTCAGATTTTTTAAATTTGATTGTTTTATTCGTAATTGTTGTAGTATGTGTCCTATATAATTATCGTCCTTGTTGGACAAGCTGTCTTTTGTAACCTCCAAATATAAGTCTCTGTTATTGCTTATTATTCTCTACATCACTTGTGTACACGTAATAAGTTTATTGTTTGTCTTTCGATAAATTATACATTAAGTTGAACTTAAGCTCATGAGTATCGTTTGTTGATTCCCTATAAAGCTGGTGCAATTGTATTTCTGGATCCTAAAATAAATTTAGACAAACTATAGAAATCAAAGGCAAACAATGGTATAAGTAAACACAAGTACGAGACATGGGTTAACTTCGTTTGTATATCAACGAAAATAACACTCTAATAATTGTTGCCATGATTTGGTGGTGTGATGCTGCTTTTCAGTTCGGTAATAGTCTGGCAGTTGTTTTGATATACATTATTTAAAAATAAATCCACAGAAAATAATATGGAGGTAAATATTCTAGAAGTGTGAAATACATTCGTGATAATAACCTCCCCTTATTAAACAATCATTAAAATGTCACCGCTCTCATTCAAAAATGTGAACTGATGTGTCACCGCCTGTTGAACTCGCTGTTAATATATTACAAAGTATCTCAGCATGCGAAAGGCTGCTCACAATTTCCTAATGACCGAAATATAGATTATGGCTGAACTTAAACGGCGATTAAAACTATATCCTACCTGTGTGTGTTTTCTTTTCAATTTCAAAATACTCTTGAAACATCTGCACAAGTGCTTTTGTTTTGAGTAATGTGCACATAAATGTGATGCCTTATTTATCTATTAAATATGTTACATATTCAATATTGTGATATACTTGTGTTTTGGGGATGTATTCCTATATTATATAACTCTGGGTTTATGTTATATATATGATCAAAAGGGGTCCAGCTTAACATGTGACTGAAGTCTAACATTAAACCCGATCACAAGACTGTTGTTTTTCCTATCAAAGACATCGTATTCATTTAGCTATTAGGCTAAATTTGCCAGTATCAAAATTCAACAGACGTGGGAAATAAGGAGTACGTTCAAATGATAAGAATCACGATGAAACCGTAGTAAATAGAACACTTCAATTATTTAGCATACGTATTAACTGTATTTGAAAATGTATTCCCCTATTAGCATGTACAAGATCTGCTACGGTGGCAGGACCTTTTTCATTATATAAATTCGTTCGTTGTGTTAGTTTTATCTTAATGAATAAATGCCAACTTTTTTTCACATACTCACTGTTATTTAAATCAATAATCTATACACATAAATAGAGTTTGGCGTTCCCTTTTCCAAATCAGTTAGAGTAAGCACGGAAAATATTGCATCAACCCCATCGAGGGTACACACTACAAATACAGCCTTATTTCGACCGTGTTTTCAACAACTCACACATATTTTTAACATATAGCATTATTTCTTATTATTTACTCGTACGACGAAATCTCTTTACTTTATGCTCTTAAGACAGTGTAACACGCTAATTTCCCTCTATGAATTATTAACTCTTACGCTCAACAGACATCGCTTTGCGATTAATCCAACGGTGTAATGCGATCCACTTTCACAGATGTATAACTTGTAAAACAGCCAATCAGCGATCATATGACATAGGCATAAGTCAAATGGCATTCTAACAGCGTCGTGCTTTGCCCAGATTAGTCGTTTACATACATTTCTTTAAACACTTTCTCCCATCAATAAACTGTTTCAGTATAAACATTTAATACATACTTCACAACATATGATATATATATATATATATATATATATATATATATATTACGTGCATTCGAATCAAAACAATCGCCAAGACGCACAATTCTATTTCACATATAGAACGCTGAAACCGTACATAGCTGATTTACGCAAAAAATAATGCACGAACGATTCATTAGACATTCAACATATAAGTATTTGTCTTCTTTGTACAACCCTGATCGATCTTAGCATATCATGAAATATAACTGTTTCAATGTGATTTACGTATAAATTACTAACATTTTACCTTTTTAAGAGAAGAGCTCCATAAAGAAATAGTCCTATTTTGATGTTATTTGTGTTCATATGGATAGGTTGTCGAGAAAGAATCTGGAAAAAAAACTAAATTCGTAATTGTCTAACCTGCCACAAATAAAGACACGATGTTCCTGAGCCAAGTATACTCATGTTTCCTAATCAATGTTTACAAAGGAAGACGGCAAACAAAGTGTAAAAATAAAACCAATAGGATTTGTGTCGTGCAGTTATTTTCTTGTTTTTTTTAGAACATTTTGTGTAGTGTCTATATAAACTTTCTTTCCCAAGAGTGCAGAGTTAGACACAAAATTGTTGATAAAATGTGTGGAAAATCCGGCTCAATACATTCGGTCACCGGATTTACACATAAATTAAAATTGTATCACTATACCTCAACGACATTGATGAAGTGTCGAGCACAATGACTCAAAAAACATTTGTTTCAGAAAAATAGCGTATCTAAATTGTTTACCTAAAGAAAACAAAACAATCAAAACAAAACAATCAGTGCTTCTACAAAATTTCAAAGATGACCGACTTTGGCCGAACTAACCCATATGGTATGTTTAGTTTACGGTTAGGGTAATACAAACCGACGAAATTAAGACTCAGATACAAATATAGAAGGCATCTTTAAGAAATTCGGGCAATTCTTATTTTAATCTAGATGTGCCCTTTTGCGTTCTTCCGATCGTGTAATTCATTGTTATATTCTCCCGGGCAGTGCCGCGAAACAAATTGCGCTAGTAAAATATAATTGTTTTGGAATTTTGTACATATGTTACTGAAAACAGACCCACATACATTAATGTATATGTCTAATTTACATAACTACTTTTTAAACAGGCTATGGTAAATAATTGTTTCGTGTCATTCATTAGTAATTTTATTACGTTATTGTTCCTATTAAATTGGCAATACTTTCGTCAATATTAACACGTATGTATTTTAGTAATTTTATAAAAAGAAGATACATTACAAAACCCTTACTAAAACAAATAGGCTCATTTACTATCAAGGGGGTTAATTTAATTGAAACTAATATGTATTAGCTTAGTTAGAAAGACACACAGATAATACATAAGTTCAAAGAAGGAGGAGTTGACTACTCTATCTGTCTATCCATCTATCTATCTATCTATCTATCTATCTATACATATATATATATATATATATATATATATATATATATATATATATATATATACCCTCATCTCTGTTGGGAGAATTCTCTTTTAAAAACAATAAAAAATAAAATTAGCGTAATTCTCAATAGATCCTCTTACTCTTCTCTAACCGCTCTTCCCCGCCTCTTTTTTCTAACGAGGTCACTTTATTAAAGAGTTCCCCAACACACAGTATTTATAGAATTAATTTATTTTTATTCATTTATTTGCTCTTATTTAAATTACAGCTAAATTTATATAAATTACAAAGATGCTCGATTTATCTATTAATTTCAATAATGCAAAAGTGTTTTCGTTTTGTATTGTGTTTACACGAAACTAACTAAATAAAATGTTTATTATTTACAATGGTCGTTTCAAACAGCTTATATATATATATATATATATATATATATATATATATATATATATATATATATCAGTACTTCATGTATACACATAAAATATTATAAGGAGATATAATTGTTTATGTGTCAGTTTTCAGTATTTACTTCAACAGTGCTCGATACGTAAGTAGAGCTAGGTAGTAAGCATTTAGCCTAAGGACCCCCCCCCCCCCGGAGATGAAACACTGTATAGCTTGATTACCATATATATTTCCATTGCTTACTATATATATATATATATATATATATACTTAGGTGTGAGCATACATTTATATATTTATACGCACAAGTTAAGCACCTGAATTTATTCACCAGAATTTTGAACAGAGTATTGATTTACTCTTCTCCAGGAGTTAGGTACAAGGCCAGTTTTTTCTTACTCCCACAAGTAAGATGTGACCCAAGGTCGGGTCGGGAAAGTGGGGTTTAAAAATTGCCTGGGCAGCCCGTCGGCATTCCACGGTAGGGGCGCCTCAGGCAGTAAGCAATAAACTTACTCCTCCCCAAAGAGGGGAGGCAAAGCCTGGGAAGGTGGACCTCTCAGAACTGCACAGGACAGACCCATTGACCGGCGTAAATTAAGACCCGAAGTCTAAGACAACACCAGTATGGAGTGCAGTATCCATCGGAACAGATACTACACTTTTATCTTAGCCAAAAGGTCAAGAATCAAAAGGCGTAATATGTCGTAATTTTAGGTTCATGTTATTAAATGTAGCTCCTGTTAATAGTATAAAAAAGAGTAAAATGCCTGGATCAAATTTAAATACTTCGAAGTTTTGATTTTTTTCCAAATGCTATTTGGCATTAATAACCATTATTCTATCGAATTCCAGTTTTTCTGTAGTAAATTAAAAGGTTTTAGGAAGGATCTGTATGGCCCATCTCCGATTTGGAAATACATATATTTCAGGTGTTCATTACATTTAATCAATAGTAGCAAATTAAGAAAAAATCACTAAAAGTTCATTTCTTTTCATGACGCGTAAGGCAAACGCCTGAACATTAATACATTGTGGAAACTCATGAATAATTTCAAACAAAATTGGGATAATGATTGAAAAAATGTTAGTAACAATTTATCTTGGTTTTGGTAAATAGACATAATGCAAAACCTTTATTTTTTACGAATTATTTTTACTCGTCCAGTACGCTATTCAGCTAGTTTAGAATGAACGTAGATATATAAGAACACAATTTTGTTGCCGACTACAGGATGAGAAATATAACTGAGCGGGTGGACGTAGTAGTTAAATTAGGGTACGTCTAAATGAGTTAAAACACCATAAAACCATGGATTATTTAATAAAGACCTCATAAAAATCGGTTAGTGCATTCGCGTGTCAGATTACATATTATATCCGACGATAACATATTCAATGGAACTCTGTTCATGAAGAGCGACCCGTTTTACAAGACATACAATTATCATTGCTTAAAGAGGAAACATGAGCAATCACACACTGTCATAATTGTGGCGTAGAGATGATAAATCGGATCGTTTTGTGTAGAAATTATTAAGCCAAGCCCGATTAAACAGTTATGTATGACGGGTCGTTTGTGTTGATAACAACCAATCCTATGTCATGTCCCGTCATTTTACAATGGCCGACAGAAAATATACGATAGCGATGCAGCAGAAGCAGAGCCATAGATTTAAGAAGAGATGATAATCTCGTAAGGAAGAGCACATAATTACACGGACACGATCAAATATAGACAATGCTATATACTTGTTATTTAGATAAAGCAACGCATAAAGGGTGTGGTATTTATCATCGGAAATAGATTGAGTAAGGTGTTGGGGGATTGTTGAATGAGAGTGCCAACACAAAATAAGGTGAAGACACACAATAACGAGACAACGAGGTATCTGTAAATATAAACAAAAGAAGATGAATGCAAAAAACAATTATTTCCTTATAAATATCATAATCAGAAGAATAATGGAAGCAAAAGTAGGAAAAAGAAGAAACTTGTTTTAAAACGACTGTAGAAACATTACGAACTCATGCTTTTATTAATCAACAACTTCCCTGCATGCAATGGTTAATAATTTAACAACATAATTAATTTATAATTATTATACACACTAGATAGCAAAAGGATACTCATAAGAATGCCTAAAAGTAGCAAAGTGCAGTATTGACTGCTATATCTCTAGCAGCTGATTGTGAAAGAAAGTAAATTACATTAAGAAACACGTGGATTCTCTAGTCAAAGACATACAAAACATTCTGAAAACCATAGATAATTGAATGCAAAAAAGATGGTCAAATATCGGACGGTACTGTATATGTATGGAATACTCGATCGAGAATAATGATGCATAAACATGTGATTATCAGACAATCTTTCATATAAAGTTTACTAATTGTAACATGCACTGTGCAATACAATACCATTTCCCTTACCTATTAAACAATATTTATACAGCTTCCCCAAATTAGCAGTTCATTTCGTCACAAGTGGTATTTTATATTTTAAATATATCTTATAGATAAAGAGAGAAGCCAATACAGTATTTAATTCAAACGATACAATTTTATTGATATTTCTGTATTTAAAAAAAAGATTAATAATTATTTTATTTCTTTCAATTAGTTTAATTACGGTTCGTGCAGACAACATATAACAAAAATAATTGTAATATATTTATATTCGTTTTAAAAAATATCACACAGCTATGTCAATGAAGGACAAATCTCTGTTGTTCAGAGAAAATTGAAAGAGCGGTGTTAGTCATATCGTACTCATTATTTCGAATTTACTGAGTCCCCCCCCCTTTTTTTAAGTCAATATTAGACTCTAGTTAGAGGACTCGTTCAAACATTGAAACACGGAAACGAAATTCGATATAAACACGAGACACATGTCAAAATAAAAACAAATCAGCGAAAAAACTGACAGATTGATTTTTTGTGCGTCTTAGTCGGCGACATTTTTTGTAATTCTTTCAGCTGAGAATGACAATTCGTACACACATATTAATAAAAAAGATTACGCTAATATATACTAAATAGAATCCTTATCATACATATTTTGATATATTGTATATACAATTTGGCGTTGAATATGAGGTAAATATATACACACTTTATTTGAGATTAGTTTTACTATCTAGTGCAATATCATCGTTAAAAAGCACTTTCTTTCCCTCTAATATTTACTTAAACGTGTAAACAACGAAGCTGAATTGCACATTATTTCTATTTAAGCACGATTATCATTTAAAATGTGAGCGTATGCTCCGCAGATGAGTGTATGATAAAGCTACCGGTGTCAATACTCAATTCTCCTAAGGGATATCACTAGAAAATTGGTTCACTACCTGCAATGCGATAAAATGATGCTGTTATTGAAAAAAGTAGATACTACTGAGAATTGATATATTGCTAAAATAGTTAACTAAAATAGTATATTGTTTTTTATTGTAATGCTGAAACTTCTTCATATTTAATTAAATTGTAAGTTACTGAATATAATATTAAAGGTAAGTCTTAAAGTAAAAAGCGTTGAAGAACATGAAAGCACCGTTTAGTTATAATTATGTTTGACCCAGTCTGATCGAGAACTGTAGTAACTTTATGTGTATCGAATAGAAGTCTCCCTAGGCACTACCAAACACTTCCCCGGGCTGTCTTAGGTAAGTTATTAGCTTCTGTTCGACAGTACCCTCACTAAATAAACCATTCTCAGACATTTCTTTCTAATGTTTGCCTTGCTTATTTTTCAACGCTTGTTACTACTTAAGCTCTACACACTCGACAATGGATTTAAAACAAAAGCTTTGTAAGTCGGAATACACTTAGTTTTAGAGTGGTTGTAATTACGCCTTAGTAAGCACAACCCCAATATAATGCGGTGTTGAAGTGCTAGTACCTGTCAGGTTACCGTCTTTATATTTTTAAATAAAATGTTTGTAAAACAAATGTCATATTTAAAGTAAAGACGGTAACCTGACAGGCACTAGCACTCAGATGCAATGGAATATCTACCTGTCTTAATTGACACTTTATTTATAAGAAAACTGCAATTTCCGAGGTTCGGCAAAGTTATTATAACATAAGGGAACACAGCTATTCTATTTTTTGTAAAACATAGTTCACCCCAAACCAGACATACCGCCACTGTAGATGTAAGGGGCTAGTGAGACAAAGGTGATTTTTTTTTTTGGGGGGGGGGGTCAACCTGAATTGGGAGCTGTGTAGCGAAATGTCTGTTTAGATTAGTTTTACATTTCTGCATGTCAGCACCGTAAAGAAAACAGTGAGCAGCGGTGGAGTTCCAGAGTCCAGCAGAACGATAAAATACACATTTGGAGTTGAAAGCTAGTGAATTTACGTCGTGAAGGCACTAGAGTAGTCAGTTCATCAGAGCACAATACATTGAAGTACTAGTAAAACAAATACGAATAAGTAACATTGCGACGATGGGACAGAGGCTGGAGTTTCGTGCATAGTGAAGGATCTATTAAGTTGGCGACTTTTTTTGACGTTGTCTAAGAGGGAGAGACAAGTGGATAAATCCCCAGCCCAGATGTGGCAACAGTACTTCATACATGGGCAGATGTTGCCATGAGATATAGGACAATATTAGGTGTGAGATGTTTTCTAGCACTGTAGAGGGAGTCCACCTTATTTGCAGCAGCCCTGGCAATGTCTTCAATGTATTTATTCCAATTCATGTTATCTTTGAAAGTAGGTCGAAGAGTTGTTATGCGTAACTCTCAGGTAAGGTGTTATTTGCCATGACAATCTGTGGTTGAAGAGGTTTATTGCATTTATTGAAAGAAAAGTAGCTTCGTCTTTGCGGCATTAAAAGTTACCATCTATTTTTGGCATCAATCCACTATTGACTGAAAGTCATTATCTAAGGATTCGGCCATTGTCTCAGTTGTGTGCGTGTCGGTTTTGCCTACGTGGCGGAGTATAGAGTGGTGTCATCAGCAAATATTCTTATCTCAGTCTCAATGATATCAGGGACATCATTTATGAAAATCACGAACAGTAGAGGTCTAAGGATTGATCCCTGGGGTACACCAATATTTATGTCATGTTGTTTCGATTAACAGCCATCGAGGACAACATGGATCTTTCTTTTTGTTAGGAAAGAGTTAATTATATTATATATTTGTCCAGTGGTACCATATGAATACAGTTCTAGTAGAAGCCCTTTATGCCAGCCCTTGTCAAAGGCTTTGGATATATCAGGCGATACCGCCCTAACTTCACCTGCCTTGTCCAGTGTATGATATATGCGCTAAGGGATGACCGTTAGGATATATGTGGTAGATTGTGCTTGCCTTAATCCGTATTGATACTCAGAAACAAGCTTAGCATTAGCTAGGTGTCTGACTATCGCTAGATTGATCCATGATTCATAGATTTGAGCAAAGATCGGGAGTAGACTGATTGTGCGGTAGTTTAAGGGATCAGTTCTCTCTACAGAATTCCTGAAGACTAGTAACACCGAGGCAATTTTCCAACTATCAAGGAAAAAAGATTCAGCTAGGCATTTGTTTTATAGTTTGGAGAAGACAGAAGACAGCTAGCAGACTATTTCTTTATTACTATTACTAGTATAAGATCAGGCACACAGGCTTTGGAGATGTCCAGTTGTTTTATGATGTCTCTGACCTGGCATGGGGTGATGACCGGGTTCTCACGCGTGGCTACAGTCTGCAATTGGGATTTAGGGAGGAGGTTATTTTCTTAGTCCAAAGTGGAGTTTAAGGCCACACACTTGGTCAGTAGTTCAGCCTTATCAGTTACCGCGCAAACAACATCGTTGTGATCTAATGTCGTGAGAATTTTCGACTGTGAATTGTTCATAACGCTATTGTATATTTTCCAGAAATCACGAGTCTCTACTTTCTATGACTGAATGCGTTTTTTTGGTTATCTCTGTATATCTTCTCTTTACTCCATTTATCAGAATTTGTAATCATATCTTGCCTCTATAATTGTTTGTCTGTTCGCAGTTGACTTATGGCGGCCGAATTCTCAGAAAGCCGTCTGCCGTTCACCAATAGCAGTTGCACATTCTTAAATGGACTATTGACGAGAGTGGGGTTGCTGAAGAATGTTCGCGAGGTGACATAATCATCAATACATGCTTTGACTCATTCGCTTAGCTCATTTGCACACTGATCATCAAGGGGTGAAAAGGTTTCACCTCATAGGGTGTCGCTTTTGTCATCCCTGAGACATTCCAAATCAGCCTACTTATAGTTTCTGGTCGTTTTGAGCAACGGCTCTTCAGCTTTTGGACGAGTTTTTAAGGTGATAAGTAGTATTACCCCAACGTGATCAGAGTTTCCGAGCGGGCTATGGGAATTCGTCACACAAGCTTCAGGTAGTGAGGTTAAGAACAGGTCGAGAAGTGAAGCTTGCGTGTCCACACGATCAGAAAGGCGGGTCGAAAAAGTGACAGTCTGTAAGAGGTCGTGTGCGAGGAGAAATAAAACGTAGAATTCCCAGCTGCATCTGTAACGCTGAATAATCATAACCAGTCACGGTGGTGTTCAGTAAAATCCTGAAATACATGTATTTGGGAATTCGAGTGGAGTGAAAGGGCTCTATCTAAGCTTTCAGAGTCAGAGTACGGTATCAAAATATAAGTAACAAACTCTGTGATGTAAGGTCAATCCAAAGTACATGTAGCCTTGCTCATCTGATTTTTACCTTTGTTCTCTAGTCAAGAGGGAGGTTGTTCCGAACATTGCCCTTCATGTAGAAAGTTAGTAACGTGGTGTGTCCCTGCAGGGTGTGTTGGACGCTGATCTGATCAAGTTTATCAATACCTTAAATCTGATCAAATGTGCTCATGGTTCTCCTTGGGAAACCACAAGGTATATTACTTTCTTTTGAAACATCATTCCCTTTTTGTACCTTCACACGGTATTCCAGGTTAAATCTTCGACGTAAAAAAAAAGTAATTCCCAAAAATGGTTTCCTGTTCTTCTTTGATTGTATTTTTTTTATTGGAAACCAAACATCCACATGCTAATACTGAAGGATACTAATCTAGGGAAAGCTTTGTTGAGAGACGTATTCAAAAATTGTTTTCTATCAAGGTTTTCGGACTTACTGGGGAAAGGAACTTTTCTGACTACAATTACGAAGAATTAAAAAATCGAAGAATCCATTTTTTAAATCAATATCATTACGTTAAACTCCCTTGATTTGAAGACAAACTACATTTGGTTCTTTCAAATCACTCTCTGATACTGAGAATATTGGATAGAGTTGTCAAGCGTGTGGAGCGAATACACCAATATCAGAATTACTTGGAAATGTTTTGAGAGCAAGATATAGATGTAGAAATAGAACATAATTGATGTTCATCCCAGTGAATTTGAAAAATAGATTAACCTCGTTGTGGCCTTATGAAATGCTTGTTAGTGTTTCGTTCTAACAGGTAGGTGCTGCTGGGTAATATCCAACAGGCATTCTTGATGATGAAATTATCACTAGAAGAAGATAAGTATAAATTGTGTTAATTCTTTAAACAAATGTAAATGGGCCACTTTGATATAATTACTGTTGCGTTATCATTAGGTTTAACGTTTCCTGTTTATTTTGAACAATAAACTTAAGAATAAGTGGCCTGCTTTGGGAAACCGTTCCATAATAGTATCATCTTGAGTAACATTGCATCCAATAATAATAATAATAATAATAATAATAATAATAATAATAATGATATTAATAATATATATATATATATATATATATATAATAAATTATTCAAGACAATATATGTATTATCATATATCATCAGATCCTTTTACTTTGTAGTCTCCTTTGTAAGATTCAGCTCAATGTTTGTCAATTTTGATAACAGAGCAAAATATAGTTTTTTATAATATTCCAATAACCATGGTTTGTGTTATTACTTTTATTTTTATTTTTATTTTTTTAACATTTTCAAAAATTCCAAATTTCTGTTAGATATATTTAACGGTCCGTTTCATTTGTTTTGTGCCAAACAACATTTGTATGTCAATATCGTCTCTTCAACACTACAAAATCATCAGAAAAAGTTCACAAATAATAAGAGTTCTTAGATTAGAGTGTCTTGAAAAACACCCACATCATACATCAGTTTCATTTTAAGGTGAAAATAAACAAAAGAACAAACAACAATTTTACAGCAAACACTCACATGTGTACGATCAAACTAATTAGCCATTTTGATTTTTTTTTCAATCAATATATATATATATATATATATATATATATATATTAAAGTAAGGGATTCATTATTTCGATAGGCATCCAGCTTCCTCTTCATTCGCTTCCTATTTGTGTATTTTTGCACTCTCTAAGTCTTTTGACATATCAGCATGCCTTATATTTAATTTAATGAGAAATTGACAGTCGTCATTTATATATAGCGCTCTGTAAATACAATTATATTCAATTAAATATTATATTTTACAATGTAACATATTCAAAATACGTTGCAACTTTTGCAAAATAAACTTGATATACTTCGATAAATATGTATCGTACAAAATTGGATTATTAAATTATTTAATAAAATTCTGTTATTTTTAGATTATTATTATTCATCAAAACCTTTAAAACATACGTAAAATGACTAAACAAAAGTACATGATGTAATATTCTCCGCTGTCTGAAGAATACAATATAATCGGAATTGATGAAAAGCTGTTATGTAACTGAAGTTTGATTTAGATTTCACTATAGATAATCGGTGTTAATATCACTTACATAATAGATCAAAACGCAAACATTTTTTGCTTAAACGGATAGAGTAAATAAATTAAACACTTATTTGTTTAACTTATTATTATTTTTTTAAAATGTTTCAATAGATATTAGCTGAACATTTTGAATCATTTTGAAAATCATTATTTTCATTTCTCTGTGACATCATATAATATTATCCTAAATACCGAACAACACACTTTTTTATTACGAAATCTAATTACTTATTTACCTCATACTATTTACACATCCGAATTGATTATTTACTTAATAAAAACAAACATATAAACGTTAATTATGTGTACTCATTATTCTGTATTATTTGTATTATATTTTCATTTCTTTTTATATACCAGGATTCATAATTAATTTATTCGTGCTATTATATATTTACATATCAACGGAAATGAACTTTAAACAAAGACAGATGACGACATAACAGTAATTTATTTATTCTATTGTTCTTCGAAATTCCAGTGATCATGCCACTGAGCTTACGTTGAGGAATAAAAGAAAAACTACAGGAGCTCTCTCGCGGCAATAAAATTCCCGGCTAGGGAAAGTATTAGTTACAATATTAACGTGTTTTAAGTCTGTACCTGAAACATTAACCTGCAGCTGTAATTCTGAGTACTAGAAAATGTCGATGTTAATTAATTATTTTAATTTGCAAATGCACCAATAAACTAATTATTATATGTGTAAGTCTTATCAATTTTTCTGATTGCCTTTGTCTCATGAAACAGAGAAACCAATTTAATATGAATTTGGATGTTTACATTTTTTTTATTTATTTCACTTGGTTATATGGCAATCAGTTCCGCAAGTTGTCGCCATTCTACATATATGCCTACATGAGGGTAAAGTCGAGTATATAAGCCGTATTCTGTTGAGTATGCCGGCATCGCTGTAAAATCTGCTCGGTAAAAAAAAATGTTAATATATATATATATATATATATATATATATATATATATATATATATATATATATTACTTTAGTTAAATTTATCAGATATTATGAAGTATTTTATTGGGCTAATAATTGATCTCGATACATATATATTCGAATATTACATTAAGAGCCTCGTTTAACGCTCTAACGTTTAGTTAGTGATGCAATTAAGTTTTTTCTTAGTTTTCCGGATTTCCAAGCAAGGATTAATGTAGTCTGGAAAATTATCCAGCTTAGTAATGTTTCTAGAGGATAATTCACTTGTAGAATGTGCACCATTCCTCGTATAAACCGGTGTGGGTAGTTTATTTGGGTTTCAGATACTATGTTATATTCAATATTTGACAAGGGTTTACTTCTTGAAAGACGTATCTTCATGCCAGTATGTCCTGACACACACTGAAAGACAGTAGTAAACATTCAAATTAGAGAATACATACTAAAACACACCATAATCCTTTGCTATTATTTATTTTTTCGATTTGCCTAATAAGCATGTTTTGTGTAAAAAAAAACAAAATGCGTCCTCTTATTTTATTTTGTATTTGTCAAATTACATGCGACATGTTTGTGACAAGATGAAAATAATTGCTATTTGCTTGGTTAGAATCTATCAATCTAATTTATAGATGGCTATTTGTTGACCTTGAACTAGTATTGTTTTTGTTTTTATAGCTCGTTACACGAAATGGCTTCATGCCTTGTTTGGGGTGATTTCCATAAAAAATAGATGTTCCATAAGTATCACACACATTTTCAAGTTTTGTTCTAATTATCTTTTGCTGAGAAAGATTAACATTTTGAAGAAAATAAGATATTAAAAAAAACAAAAGGGCGAAAGTGGGCGTGATCCTCATTGGATATTTACTATTTTTATTTTAACACGAAACCTATTAGGAAAATCGTAAAAATAAAAATGATATTAGCAAGCAAGGAAATTGTGTCATGTTTAACAAGGTTTGTATAGATTAAAGCATGCTACCTTAATACACACTCAATATATATATATATACATATATATATATATATATATATATATATATGTGTGTGTGTGTGTGTGTGTGTGTGTATGTGTGTGGATGTGTGTGGGTGTGTGTGTGTGTAGGTTGTGTGTGGGGGGTATGTGTATGTGGTTCAAACGATAGAATATTTATACCCTTTTTTGTTTCACGTATAATGCATGCATACAGGTGAGTAATACGTGAATTGGTCATTCTTATTTCAACTGAGTAACCGATTGTAGATTTACTATATAAACCATATTTCACCAAAATCAGAGTCTAAATGCCTTGTCTTTTAACACATGCATTTACTAATGTTATTTTAAGACGAATATTGTATGTTTATATTATACTTATATTGACTTTCTCCCTGCCTTTCTCTGCCTTTGATAATTGCTGTATCTCCTTTCTATAGTGTTTACACCCCTCATATTTATGGACTATAATATGATTCAAAGCGATAAACATATAATACCCGTTTAATATTGTTACAATCGCCTTCTTATTTATTTATTCGATGTGTTATTTAATAGCGGAATTTGATCAGTTATATTACACATTTAAATCATCAATCATTTTCTATTTAATGATTCAATGAATATTTGTTTTTAGTTTTCAACCTGTTTAAGTGAGAAAATAAATTCCAAGTTTATAGTAGAACTATCTGAATTTTTTAATTTATCCCATCGAGAAATGCACATGTTTATCATTACAAGAAAAGTGAGATGCTTTTCAGCGTATTTAATTATGTATAATTAGTTTAACTGTAATAATATTGTATTACATAAAGTAACAAGATATAATAAACAAATAAGAATACTGTATAGCGTATTTTTAATCTATATACTACTAAAAGTCTATGGGTCTTGTATGTTTGCAATCAGCTTTCAGCTTTCCGGTTTTCAACATCCGGTTGCGCATGCGTAAATAGCATCGTCTTCCAATCTGTTATTCCAATTCCGTTGAACTCCTTTTATTAACGAACGCATGAAATTTTTCATTCTGGAAATGTTTATATCGCTTTAAATATAAAACAATTACATTTAATTTCATCAAATAGTTTTTTTGTTTTCTCCACGGCTAAAAACATTCAACGGCAGGACTTTGTAAAGTCTGTCGCAGTTTCAAAAAAGCTCCACCCTTTTAAAAAACAAAAACAAACAAACAAAACAACAACAATCATTATTAATATCAATAGCGGCGGTGACGAAACCACCTCCCACTTTTCCTCTCACAGATTTCACCACTCCTACTCCCTCTGTTTTCGTTACGTACGCGAGACAGCCGGTTGTACCCCCTTCCTTTCTCACCTGTTCAGTGCATATTTACCTATAAGTATGGCCAACCACTTATAATTCAGTAACTATAATTTAAAAAAAAAACAATTATAATAAACAGAACGACGCATAGAAATCTATCTATATTCTTTTTTAAACAATTACATTTAATTTCATCAAATAGTTTTTTTGTTTTCTCCACAAGTGTCACGCACATACATGAATTCCATAGCTAATATAACAAACTGACCCAACGGGTCACGGGTGGTCTAGTTAATTATAAAAAGGAAACATAACGTCATAGTGATGAAATAAAAAAATAGAGTGTGCGAAGATTATCAGCAATAAACTGATAAGTAGATAACCACCACATTGGTCGTACAAGAATAAGATACTCTCTCTAGTTTTCCATGAAGTAACATTCTATATAGGTTCAATTGAAATACATTTTCACTTTGTCATTGATTTTGTGTTGGCAGGGTTTATTCTGTTAATTTAGTCAGAAGATTATGTAAACAGTTAATTCAGTGGCAGTCACAGGCTACAATGAAAGCGTCAATAAATCATCATCATCGTCATCGTCATCATCATCATCATCATCATCATCATCATCATCATCATCATCATCATCATCATCGCTGTCGAATCTTGCTACTTTCAGCGACGCTGATTAGTCGCAAAACGACTAAACACATGTCTGTAAATACTTATGAAATATTTATATATGTATAACAAATATTTACAATCAATATATTTTAATGACTATTAAAACACGTCAGCATTGTCATGTTTTCTAAAGTTATTCTCATTAAAATCGTTTATTTTACAAACTCTATAACTTAATTATTTACACAATAATACGGTTTTATATTCAGTGTTTTTACTGTAGAGTAAAAATAAACTGGTACCCATATACGCCTACTTAAAAATGGTTACAATAACATTACCTGGCTCTTGACACTGCAAGTTTTACGATGTTTTCAGTTTGAACACTCATCTATTCTTGTTTACTGGCAAGAAATATCTTCAGTTGCCGTTAGTTTTCATTAATTAACACAGTCGACTTATATAGAACATGTGTGCATTTATCTTATTGTTATTGTAGGCATTCTATGGGGGGGGGGTCAATAAAATACAAACTCATGTAAATGTCATGTGTATTATCTATGCGATATCCTGCAACGCTACGACTGACCTGATTATTTATTCAGCTGCATTCATTAACCAGTCGCTCAACCCTGCCCCCTCTTACCCCAATAGACAAAACTTTCCACGATATTTTTAAAACATAGTTCACTCAAAACAAAGCAGACCGCCACTGTAAACGCAAGGGTCTACTGAGGGGTTAACCTAAATTGGGAGCTGTGCAGCGATATGTCTGTTTAAATTAGCCTTTAATTTCTGCATATAAGTACCGTCAGGATATCAGTGAGCAGGCATGGAGTTCCAGAGTCTAACAGCACGAGGAAATAAGCTATTTGAGTAGAAAACTATTCGGCATCTGGGGACTTCCACAGTGAATGGATGGGATTTAGCAGATTGTCGGGTTGGTTTAGTGAATTTACGTCGTTGGAGCATTATAGCAGCAAGTTTGTCAGAGCCCAGTCCATTGAAGTACTTTTAAAACAGGCGCAATGAAGCAACATAGCGGCGATGGGGCAGAGGTTGAAGCCTGATCGACAGTGAGGGACCTACTAAGTTGGCGACTCTTTTTTGCACCTCGTCTAAGAGGGAGATACTAGTGGATGATGTCGCAGCCTAGACGTGGCAACAATACACCATGCATAGGCGGAATGTGGCTTTGTAGAAGTATAGGTTTATGTCAGGTGAGAAGTTAATTAGCACAGTAGATGGAGCCCACCTTCTTTGCAGCGACCCTGGCAATGTCTTCAATGTATTTGTTACCATTAATGTTATATGGGTAGGTTAGGCCGAGGAGTTTGAATGATGGGCTCTCAGGTGTTATTTGACAAACCACTCGGTGGTTGAAGAGGACTCTTGTAGTTATTGAAGAAAGTAGCTTTGTCTTTACGATATAAAAGTTACCATCCATTATGTACCCAAATCAACTACAGACTGGAAGTTATTTTCTAAGGATTCAGCCATTGCCTCAGTATATATATATATACACACAGAATGACTGGGAACATTACTCTGAATATTAGTATATAATATAGATAGGCATCGATTCCATTCAACTCATATGTTAAAGCGTTCATGTACATACATATATATATATATATATATATATATATATATATATACATATAGGTATAGATATATATACATATGTATATGTATATATATACTTATATATATATATATATATATATATATATATATATTAGTTATACGGCTATCTATGTCTATTCTTGTAGATGATTATCTTCAATTACCGACGATGTTTGAGTTGTTATTTAAAGAGAAAAATACTGATCAGTAAAGAAAGGAATAAAAAATAAGACTATTTTTTTTACTACGAAACGCCATTATTCTCTCATGAGATATAACTTTTATGCAGCTGAGTCCAACGTGTATAAGGGGGAAGGTGATTTCTATACGCGAGACGAGAAGTCTGGAGCTGTCACTTTTCCTATAATATTTTTTATCTATATTATAATTTTGTTTGTTTCTTTCTTTAGTAAAAATGACCTTTAAAAGTAAATATGCATGCGCAAAAGAGAACGGGTGAAATTCACACAAACTTGTCGCAGTATTGATATTAACACTCATACACTACATGCTATGATCCGATCACCACTTTCCCATATCCGTTTTATCATAAAACACGTAATACTTCTAAAGCATGAGCCCGGATCTAATCCCTGTTATAATAATAAAATAATCTCTTGAGCTTGCCCTTTTATTCTACGAACTCTATAATAAACTGCTAGCCGAATCTTGTTTCCCTGATAGCTGGAAAATTGATTCTCTTCCACCATTACATAATTCTGAGGAAAGAAGTGACTGGTTAAATTACTGTCTCATCGCTAACATAATTGCATCATTAATCAATACAATCAGAGTCTACTACATAATAATTGCTGCACATTATTCTGGCCAGCAGTATGGAGTATGCAAGTAAATCAGACTTTGAATATCTTAACGGTGATCTCTCAAAGCATATACCATTCAGCAGACAAGGTATGTGCATCTAAGGCGGAAAATATTGATGAATACAACGCATGTTACAAGGTATGGCACTAAGGTCTTCTCATGAAAGGTTATTTGTACAGTTTTTCTTGACAGATATTTAATAAAAGAACCAGGTTGTACTCGATGGTTGTTCAACTAAATAACATTACATTAATAAGAGTGTGTCGCAAGGCTTGAGCCTTGGACCTTTATTATTCGTAATCGTCCTTAAACGACCTTTCTGATGCAATTGTGTCCGAGATTTGTATATTCGTTTATGACACCACGCTGTGTCATCGACATGTGGGCAAAACCGATGAACGCATATCCAAGACAATGGTTTATTCCTTAGAAAATCTATCATACTTTGTTGTGGAATTCGACTAGAAATTGATTCTAAAATTGTATGCTACGATGAGAAAGCATATCTTATTTAACAATTATGATAAACCTTTTAAAACACTAATTTGCATGGCTATAGAAGTTCCAACATTTAAACTCCTCGGGCTTACATTAACATGAAACATGAATTTGAACAAATACATGAAATATATTGCCAAGACTGTTGTCAGGAAAAGGGGTTCCATTTAGTGTGCTAGAAATCTTTCGCACATGTCAGTAACCTATATCTCTACAAATCAACTATTTTTACGTATGGCATGCTGTGCTAAACGCTAGTATTTTTCTTTTTCTCTCTCTGCCTCCCTTTATCGTTCTCTCTTTCTCAATAGATTTCTGGATCTCATAAAGAACTGCTTTTCTAGTAAGTTCTTATACCTTACAACGCCCTATCCTTCTTGCAATTGCCGCAATGTACAATATATGTGCTTGTTTTACAAGAAATTCAATGGATTGTGCTTTGATCAAATTTCTGCACTCGTTGCACTTCGATGTTAATATCTCCGACAACCCCAATAATATTAAATCCCCCTCTTTATTGTTGAGGAACCCAGGTGACGAAAAACTCAATAGTCTAATAAGTTAGTTCCTAGAACTGCTAGGCTTTGAGCGTCCTACTTCCTGTGTAGCTAACCTTACCAATAAAATGTAAAATAAATGTTGATAAATATATCGCTGAACAACACTACCACTGATGATGCCCTCATAAATATGACCTCTATTCCACAGTAGCCCTTACGTCTTATTAACAGTGTTCCGTGTTTGAGATTACTAAAAATAACAGAAAAATACAATGTTTTGCTTAATTTGAATAAAACGGAAACGACGACTTGATTTAGTTTAATCAGAAACTAAGAAAATATAAAAATTAATTTGACAAAATCAATATATCAGAATTAACTAAGGCTTGCACGAAACCACTGTAATAATGTTTACAGTCTCTGACTGCTGTCTCTATTGCATTTTAAATCACAATACAACCAATGCACGGATAAATTATTTTAATATTCTAGATATTATTCTTTGATTCTCTTTCAAGAATGGTTTATACGAATTCTACGCAGAATTTTGGACTATCATTGAACTTTGCCAAATATTTCAAGCTGAATGGTAATATAAAGTTGTGCTACAACTAACCCCTTCCCCGTAGATTCGCAGATGAGTGAGTCATGATTGTAGATAGATTTCATGATAGTATCTTTTACTTGCCACATGTCTGTTCTCATGAAGTTGCAATTCGCAACGTGTCCTACGGTATGTCTGAGCAAAGAGGGTTAGCTTCAGTAGGCGCTATTTCTATATCTATAGAAGGGTATTCCGTCTCTTGGCTGAAAATTGCTTAAGAAACATCTCCTTGACTTGGTGCAGACGCGTCTATGACTGACCTAGCATTAATCACTGGTAAACCTTGTGACTGCAACTCGGCGCATAACTTCACCGGTCATATTTTTAAAGCTAATGTAAGCAAGGAGTTGAAGGTTTTCATGACAGTAAGATTCAGCAACCGAGTAAGCAAGTGGTCGGTGTTGTTCAAATATGAGTTTAAATATTTGTTTGCAACGGGGTGTTTCTTCTAAACAGGATAGGCTAACATCACAGAGAAATACCACACAGCCCAGTCAATAGATTAAGTGAATGTAGTCTTAATGCGTATTTTAAAGTTAGTGTCTTTTCTTGGGCTGTTCTGGATGCAGCAGGCTTTCAATTTATTTTTCACGTATTATGTATATAGAAGTTGCGCTGCATTTTACGCAAAAGTAGACAAACGGTTCTAAATAAGTTGTGTAGTTCTCGTAAGAGTACAACATAGATTAGATAGAATGTACAGACTTGGGTATTTTCAGGGGGTGACGTGCAGTTTCATTTAATTTTCTAGAGGAAGAGTTTATCTTAAACTGGTTTGCTTCTAATCCTACTAACGTAGTCTTGGCATGTTTCGAAGTTGACGAATGTATCTATGAATGGCTCAATTGTCTAACACATTGGCTTAGATCTTTTCAATAGCGAAACCAGCACACTAGTAAAAGATGAATTCATAATTGCTAACGAGTTTGCTTGTAGTCAAAAGTAACATAGTAGCTCATACCTTTCGAAAACGTTGTCATGAGTTTCTAAGTAGCAGATTATTAGTCAGCTCAAATATCTTACTCAAATGGGAAGGTGTGGTTTGATGGGGTATAAGACTGATAGATAATGAAAGATGGCACCTTTTTCAGGTTTGTTCTTAGATTCATTTTTGATGTCATGAGTGACATTAAGGATTTAACTTCATGTAGATTTGCCTTGTAGAAATACGGCTCTCCGAGTGATTGCTGGTGAGAACAAGACAGTCAACACACGGCTGGTATAGAAGCGAGATCGGGTAAGAATGATTTTTATGCGCGAGATTATTACAAGTCTTTAGAAAGGGTTATACTTCTATATTTTCTACATATCTGTTTTTGAATTATATTGTAGCATACAATTGTTCATCAACTGAAAGATCAATACCCTTGACAGACGCCAATAATTGTTAATGTCATGTGCGCATATCTTTTCTAGGCTAGAAATTAACTAATAATTATGGCGTTGATGGAGATATGTGGCACTGTCAATGAGAAATGGTCAGCCTATATTTGCTATTTGCTGTGTGGTGATAGATTGTTTATTGAGCAAAACAGATGCGCAATTTGTGTATATCTGTGTGTGTAGTTACCATGTGTTTAAGTTTTCGTGTATTTGCTAATTTTTATATTAGACCCCATGCATTTTTGCTGATACATTAATTGTTTACACACGTAGTTGACCTTTTAGGTGACGGCATTCAGATAGGGTTATCATGAGTTTTTTATTCTGTGTACTTTCAGCAAAGAGATCATATCAATAGAGCTATTGATATTCTCCATACAATTTGTAGCATTGGTATCAAGTGCGCGTATATAAAAGAAGGGAAACATTTAAAGATAGTTTAAACAATTTTAAAGTACTACTTATTTTTAAGTAGTTTCTTAACAAAATATACATTAATACTTACATGAATACCGGAAATAGGACAAATGACGTCGACATAAAAAACGTTATATGGCAAAATTGCACATCGTATAACAGCGCACACAATACATTCTCACGAATAAATTAAATCCTGTTATAATAATAATATTAATAATACTACTACCACTACTACTTATAATAATAACAATAATAATAATAATAATAATAATAATAATAATAATAATAATAATAATAATAATAACAATAATAATAATAATAATTGTTACACCGGCCATTCTTACACAGAAGAAACTACACCGGTTGTCACTATAAATAGTGCGAGTCACCAGAGACACTGAAGACAAAGCACAGTCTTGTTACTGTCTAGCCAAGAGCTAGTCACTTTCTTACTTTGGTAATACACTTGTTAAACCAACCCTCGACTTGACTTCCTTTATTTATTATTTTCTGTGGAACAACTTCACAATAATAATAATAATAATAATAATAATAATAATAATAATAATAATAATAATAATCTGGCCAGACACTCATACGCATGTGCGTCACAATTAATTAAACACATACTACATATACAATGTGTTACGACCAGCTGGTAACTGCGTAAAAACATCGTACTGTGTTGCGGTATACAGATATAATCAATTTGAAATTGATGACACATTTAGGTTGCTACTGTTGTGTTGAAAAACATAAGAACATTTCCAGCTCTAGAAAAATACACCCGTGCGACTTAAAAACAATATAATTATGAGTTAGTTACGTTCAACAGTGTAGCATGAAGGAAGGCGAAACTGGAGTATTGAGGTTCCGGTTTGTGCATGTCATGGTTTATGTCGGCTAGGGCATTATCAAATTGCGGTGGGTTCTATACACTATATTAAACACAAAGTGTGATGCATGATTAACGCTTGTCAAACCCTCAACGCTTACCTGTCACACATTAACATTTAGTTACTCCAAGTGATTTATTTTGTTTACACTCTATCAAATAGTATGTGACGCATATTGTATAAATAACTCCAATGCAAAATTTATATTTAGACATTTCATGATTCCCCCGTATCTTTACTTCTGTCTCTATTTTTTTCTTTTTTTTTTCATTTAACTTTTTTCGTCGCTCCAAACAAGGCGATTCAGCACTGTAGACGTAAATAACTACTAAGAATTAAGTTGACCACTAAGGGTGATCTATTCAGAGAGATCCTTGTAAATATACGTTTTAAATTTCTACATATAAGTACAGTCAATGAGACAGGGAGCAGTAAGAGTGTTCCAGAAGCTATTGAGAAGTAAGCTTGTCATCACAGTGAATGGATTGAGTTCAGCTTATTTTCAAGTTTGTCAGGTGTATTTACGTCGAGGTGGCATCAGATTAGCAAGTGCATCGGATCCGATTCTTTTGTAGTACGTGTAAAACTAGCACAAATATGCAACAGTGCGACGATGGGGTATAGGCTAGAGCTTGGTGGATAGTGCGAAACCTATTAGAATATATTGTTGTGTCATAGTTTATAAGGGAGATGGTTCACTATTCTATGTGTCAACAATACTGCACCCTTGCGTGAATTATTACTTTGTAGATATATAGGATTGTCTCAAGTGTGAGAAGTGTTCTAGCACGGTAAAAGAAGACACTTTCTTTTGTAGCAGCTTTGTCAATGTCTTCTGTGTATTTGTTCCAATTTGTGTTACTTGTAAATGCTAAGCAAAATTGTGTTCTCTTCTCTAGGGTGCTAGTTTTCAATCGTACTTTCACACATTGTGTCACATCTGACCGCTCTGAGAGGGAGATAAAAAATAACAATATTTTGAATTTACAATTATTTTCAAAGTAAAATCTGTGTTTACAAAGTTCGGTACGAGAGTATTTTTTATTCAAAGTCGGGAAAAATAGTGTTGGCTCATCCTGCATGTTTTATCTTATAATGTTAAGATACATACTACACGTGAAACGCCGAACTAAGACATACGTTGGAAAATATATTTACATTTTTTTTTAAATCCATAAAAATAAGATTCAATTTATTATTTGTTAGATTGTGTCTTACATTAAAATATAATTACCAGGGGTACCCGACATTGCCCTGGGATCTCCTTTCCATTATCGATTCACCCCCTGTTCCTTGGAGCGAAACGAGGACACCAGACGAGTGAAAAACGATGGCATTTTGTTACACCCCGCTCGAGAAGTTTCGTGTCGGTTCGGCAGGAAGGAGTCGATGTTTTTTTTTATTATTATTACTTATCATTAATCATTAATACAATTGAATTTTTTTATCATTTGCAAAAAAAAAGATGTAACATCAGTCAGAATTTCCGATTGAAGATATAGCGGACATGATGGAGTGGGAATTTTCTATTTAACCCTATTCAGAATGAGAACCGAAACGATTAAAACCATTCTTAGCACAAGAGGTAGTGTGTTAACCTTACGCCAAGGAAAAGATGAACAAGTTGGCTTATGTAATGGGTGTACTATCTTTAAGCTTATTGGCTCTTCGGCAAAAGTTCGACTATTTCCGTAAATCACAAACATTCGGGCAGATGTGGGTCCCCTATTTCTCCCGAAATTAGAATACACTTGCGCATTTGTATGATTTGGACAAATATTATCATCTTACTATATAGTACTCCAGAAAGAACATATTTGGCTCTGAGTGAGTCAGGTTCGGTTCAAATTCTGTTGAACAACACATTTGTGTCTATTTCAAGAATTCATCGGCAATATTCTGTACTGGATACGACATTACTTTGATAAATTTGTTAATAATGTGTATGTGTACAATATTTAAATGCACCAATTTTGTTTTGTTATGAATGAAGATCCTTGTGGTCATTATAAGTTCTTAGGAGACTCTCATGTCAGGTTAACGTTAATTCTCTTTGACAGTTTAAATGCTTATAAATTCCTTTCACATTTCTAAGGGTCACGAAGTAATTCATCCAAATTTTGTAAGCAGATAAAACACTTTATTCAAATATAAGTGTAAAACAATAAACATTTTATTCATTTTTTCATTGAAAAATAAAAATCCCTTTTCGTTCATATTGACGAAATGTATTTTATGTGTTATTTTGTTTAATTTAATATACAAGCGTACCCATTTTTTATACGTATTGGCGTTTGAAATACTTCGAAAAGAGATTTCAGATTTTTCATTTTTCTTAATAAGTTTACCTATTACGTATAGTTTCTTTTACATTGTTTATAAAGATAGTGACTATGTTTTTCGGTCTGCAAAACTTCCAAAACTTTCAATCTTTTACTACATGAAGATTTGCTATAGATGAAAATTCATGGAACATTCACATTCCAGTTTTTAGTTCTTTTTCTTTTATAGTTTTAAAGCTTCTTAATTCCTTTCAGATGTCTAAGGATCACAAAGTAATTCATCTAATCTTTTGAATTATTGAACAAAATGAAATAACTGACTTGTTTCCGAAGAAAGTAAAATGCAAAACTGATCCCCCAATCTGCATTCTAAAATAAAAGTTGTTTTCTTCGTTCTGCGAAAGATGAGTAATACAATACATACATTTTGAAAAAAATGTATGTTTCGCTTTAGAGTTACTGATAAAAACGGTGCGCGGTAGCACTTCTTGTCGTCACATACCGCCACTAGACTCCACTGGGGGCCAGGATTTGTTTCACGTGGCTCACATGAACATATCAATCGCAATCTTTTAAAACTGGAGTATCGTCTTCATTATTAAAAATAAGCATTGAATTGACATTTTATTCCAGACCCAATATATTTCTTTTATTTTTTTATTTTATTTTGTTACTCTTCAAAATATAATAAACGTTGATTTTTCTTTACTTTACTCGAAAAGTAAACAAATCAACGTTCATAAATAATTCGCTAGATAGTAAAAATATCCCCCTAAGACAACACGAGAATTGAATTTCGTACCCGATATAAATATTATATGTTTTGTATATATGTGCTGAGTTATATTGAAGCGGTTAGCTTCCAAAAGGTTGTATAGTTTGTTTTTTAAAAAGAAATCAAAAACTTAGTGGTA
>OY744521.1:143224763-143264763 GCA_963556195.1 Sepiola atlantica
ACATGTGTGTGCATTAGTATTTTCTTATGAGCCAGTTAATATTCATTTAAAAAGAATAAATAATGTACAAATATTATTATTAGAATTATTATTGGTTGTATTTTTCTTCCTCTTCTTCTTATTATTATTATTATAATTACTATTATCATCATAGTTGCCATTATTATTTTTTGTTTTAGTTTTTTCATCATTATTGGTAGAAATGGGGTAATAATAGTGTGTGTGATGATAATAATGATACTTATTAAACCCATCCACTTATAATAATCACCAAATTGGATTTTGATTTAAGTGATGATGTTTAATAAATGTAAGCTTAAATAAATAAAAATAAGAGACAAATTTATTCTAACGACTTCCATTACTTAAGAAACCCACCCTTGGCTACAAACAAAAAATAACAAAGTATGGTAAACCTATTTTATGACCGTCGAACCCCTTTCTCTCCACATTCTGTTTTAATGTTTTATCCCGGCATAACAACACCCTAATCCTACCTCTTTACTTAAAACTTGCACCCGGCAACACCCTTTTTTCTCAATCTTAACTTACGATGAAAACTATGCTATAAATAGATTAACCTTTAAATCTTAGAACTTTTCAAGCTAAGTTTATACACGTTTTTGTCAATTGTTTTAAATCTTACAATGCGACCTCCACGTTTTGAATTTAGCTAATTATGTTTCTTCTAATTTTTAATCCTTTCCCAATATGAACATCTGAGTGAAATATTACACTCGTTTTCACATGATGAGATCTTAGTGTTGTAGACCAGTGCTAGGGGTCACAAAGATAACAACCACAAATTGTGACCGGTTAAAATATACAATGTATTTATTCATAGCAATACAGTAACGCCACTAAATGATGACCGGATTCCTACCATGCGGTAAAACATGAATAGGAATGTCCTCGATATTTAACACCTACCCACTATAGGAGTATGTGACACAAGGTCGGAAAGTGGGATTTGAAAAGCCAGCGCCCGAGAACGTGAGCGCTTTAGCCATTAAAAATTGCCTGGACAGCCCCGTCGGCATTCCCCGGTAGGGGCGCCTCAGGCAGTAAGCTATCAACTTACTCCTCCCCAAAGAGGAGAGGCAAAGCCTGGGAGGGTGGACCTCCTAGAACTGCACAGGACAGACCCATAGACCGGCGGAATCATGCCCTGAAGGCCAAGACAACACCGGTCTATAGGGTGTAGTATCCATCGGAACAGATACCACATGTGGACTCTCACATAATAGGAAAGTCCTCGATATTTAACACCTACCCACTATAGGAGTATGTGACACAAGGTCGGAAAGTGGGATTTGAAAAGCCAGCGCCCGAGAACGTGAGCGCTTTAGCCATTAAAAATTGCCTGGACAGCCCCGTCGGCATTCCCCGGTAGGGGCGCCTCAGGCAGTAAGCTATCAACTTACTCCTCCCCAAAGAGGAGAGGCAAAGCCTGGGAGGGTGGACCTCCTAGAACTGCACAGGACAGACCCATAGACCGGCGGAATCATGCCCCGAAGGCCAAGACAACACCGGTCTATAGGGTGTAGTATCCATCGGAACAGATACCACACGTGGACACTCACATAATAGGAGTGTCCTCGATATTTAACACCTACCCACTATAGGAGTATGTGACACAAGGTCGGAAAGTGGGATTTGAAAAGCCAGCGCCCGAGAACGTGAGCGCTTTAGCCATTAAAAATTGCCTGGACAGCCCCGTCGGCATTCCCCGGTAGGGGCGCCTCAGGCAGTAAGCTATCAACTTACTCCTCCCCAAAGAGGAGAGGCAAAGCCTGGGAGGGTGGACCTCCTAGAACTGCACAGGACAGACCCATAGACCGGCGGAATCATGCCCCGAAGGCCAAGACAACACCGGTCTATAGGGTGTAGTATCCATCGGAACAGATACCACACGTGGACACTCACATGATAGGAGTGTCCTCGATATTTAACACCTACCCACTATAGGAGTATGTGACACAAGGTCGGAAAGTGGGATTTGAAAAGCCAGCGCCCGAGAACGTGAGCGCTTTAGCCATTAAAAATTGCCTGGACAGCCCCGTCGGCATTCCCCGGTAAGGGCGCCTCAGGCAGTAAGCTATCAACTTACTCCTCCCCAAAGAGGAGAGGCAAAGCCTGGGAGGGTGGACCTCCTAGAACTGCACAGCACAGACCCATAGACCGGCGGAATCATGCCCCGAAGGCCAAGACAACACCGGTCTATAGGGTGTAGTATCCATCGGAACAGATACCACACGTGGACACTCACATAATAGGAGTGTCCTCGATATTTAACACCTACCCACTATAGGAGTATGTGACACAAGGTCGGAAAGTGGGATTTGAAAAGCCAGCGCCCGAGAACGTGAGCGCTTTAGCCATTAAAAATTGCCTGGACAGCCCCGTCGGCATTCCCCGGTAGGGGCGCCTCAGGCAGTAAGCTATCAACTTACTCCTCCCCAAAGAGGAGAGGCAAAGCCTGGGAGGGTGGACCTCCTAGAACTGCACAGGACAGACCCATAGACCGGCGGAATCATGCCCCGAAGGCCAAGACAACACCGGTCTATAGGGTGTAGTATCCATCGGAACAGATACCACACGTGGACACTCACATGATAGGAGTGTGCTCTGTTTGAGTCTTTGCAACCATGGTATTTATTATAGATGGTTGCTTCCATTAGTTCTTCAATAGGGGTGATTTGTACCCCACAACACCCCTCTCCCGAGCTTTTCATTCCCCTGGAATGATCGTATAGCTCTTTTTTCTGGGATTGATCTCTATGGGATCGATCCTTTTTCTTTCTCTGGAAGATCGGCGTTGTCCGGCTGCTTGTGGTGTTACCAAGTCGAACGTGTCATATGTATGGTCCATTACTTCTTGTTCAACAGAAGGTTGTCTATCGTCATCAGTGACACGTTTCCGAATCTGGTTCAAATGCTTCTTGTGAGTGAATTTTGGACCTTCGATTATGTAAAACATCCGCTCGATCCTCTGCTTGACCTTTCTTAGTTCCCACATCATACTATTATTTTCATGTACTTGGAAAAATACCTTTTCCCCAGGTAAATACCTATTTTTAGGAACTGTAGTATTCGGCGGTTTTTTGAATATTGGTTTTGCTGCATCCAGCAATTCGAATCTCGCTTTTATTTTCGTGCAGCATCCAAACTTTTCAGAAAAAAACACTTAGAAAATATTTTTTTAGATCTTTTTTTAGTTTGTCGGCTTCGGCCGTTAAATTTTCGACTTTTTGACAAAAATCACTCATTGGCGAGTCCCATAATTAAAATTCTTGGATCCAGTCAGATCCAAATAAATTTGATGTGTTCCTAAGAACGAATACTTTTAACTTTTTTGTCTTTCTTTTTAGTGAAACATTAATAATTAATTCACCCTCAAAATGTATCTTTTCACCAGTTACCGATCTTGCGATTTTATTCGTCTTCATCATCGTGGGCTTACCTAATTTCTTCCACGTGTGAACATTTATAATCGATATATCCGACCCTGAATCGAGTTGCAGATTTACTTCTCTATTTCCGATTCTCACCGTAACATATTTCCTTATGTTCTCTGTTGGTGAAGGGTCCCTTTTTGCAGTTTTTATGTAGTTCTTTTTTCCTACTTTTGCTCTGCAATATGAGGCCTTGTGCCCTGCTCGTTTGCATAGGTCACACGTTATTTTCTTATGGTACCAACATGCATTGTACCCATGAGGTCCTCCACATTTACTACAAGGCGTTCTAGGCTTTTGTCTATCCTGATAATTTTGTGACGGGTTCTTTTGGCCTCTTGGTTGGTAATAGCTGGCGGGTGAGTGTCCTTTATTTTTGAAACGTATCTTTTTTAATGTGAGCGATCCTGCTTCCTCTAGGTTTCGGGAATCTTGTTTCACTGCCACGAACCGTTGACAATCTTCAGCCAGTTTCTGAAGCGTTGAAAAGAATTAGTTTTTTTTTGTGAAAAAAAAAACGAGTTCATAGCATTTATTTAAATATTGGCCATTATTTCCGCTTTAAGTGCGTAACAGAATATCATATTTTCTCATTAACACAAGGTGTTATGCCGTACCTGCTTGTCGAAAGTGTTTTTTTTTTCAACGTGCCAGTCAGTAAGAGAAAAATTTATTTTAATCGGAAAAATCCGACGTAACTTTTTAATTTTGTTTTTCAATGCTAATGCCTTTTTAAGACAATCTTTTTAGAACGAACAATTTTTTTTTGTACTTACTGAAACTTTGAGTCGTTTTTATTTCAGTTGTCGTAAATCCACGCCATTTATGAGTTCCGTTTTCTTGTGGCTTTTTTTTTCAACAGAAAGATAAGACTTTTTTGACGACGTCTTTAGTTGGTTGACGTTTTTTTTTTCAAGTAAATCCTTGCCCCAAATCTTCGTTATTCAGTTTTTTGTCGAATGATCCGGTAACTTTCTTGAGTAATCTTGGTAGCCAGTTTGTCGTGACTGGTATAAATCAAAATCCTCACGTATGTTCTTTACTAAATTTCTCGTCGCCAGTGTTGTAGACCCGTGCTAGGGGTCACAAAGATAACAACCACAAATTGTGACAGGTTAAAATATACAATGTATTTATTCATAGCAATACAGTAACGCCACTAAATGTGGTAGGAGATGACCGGATTCCTACCATGCGGTAAAACATGAATAGGAATGTCCTCTATATTTAACACCTACCCACTATAGGAGTATGTGACACAAGGTCGGAAAGTGGGATTTGAAAAGCCAGCGCCCGAGAGATGAGCGCTTTAGCCACTAAAAATTGCCTGGGCAGCCCCGTCGGCATTCCCCGGTAGGGGCGCCTCAGGCAGTAAGCTATCAACTTACTCCTCCCCAAAGAGGAGAGGCAAAGCCTGGGAGGGTGGACCTCCTAGAACTGCACAGGACAGACCCATATACCGGCGGAATCATGCCCCGAAGGCCAAGACAACACCGGTCTATAGGGTGTAGTATCCATAGAAACAGATACCACACGTGGTACGAGGACTCTCACATAATAGGAATGTCCTCGATATTTAACACCTACCCACTATAGGAGTATGTGACACAAGGTCGGAAAGTGGGATTTGAAAAGCCAGCGCCCGCGAACGTGAGCGCTTTAGCCATTAAAAATTGCCTGGACAGCCCCGTCGGCATTCCCCGGTAGGGGCGCCTCAGGCAGTAAGCTATCAACTTACTCCTCCCCAAAGAGGAGAGGCAAAGCCTGGGAGGGTGGACCTCCTAGAACTGCACAGGACAGACCCATAGACCGGCGGAATCATGCCCCGAAGGCCAAGACAACACCGGTCTATAGGGTGTAGTATCCATCGGAACAGATACCACACGTGGTACGAGGACTCTCACATAATAGGAATGTCCTCGATATTTAACACCTACCCACAATAGGAGTATGTGACACAAGGTCGGAAAGTGGGATTTGAAAAGCCAGCGCCCGAGAACGTGAGCGCTTTAGCCATTAAAAATTGCCTGGACAGCCCCGTCGGCATTCCCCGGTAGGGGCGCCTCAGGCAGTAAGCTATCAACTTACTCCTCCTCAAAGAGGAGAGGCAAAGCCTGGGAGGGTGGACCTCCTAGAACTGCACAGGACAGACCCATAGACCGGCGGAATCATGCCCCGAAGGCCAAGACAACACCGGTCTATAGGGTGTAGTATCCATCGGAACAGATACCACACGTGGACACTCACATGATAGGAATGTCCTCGATATTTAACACCTACCCACTATAGGAGTATGTGACACAAGGTCGGAAAGTGGGATTTGAAAAGCCAGCGCCCGAGAACGTGAGCGCTTTAGCCATTAAAAATTGCCTGGACAGCCCCGTCGGCATTCCCCGGTAGGGGCGCCTCAGGCAGTAAGCTATCAACTTACTCCTCCCCAAAGAGGAGAGGCAAAGCCTGGGAGGGTGGACCTCCTAGAACTGCACAGGACAGACCCATAGACCGGCAGAATCATGCCCCGAAGGCCAAGACAACACCGGTCTATAGGGTGTAGTATCCATCGGAACAGATACCACACGTGGACACTCACATGATAGGAATGTCCTCTGTTTGAGTCTTTGCAACCATGGAATTTATTATAGATGGTTGCTTCCATTAGTTCTTTAATAGGGGTGATTTGTACCCCACAACACTTAGTTTTCAATAACTACGATAAAATCGACATGCCAGTGTAATGTATTTTTGATTCTCTTTAATGTTTAATTTTTCAATTTGAAAAAATAGATATATTGTGTTTCATTCGGTACATTTCATATACACAATGCCTACTAGACACCTCCCTCTTTCTGTACATGGGTTTGTCAGATACTCTGACATGAGGATACTTTCTATTTTAAGTAAACCTTTATGAAATATTTAGAAAAGAAAATGGTTTCTGCCTCCTCAAACTATCCAGCACGTCTCCCGAATTGCGGACGGTGCCACACCCTCTATTAATAAAGGGGAGCTTCGAATAATGAATTAGAAGCCGTTGACAATGAGGAAATAGATGATAAAAATATGAGTACAACCGAATATAAATACTGGCAGGCCGGCACTCACGATATCAAGTGCCCGATCATACATTAGGCGGGAAGATGTAAGAAATTGTGTGCAGCTTCATGCCTCTGGAAATGGTGATCTAGCCATGACAGAGGCCGACCAGGGTAAGCCATCAGGCCTTGAGACAAACAGCCCTGGCCCCTTATCTCCATCAAATGCAGGGACAAAAACACATAAGAGGCTTAAAAGTCCAACCATAGACAGTAGCACAAAAGAAGGTTCTATTGTTTTGCAACCACTACTAAAATTTTAAAAAGTGGAGCAAAACATACAATGAAATCCTAGCCAATAAGATTCAAGAATCTACCCTCCCCGAAGAAAGGAAATACACCGGTTGCCTGCCTACGATCACTTGGGAATATATATACCATAAAAAATGTCACAAGCTATCTATCTGCGAGTATATCCGGTAAACCGGGTGCAAGAGAAGTACAAACAATTGCACTGAAAGGGACGGTTATAATCTTTTAAAAATACATCTAGGCTGGAGTGTCGAACATAGCCGGTTAATGTCTTGCATCAAATAGCATGCCCCATCCCCAGCAAAAAACAGAAAGATAAAGAAGATGAAAAAAGGGAGAAATATATATATATATATATATATTTATATATATATATATATATATATATATATATATATGTATATATATATGTATGTATATATATATATATAACATAAGGGGTAAATGCTTACTATCACTATATTTAACAAATAGTTACGAATTATAATATGTAACTCATTGCTACAAGCACTAAATCTAGCATTCACCTAAACATAATTCGAGAAAATTAAAAGTTGAATTCATATCGATAGTTTCAATAAACCAATTAAATTAATATCCGACTTTCGATTTACCATAGTGGAGTGTAAAACAACATAGAACGACTGTAGGATTCTCCCTTTGCCGTGAGTAGTTTAATTCATTTACGGATATCATTATTGTATGTATTGGTAGCTTTATATAAGCATTGATTATTTTAATTCATAAGATTATTACACATGCAAACACGAGCTTTAGTTAAAAGGTCGTATCATTTGCAAGAAAATCCAATGAACTCCCTTATATTTTATACAGTTCGGTATCACACTACTAAGTAGGTCAAACGAAGAAACGATGAAGATATTTACTGTTTCAGGATGTCTATAAAAGAAATGGCAGAATTTAGATTGATTAATTTCATCAAGCACTAACCAAGAATATGTATAGCTTATTAATCTATGTGTATGTAGCTTCACACAACTTGATAGCCTTGTTTACAAACATTAATTGCCAATAGTGGCCAGCAGTTTCTTATGTATTTAATTGTGAGAAGTCTCATCATCTAAACGAATTCCTAATAGTTACTGTATTTCGATACCATTTTTTAGATTACATTTTTTATAACTTTGTTGATTAGTGTTTTTTTTTTAATTTTGTATTCTGGAAGAAACTGTTTAATTTATTAAATACTACACACCATTTATTAAGCAAGCCATATTTTTAGTAAGCGTTTCTAAAAATAACAAGTGCAGATGTTGGTAAAAAGTTAGTCGGAAAATAGTTAAGTAATTTAAATGAAACACACACACAATAGCATCTATCTCTCTTTATATATATATATATATATATACATATATATATATATATATATATATATATATATATATATATATATATATATCTGTATCTGTATATATATATATATATATATATATTTGTGTTTGCCAACAAGTCCGTTTTTAATGGCATCATTCTTGCCTATATTCCGATTTTCGAAATCCGATATTTGTTGAAGCAAGTATTTTGACTTGAGTGTGTGTGAAGTCTCCTAGCGGAGGAGTTCATACATTTTTTGCTAATATGTACATTAAAGCTCAACCAGAGCACAGTCGACATATGATGTTTTTCTTAACTACAGGAAAGGTTATGGAGAGCTGCATGAAGATACGCCCTGTATGTGGGGAGTAACTGTGACGGACGGTTTTGCCAGAAACAGATCGCTAGATTCTGAAAATATGTTTTTCTGAATAAATGCTCTTCGCTTATGTCGGCCAATGATAGTCGGCAATGGCCAAGTTAAAGTCATAGTTGAACAAGATGGCATTTGACAACCATACCAATCACAGACATTCTAAATATGTTCACATCGAGTGTGGAAATTTAATTTCATAAACTTGATTGTAATAGATTAACGATGCAAAAAACGAGCAACACCGAAGTTATCCTTTACAGATAGCTAATAAATACATACTTTTATGGTATATATAAACATACATTATGCTTTTATTAACAATATTGAGCTGTCTGTGATTATTTCTTCATAAATTATATGATATATATATGTATATATACACATATATGTGTGTATATATATATATATGTATATATATGCATATATATATAAATATTTATATATATATATATATATATATATATATATATATATATATATATATATATATATATGTATATATATATACATACATGGATGCATTTTGACGAATTGAAATAAGTTTACTAAATCAAGTTCCAAATAAAAATACTGCACAGAGGTATTATATTTGTTACGGCTGTTTAAAAGCAGTGTTTATTTCAAGTCATACATTGGACCATAACATATATGACGCTCTTGATTATCGTCAAAATAAAATGTTGTTACGGGCCCAGCGAAAAAAATACAATTAAACACCATTGACACAAAACGGCCGCTAGAAAAAAAAATCACAAGAATAGCATCGATGTCAAATATGAAAGTAACATTTCATAATTATTAAAATCAATTCCACACCAAAATGAATATTATACTAATAAAAAGCGGTAAAGTAAACAAACATAAACATAACCATTTTACATTTCAATTTTATTTTGATGAGTATGTTTACATACTTATTTCGCTTACTTTCAGAATGTATCGAATGATATGTTAGAGGTTAGAAGCGTCGGATGTCGTCAGCTTTCGGTCACGACTTGAGGCATTTTCTTGTAAAGCCCCACTTAAAAACTATTAACCTGTGATACCGGCTGCCTTTTCGTATTTTTATGAAATTGAAACCATATGCATCAATTGTTTCATGGAAGTGATTTGGAAGTTGTTCCGAATCTATATACCTCTTCGCTATAGTAACTATGAAAGCAGCATCTATCTTTAGGCTTCAAGTACGTATATCCGATTTTTCATAAAAGTATAACCATATGTATAAAACACTTTTTCAGACAATTTAAGAAAATGTCACTTTCTACTTACTACAGTATGGACAAAACCGGGGATGGCAGTAAAAACAAACAGACAGTAATATTGTGTTATGAGCCTATTACAGAGCCACATAGCTGTGTTCCTCACTAGATCCCGAACAACGTCGGGTTTTCCTATTTGTATACGATAATAATAATAATAATAATAATAATAATAATAATAATAATAATAAGTTATATATATATATACATATATATATTTATATATATATATATATATGTATATATATATATATATATATATATATATGTATATATATATATATATATATGTATATATATATATATATATATATATATATGTATATATATATATATATATATATATATATATATATATATATATATATATATATATATATATATATATATATATAATTGGGTTTTTTCTTATTATTTTCCTGAATAGAAGTCCTTATATATTTATTTCCAGGTTTACTCTATATTATATTATTTTGTCTGCTATTTCCCGAATGTGTGTTTACTTATTGCGCAGTAATACACACGCACAGACACACAAAAAAGTTCACACACACACGCACACCCACACACATATATATATATATATATATATATATATATATATATATATAACAAAAAATATTAAATAATAAACAATAACAATAAATAATAAACAATAAAATAGTATATATATATACATGTATATACACGTATATTTACATATATCATGCAAACATAAATACACACATGCGTTTGCACATAATGCATAACAATTCACATATAGATAGGCACACGAAGCGTGTACATCCAAACACGCATAAAAAAATGCTGCAGTATTCTACCGTTCCTATGTTCAATTACAGACGCGTATGAGGAAGCATCTTATCACCGGGTCTAAATGAAAATAAAAATAAAAATAAACTTCCCTGGATGTGCGAGCGAATCACAATAAAACCTGCCATTATGACAGACACGTCATTTATAGAGAGTCTGGTGATTTACAGTTCGCGGTGGAGTGGGAGGCATTTTCCCAGCAAAAATTGATATGCTAACGGGGGTAGCAGCGGGGGTTAGTGTATGTCACCCATTTCTCATTCGTGTCCATCTGCACGTAGATATCACACTCTCGTTCTGTATCTTTCCAAAATCCGAATGATGGAATTACAGTCCGATGTCCCATTTTGATATCGGCGGAACGGCCGACGATAAATAACAGACTTCGCTAAAACAAATTTGTCGTTATGTCTCTTGGAAGTATGGTTTTCCATTATTTTACGGTCTTCATCTTTCCATTTCATCCTTTACAGACATTGCTTAGTGTTAGGTGTTGCTTACATCTTAGAGGCATTTCTTTTTGTGTTATTTACACACATATGTGTGGTTGCTGCATATTTGCTGTTTGCATTCGCTGTCTGAATTTCTATGTTATGAAAGTTTAATTTTGTTTTGTATCCTTCTGAATAAAGGTATACATAACAAACATAAACATGGGTATATCGAGTTCAAATCCTACAAGTAATTTGTTTTTCTTACTATTGGACAAATACTTTTCACGGCCGAGATCTTCTCGAGAGAAAAGGGCTTATTCAATGGAATTATTTTCATCCGAGATATGGAACAGAATACGGACAATGATTAATGTAATGCACACAATTTGATTAATTATTGGTTGTTTATGACAAATATGTTTTCACCTTGAATTTGAAGAGGAATATATTGTAATCCTTAGCGAAGCAGTATCGGAGCAATGTGTTTCACAGACAGGGCGTACTTGCGAATGTACTTATATATAACCTTATCTTTAACCCTAACAGTAACCCTACACCTAACCCGTACGCAAGGCACACGGAGCGAATATGAATATTCTTTTTTTTGTTATGCTGTGGAATTCTTTCAAGGAGGAACCAGAGATTAGAGCCCAGTCGAGCATATTCTATTAAATAACGTAGTGCACAGAAGTCTGAGACACCTCGGTTTTCGCATAAATATTGTAGAGAGATAAACAACTCTCTTCACTTGTTTAAATAACAATATGAAATATATGTTTAGTATGTACTGTGTTCATATGACGTAAAAAAGCCTAAGAAAAAATACCTTCTTGTGTCTTTCTGCATCTGCTTTCTTTTCTTTATTTTTGAAATGATGCACTTTCAAACTGTTTTTAGCCTTTTATTCTCGCTTAAATTGTTTTCCATTCTTCATTCTTTTTTACTCTTTCGGTGAATTTTTACATTGTTTTCTTGATTTTCCTTCATGATTTTTGTCCATTTGTATTCAGGTGGTTCCCTTGAGGTAATATATTTTGAAAAAGGCGTTTATATGTTTCTCTGAATTAATCATTTATCTACAATTCTTCAGTGAAACAGTCCTACCAGGAGCAACTGCAAAACTCACTGACTAAACCCACCAAAGCCAGGACCCCAATGAAGCACTGAATGACCTGCTGGGCTGCATGGAGACCTCAAAAACAAAGGCAGTCGGCTAGATAAAAATAATGGAAGAGAACACAACACACAGCTGATCCTATAGTCGCCAATCTATCAGAACATCAAAAAGCACCGAGTCTCAAGATCTACAAACATGGCAAAGGATAAAACCGCACCCCACTTCGAAAGGAGCGCAACAAAATCGTGCGTCTCGTAACCAAAAGGTTGAAGGATGTCTCAGTAAAAGAGGCAGACAACATAGCAGATGAAATCACATCAACCGATGACTGTTGAAAGATGTTCCATGCAGCAAAACAGCTTCGTTCAATCAAACCCACCCCATTCATAATTGTCCAAGACACCGACGGCAACCTCATGGGTACTGATGAAGGCAAAGCATAAATCGTCAAGGACTGGTTCTAGCAGCAGTTCACCGATCTACAGGACGAACCACTGCAGCCATTTGAGGGCACCCCAAGGCAACTCTAGACCCACATAACAGAAGAGGAAGTAAACACTGCAATCACTGCACTTCAAAATGGTGTGAACAGCGAGCTGTTTAAGCATTCAAAGATATGTTTTATCGCCAATTGGCTAAAACCATCAGCTCATCATTCGAACACCACCCACCCATAGAGCCACTAGGAGAAAACACACTTATCACTTACCAAAGCCAAAGAAGCCCCCTGGGTCATCAGCCAACCCCCGGCCAATTGCCATGCTGAACAGCATAAGAAAGATCGTGTCTATCATTACCCGGTACCGCATCAAAGACAGCCTCGACTGCTTCACAGGCCCTGCCAAAGTGGTTTCATAAGAGGCAGAAGCTGCACAAATATTGTATGGGCACAACGTATGCTGACCTCAGCAGTGATGACAAAGACATGGGATTTCAACAAGATGGGCATTGATATGTCGCGAGCCTTCGATACCATCATAGATGTCCTACTGAAAGCAGGCTGCAATGATGACGAACTAGACTTGTCAGATCTCTGTTAGCAGGGACAAAGCTAAGAGTCCAAGTGAAAAACGAGCTGTCTGACTCATTTGAGACGGCAATAGGCTCCCCCAGAGCGACAGCCTCTCACCGGTGCACTTCACCTGCTACCTCGCTGCAGCACTCTCATCCGTCCGAGAAAGCTCTAACAGGACACACCCACACAGTCTCCAGCCTTGGTCTGCCATTTAAAAATGGAATATGCAGACAACGTTGATTTCCTGGACGTTAAAAAAAAGCCTCTGAATCAGCTCCAGACAATAGCGGCAGAGAAACTGAAAACGGACAATCTCTTCATGAACGAGATTAAAACAGAGTTTAGCGAGATATACCTTGCAGAAGCCACAGATTTGAATCTACAAGGCAACACCCACCTCGGCAATAAGAGCTGGCGCAAGAAAAAGACGCTGGTCTCCCTGCTGCGCAGCACTACAGACGTCACGACCCGCTGTATACATGACAATCTAGCGTTTCATTCTTTACATTAACTCTGGAGTCAACGTACCAAGATCCTGTTGAAAACTAGACCCCGTCTCCATAAAGCGTACTTCGTGCCATCATGCTCTACAATAGCAACAGCTGGGCAATAACAAAAGCCATGTTTGAGAAGCTGGACGCGTGCCACCGCAGACACCTGTGTTCCATCACAGGTCACTGCTGGTCGAAAAACTTATCAGCGACAAGGCACTATACAAGCTGTGCAACGAAAGACTCCTCTACAGACAGGTCGCTGACAAAGATGGTCTATGTTAGGCCATGCCCTACGACATGACCCTGACGCTCCCGCACAGAGGGCACTAGAATTTACCGTTACTGGTTCGCAAGCCTACCAACCGCGACTAGGATGGCAAATATGCTGGGCACACTACGTGATGACCTCAAGCAGGCGGGACTAGGACCACTTTGTACAGCGAAACAACTTCATTTCCTACGACAACTTGCGCATGACAAGGCCAGATGGCCTGGAACTAGCATAGAGGACTGATTGCAGCTACGGGATGTCATTTGACTCCCGTAGCTGCAGAAAACAGTTTTAATAGTAAAATATTGACAAAGAGTGGCTTTAACGTAAGCTAGAATACCGTACCAATAGTTAACAATAGATTCGTTAAATTAAATATTATACAGTAGAGCGGAGTTATGAGTTAAAAAGAAATTAAATTAAACACGTAATAGTAATGAAGCGACGCATCTTGTAATCATCAGTCAAAAACTGCGAGCTAATACTTAGCACTCCTCACTTATATATCAAAGTGTTGATGTTTTTAACGTTTCCCTACTCATCAAAGTTAAATGTCACTCGCGTATAATCGGTAACGATAAGTTATATAATGAAATGGGTAGAAATGATTTATTGAATGTAGAAACATTAATTACCTGTAGCGACGGTTTTGTATTTTCTCAATTTCTTCTGTATTTAAAATATTAATTTTGCGTCTCGTTTTCTTTATTTCATCATGTAATGGTTTTATTTGCTTTTTTCTTTATCGTGCTTCTTATTAACACTTGTAACTGTTTATTCTTATGTCGCAATATCGTAGTGCAAAAACTTCATTATTTAAAAGTAGTATTGATGTGCCACGGTGTAGTAGGGTTTTTTTTTATTTTCGGATAACTTCCCTCATTGTGTTTGTTGTTATGACAATATATCAGGGGAGTCGTCTTTCTAATATAATTTTTAAATAACATTATATCGAAGTTTGACTACAATTATTTTTTTAAGAACCCTTAGTTTCGCAGTCAGACTTATTTTATTAAAACACGAAAACACGTATTCAGGAAGCTGCTTCTTACACCGAGAAGCACCTGTCAGAGATGCCATTCCCATTTCTAAATATGAGAACGTTAACTTGAGCTCTCTTGTCATTTAAGCAGTGAAGTTATCAAATGAATAGTAACATGGGTACCAGGACGCATGTATACAGGAATAAAATGTTTGCACATCAACGGAATTTAATGAAGAGTCCGTTCCTAATATATAATATATATATATATATATATATATATGATGTGTTCCGGTGTTCACAATCTTTCGACTTGTATCACTACTTATTTCTAAACTGACGATGCCTGAAGGGGTGAAAAACACATACTTATACTTATTTATCACCTCTGATCTAGAATGGACAGTGTAGTAAGTAGTATTAACACATACGTCGTCGTAGCTTTAATGCATGCTCCTTCATTAGTTGAACAATGTTGAGAAGGGACGCTTATAAAAGGTGTACACTCTCGTGGATTTTTCAGGTTGTTCATAACAGCAGAATGTGTTCACCCGTCCAAATTTTAGTTAAAACATCACTCCTGTGCCGGATGGGCGAATCATGTGACTTATATGACTAATTATTTCCCCACTTACGAGTACGAAAAAGATTAAATGTATACGTATGTAGTGTAGATACACAAATAATTATAATTGTATGCATATATATATATATATATATATATATATATATATATATATATATACCTTGGAAAATCGAGTAAAAAGCCGGTAAAACCCACTGATGATAAACAAACATTTTTTTTATCAATTTCTTCATATGACATAACGTATTTCTTCAGATACATTGTGTGTGTCTGTCATGTAATAGAATCAGTTGTCTGTGTTATTACTTAGTAACGTTCGTTTACACACTAGTTTTTGTCGTGTTCCTTCAATATAATGAAAAGGGGAGTTGTAACACCGAATGTCTTAACTTTATACAAGTAGTCTGCGTATATGTATACTATAATAGAACAATTTCATAGAAACACATGCTTGTTTGGAAAGGGTATTTACACATATTTTTAAAACAGTGTTTCGTAATATCATTCTTTTTGAAAAGAAATATAACAATGTGTAGTGTTAAAATAAATAAAATTTATTTTTATCTGATCTTTTGAGAAATGAAATACTTCTCAAAACAATGTTTTCTTTTTTTATCCCCTTTTCTTCATCGTCCGATATTTGACACATAATACTATTACGAAACAATGGTTTAAAAATATGTATAAATACCTTTTCTAATTCAAATTGGCGTAGCCTCGCTTACAGATATAACGTGATTTTCTGACCCATAAGTCCATTACCATCGGACGCTGAAGAAAAAAATAAAGAAAAAGAAAAACACTTCTTTGACAAGGAGAATTGAATTTCTCGAAAGTTCAGATTAACATAAAAGGTATTTATTTTAACAGTCCACATTGTTATGGTTTACACAAATTAATACTATTACAAACATTGGTTTTAAAAATGTCTAAATACCCTTTTCTAATTCTAATTGGCGTAGCCTCGCTTACAGACATAACGTGATTTTCTGACCCAGAAGTCCATTACCATCGGACGATGACGAAAAAGAAAAAAAAGAAGAAAGAGATAAACACTGCTTTGCCAAGGAGAATTGTATTTTTGAAAGCTCAGATTAAAATAAATGTTATTTATTTTAACACTACATATTGTTATGTTTTATATAAAAAAAATATAATACATGTTCGTTTGTTTTCATTTAAATTTGAAAATCAAGAAAAACAACTTTAAAAAGCACTGATAATATTTACAAATTGATATTATTTTGCTGTCACTCCTGACATACATGTTGGATTTGTATGTATAGTAAAAGTTACCCTTTTTAAGTAACGTCCGTTAACACACATGTCGTTGCCGTGTCCCGTTGATATAATGAAACGGGCACACATTTTATAGCCGAAAAATTTAAGACAAAAATAATCCCAAAACAATAAAAGAATAGTTGAATTTCGTGATTTTAAAATTTAGATGAGGAAAGTTCAGACTAAGGGTGTTGTCATAAAAAATTATATATTATTGAAATAGTATTTATATCGTTCTGATTTATTATATTTTGACTGAATTCGCTGATGTATGTTCGTGTGTATGCCTGTGTACGTGTGTATTTATAGAACACGCTTATTTTAGTGGATGCGTTAATTAAGTTACATGCTGATTCTCTAAGCATGAAGTATCGCAGCCGAATCCATATTGAAGTGTGCACATGTATTGATGTTGTGTCAACCTCGACACGGTAATTGTAGCAATTTCTCTTATAATATTAGAATAGTAAAAATTTACATGAATAAAGAAGTATCTCAACTTTTATAGAAAGATTATCTCAGACGATTAAATTGTTTTTTTTATTAAGTCATCACGTGTTCAGATTGAAAATTTATCTTGTCTCATTCAACCAAATTCAGCTTTAGAACATGTTGATTCTCAGATATATAGCTATGTACGGCTTAACTCAAAATGTGTCAGTATATGTGTACCTTAATGATGTTTTTCAGTGTCTCCAAATAATGCGTGTGTGTATACATAAACCTATACTGACCACCTCAATCTACTATAGAGTGATTTGATATAAAACAGTAGAGAGTATCTGTATTATATAACTCTGGGGTTATGCTAATCATGAATACTATATATATATATATATATATATATATATATATATATATATAAATAAATTTATATATATATATATATGTATATATATATATATATATATATATGTATTATTATAATATTTATATGATGGATATATACACCGTTGGTTATTTTGATTTTAATGTGGTTCCCCTTTCATTTATTTGTCTGGTAGCGTAATCCCTTATACAATCAGGGATTACTCCTAAAAATATAAAGTTTGTTCGGCTGATAGCTTACGAAGAGGCTACAGACTCATGAACCTACAAGCTGATAAACATATATATATATATATATATATATATATATATACATATATATATATATACATACCTATATACATATATATATATATATATACATATACATACCTATATACATATATATATATATATATATATATATATATATATATATATATATATATATATATATATGTATATACTAAATGGTCTTATACTACTATAGATACATATAAAAATAAGTGATTCAGAGTAAAACACTAGGGTGTATATGTCGATAGAATTATAATGACATGTCGAGATGAATGCTAATATTTAAGGGCACGTGAAAACAAATATGGGTGAATTGTATATTAGCATCTAAAGCAACACGTATCCACACGTAAAAACAAGAATCAACGATCGAGGAAATTATCGAATAACAATGACATTTGTTTACAGACTAAACAATAAAAAAAATAAAAATTACTAATTACTTTGCCGCTGTTTTCATTTCAACAATTGTTTCTTGCAAGTCTATCGTTTATTGTGTTTTCTACTCCATGTACATGTCACCAGTCCAATTCTGTATATTTTCTCTGGTCATGTCGTTAAACTATTTCGGTGAGGATGTACCGGAAATGGGAGCGCAGCGCAAACGCTATTGAGGTTGTCTATTTCGGCGTTTCCCTTCCTGATTGACGAAATCTGTATTCCGCGCGTGCCTGAAAAACGTAATAGGCTGGAGGCGAGGCAAAATGCAATTCCTTGAAATAGAAAGGTCCGTCTAGGACTTTTATGAAGGCATTAATCTGGGTCAAGTTTGCTCATGTTTAACAAAAAAAAGTGAATAGAGTCAAGAAAGCTGTGAAAATAGACAACAGTTTTGAGAATGAAGATCCACACTTAATCTATAAATGTCTTGTATTTTCTTACCATCAAAATAAATAAAAAGTGAATATACATATAATATACATATAAACATATACACATATATGCTCATATATCTACATGAAGAATACGATATATTGTTACAACCGTTTACTTGTGCAGATGTATCTACTCTATGGATTACACCTGGTAGGTTAATGTTGTTTCCATACGATGATAGGGATGAGGCATCTTACCGGATGCCAGACATTCACCGGCTATTTCAGCCCACTCTAGCCTAGAGATCTCTTGAAGATTCTAACTTTCCCGTTAAGTGTAATTGTTTGTATTTCTCTTGCACTCGGTTCACCGCGTATACTCGTCAGATAGCTTTTGAAATTATTTTTCATTTGTATTGTTGCTCATAAAATTACTGGGGTAATGGAGATCTTTCTAAAAGTCCACTTACTTTTCATGTCGTACATAAGACCTTAGTATTTTGTAATATTTTTTTCTTTCAGCTCTGTTTAATCCTTCATCAGGAACATTGACTTCAACTAGGGTTGCTACTTTCTCCCTTTTGTCCCATATCACGATATAAGGGTTACCAACACCGTTTTCGAGATATGAAGCTTTAGAGATTACATAGTCATAGTAGATGGTGCATAAATTATTTCCAACTGTTCTTTCTTGTATATGCTCGCAGGACTTGCTGCTACACTTGATATTCAACTTTTTACATGTAGTTCAGTTAAGATATTTACACACTCCGTTGTGTCGCATTGTATAATAGCCATCTCTCAGGCGAACCTTACAAGTAAATGTCAGGTGTCTCACACTCTCCACTTCTGTGTGACAGAATCTGAATTTGTTATTGTTGCTGAGACCACTCATCTTTGTAAAGGCATTGGTTATCAAGCCCTGATATTGAGCAGCAATGATCATTCTCTCCTGAATATTGTGGATAGATCCTATTTTTAGCCAGTCGGCAGATACTTCCTTATCTATATATTGCTGGGATAATTAACCTATGACATACTTAGTACGTTGTAAGTAGGCCTTAAGTGTTCTAGACTGGAAGGCCTTGATGCATTTCTGGTTGCGTTAGCAGGCTATTTTCCTGTAAGGATTATTGTGTGTTTCTGCCGAATTTGTTGACAGCACTGCCCAAAATGTTTGGCCAGTTTTGTTGAAAAGGTTGTTCTGCTTGATCTGGTTTATTTATGTTGGCATACCATCATAAGGTTTGGGTTCTGGGAGCTTATCAGAGATTGGACGGTGTTCACAATAATGGCTCGATGTTGATGGCCAATTTCTGAGAAACCTATACCCTCTGCCTCCCTTAGTAAATACAGGCTTACTCCACACTGGTTCCTGTACACAACTCTGTACATTGTTAATATCTTTTGTCGTTTTAATGTCTAATCTTTTAATTTCCTTTTGTAGCCAATCAATAATTCCAAAGCTGTATGTTATCAATATTTTTCCACACACAAAACAAGCATAAACTCATCGAAACTACGACACATATTAACAACTAATCCTAGGATTATACATAAAAACTACTGCACCAACCGACGAAAAATCTTCGAAGCCTTACAGATAATAAAATACACCCTACAATTAATAAAATAACATTCACCACTGGTACAAACACCCTATCAGCCTTTAACATTTAATAAATAATACTAATAATGATACTACTACTACTACTACTACAAATAATAATAATAATGATAAAAAATAAGACTAACATAACAATAAGACACATCCTCCTGAAAACGGTCGAGAGACCGAAATTGCTAGAGACATGGACCACGACACAACGCTAGGTGTCATACTCCATCGGTTAACCGAACACCGAGGAATCGCTCGATGAGTCGAGAAATTGACAAGAAAAATCGTGAAGAGAGAGAATTATGTGGTCTTTAATGACGTTTGCACAAGAAATTACTTGCTGCAGAACTATACATATTAGGGGATGTGATATTTTTATAATTTTCTCTGGTCAAGCTCAATATCGGGTTACATTATTTACTTGTTAACTCTTTAAATTAGTTTCTGTCTTTTTTATCATTTTTATTTCCTAGCGTTCCTTCTATTTTCTTTTTAAATATTTTTATTACCCACTTAGCTTTCTTCTCCATTTATCACGTCAAAGTGATACCCTAGGTTAATACATTTTTAAGCATAATAAACTGATCTTTATGAAAAATACACATATACTAACACATGAATGGAAACACAAGTACACGCATAACATATATATCTATATATATATAGATATATATATATATACACGGATACACATATATATATATTCACATATATAAAGTTTAAAGTATAAATACATACATAAAATACACGCGTGTGCACAAATTAATAAATACACAAGTACACAACTAAACATACATATATGTATTCATGCATACAGAAACACACACATATATATATATATATATATATATATATATATATATATATATATATATATATATATATATATATATCTATATGTATATATGGGAAGAGAAGGATGAAAGTAATCCCACGTGATGGGAAAATGAAAAAGGAAAACCAAAAAATGGATGTTTTTTATGTGTACATCAACGTTACGTCTTTATTTATAAGACTTCATCAGGATGATAAAATAGAGAAAAATATATATACAAAAATATATATACAAACACAAATATTACAAGTATACATAGTTAATCTTTATATTAAATACAACACACGTGCGTACAAATTAATAGATACACAAGTGCACCCTTAAACATACATATGTATATATATATATGTATATATATATATATATATATATATATATTATATATATATATGTATTACAAGCATAAATATATACATATATTACAAGCATAAATAGTTTATATTTATATATAACAAAGCACACCTGCGCAAAAATTATAGAAACACAAGTACACTCATAAACATACATTATATATATATATATATATATATATATATATATATATATATATATATATATATATATATATATACATGCATAAAAAACACACAACTATATACGCATATATCAATACACGGATATACACATATATATATATATATATATATATATGTATATATATATACATATATATATATATGTCGACATGTCTACATATAAATATATATGTATGTATATATATATATAGATATATATATATATACATATACACACACAAACATGCACACACATAAAAAGATGGACGATTGCATCCATGTAGATTCAAATATCCACCCCCACTCATACTTATAGATACATACATGTACAGCCCATGGAAACATTTCCTTTTCCTACTGATTAGTAAAGCATAATTTATAAACATATATATACACATATGTGCTTATTTTGTCTTCATACTAACGGGTTTTGAAATAACTTGTTGTAAGCACGAGTGCAGCCATGAAACTAGTGTATATGCATCACCATAATATGTACCTCCATCTCTACCTACTCACATATATACATATATGTGTAAATGCTTGAACTTCTAATATTTACTTATACTCTCACATACTGGTATACCATATACATATGTCTATATCAAAATACCTTACAACCCATATGCATGAACATGTTCGTACAGCACATATACAACTACACACAGTGGCATATACCTATGCCAATTTGCCTACGCATATGTACACACGAAATAAAAATAAAAATAAGAATATACAACTTTAACAGATACATATACATACTTATAGATACCAGATATTGGTGCAAGTATTCATATACACCCATACGCATGAATTTGGACCCATTTTAGCCTTATTTACCTACATTTATTCATCATAATACACATACACGCATGCATTCATATACGCACATACACATGAACATATGTATACACATATATATATATATATATATTTACATATGTACACACGTATACATATACACGCGTGCCGATACATACACATACATATACACACATATACATACATGAACACCACTATATATATATATATATATATATACCGTGATATATATATATATACATATATACCATACATTACCCCTACATCCATCTATATAGATATACACCATTTCCGATACATGCACATATACATACACACATAACATAACTATACATATAGTGAGCTAAAGGTGTGGTCTTTTTAATGGTTGCAGATATGTCAAGCAACACACGCGAAACAGACTTTAGATTACGAATAACTACTACCACGCTGCATTGTAATGTATTTATTATTTTAACTTTATTGACTTTTTCTTACATTGTAAGTATAAGACCCACCCAATTTTTTTTCTATTTCAATTTTGAATTTTTATATTTTTAATTTTTTAATGTTTTATTTTTTATTTTCTTAGTATTTTGTAACTTTTATTTATTTATTGTTAATATATATATATATATATATATATATATAATAACGAATATATTTTTTTATAAAATATTTAGAAAACCTTGCACAACGCAGATTATTTATTTTTTTAAATAAATTATTTATTAATCTTAAAAACATTTTTTTTTATAAACTTGAGTACTTTCGGTAAATATACTATCTTCAGAAGAATATTTCTTCTTTTTCTTTTTTATAAAAAAATATCTTCGTTAGTATTGCCACTCACACACGCCTCAAATTGTGTGACTTTCCAAAGTATATATATATATATATATATATATATATACATATATATATACATATATATATATATATATATTTAATTGTAAATGATGATATCTTTATATTTTTAACTTGAGTAATCTATATTATCCAACATTACTACACTCTACCTTATAATGGTATATATATATATATATATATATATATATATATATATATATATATATATATACATAGTGGTCATGAACATATTTAAATTAACATACACCTTAATGATTCCGAAGTATATGTAGAAGTTGGTGTCCATCCAGTGCCGGGTATGTGAAACGTATAAAATGAATACCAATATATTTTTAATATTATTTGGTATAATTTAGAATTTAGTAACACATAGCAGTTGGCGAAGATATTTCTGTTTCATAATCAATACAATTAAAGAAAACTTAAATTGAATCTCCTGTGTGAGTTGAAGTGAGGATAAAGGTTTTTAATGAAAAGGAGTAAGCGCGGGATATACACATCATTTGCATATAAAGTTGGTGGTAGAATTTCGCAATGAATTCTTTCAATGCAATGAATCAAAATCGTGTCTATGTATCTCACTGTGTACCAGTGTATTTGATATTATTGTATATATATGTATATATTCATATATATATATATATATATATATATATATATATATATATATATATATAGATATATATATATATATATATATATATTAATATTTGCTTTCAGTATGCTACCTTGCGTGTACTTTAACAATATATGTTGTACGTATTCGTTTAAGCTAAAATGAACATAAGACAATTTCGTTAACTACTATAAAAATGATGTATATATTTCTAGTCATGTATTGAGGGGCACAGTTTTAGTTTTTGATCCCGGATTTATTCTTAGCACACAGTCGAAAATGATTGGGCAAACATTTACTTGTGCGAAATCTGACACGTTCATTCGCCAACGCTATTTGTAGCTTAGCTGTTGCTTAAAAGTAACATAAATAGCAACTGGCGAACATATTTGAAACAAATTAGTGGATCGCATGTTATTGTTTTAAGCATTAATGAGGTTGAAAAAGCTGATCCTTGCTTATGTATGTCTATACTACCAGCCATATTACTGTTCTTGTTTATTAGTAGTATGATTATTAATATCATTATTATTATGTTTATTATTATGATTATAATTATTTTTAGTAGTAGTAGTAGCAGTAATAGTATTAGTTGTAGTATGGGGTGTAGTATTAGTAGTAATAGTCGTAGTAGTAGTAGTTGTCGTATATACCAAATAATTTAACTGAACATAGACTTTTAGGGTGCAGAGCATTGTCCGCGATTTACTAAAATATCGTAAATATAATAAGTAATGTCATTACATGCCGGATCATTACCTATTGTATGCAATATTATATTCGATGTTTGCTAATAGTTTTGGAATTAATTAGAATGTCTGATCCTTTACTAATGGAAAGTCGGTATACGTCTCTCTTACGTGAGACCAAACTATTACTTCCATTAAAAATGGAGAATGAGTAGATATGTTGCAATGCCAGTTAGTCTTTAATCCAGATTTGTCTTGACATCTCAGACATTTTACAGAAAAAAAACCACGAGTAATTGTTATGTATATATTTGTAAACAGAAAACCAGTCGCAAGATAACCAGAAGAAGAACTTAACACCTAACGCGACGGGTGACTTGCGTGCTATATTGCGAGAGATATACAGAGAGAAAGACAGATAGAGAGAGAGAGATAACTATCAAACATCAGACGGCCTTTTCATGCACTCATTAGGTTTTGCCTGACGCCGCTTACGCGAAATGATGAACGGCAGGTTTCAATTCTACTATGCTTCAAGGGTAACCACAAAGGAGGCACACTCCTCTCTTCACGGAAGTCACATGACTTCCCAAACTTCCGTTTTTTTCGCTAAGGGCGGCGTCTAAGGTGTTACTTTCTTTCAGTGCTTGGTTCAGGTTGGGAGGTACTGTAGTATCTGTTCTCTGGTGCTTATATATGATATCATCGTTCCACGATTACTTTGTCTTTTCGAGAGGGAAGTAGTGTAGCATCTGTTTAGCCGTCGTAATGTAATTCTCCGAGGTATTACCATCGCTTTTTGTTGGGTGTACTATATGTCCTATTGATATGAGACCCTTCCTTAGAATGGTCTATATTTGAAAGGAGGGGAGTGTACTATATGTACACTCGTCCTATTTACAAGATACATATTGTATATATCTTTTATCAGTCATACAAATAATAATGAATATTATTATAATAATACTAATAATAATAATAATAATAATAATAATAATAATAATAATTATAATAATACAAGGGAGTAAACAAGAGTACGAACAAAAAGAGAACAAGAAATAATACACCAATTATATGATTAAAAGTTGTTAAATGAAAAGAAATAACTGGTCAATATCACTAGTAGGAAGTGTTGGACTCTATATAGGCTGGGCAAAAAACGACTCATATAGCATGAACTAAATTACTGGGAAATTGATCACGTTTCGAAATGTAATACACATGAAGGATAATACAGACTGAGTTTACATAAGAAAAGTGAGAATGGCTAAGATACACGTTAGTATAGAAGACTATGTGGATGACACACACACCTATTTGGACAATACATTTTCAGAAACAGAGAAAAGTTACTATAGCTGCAATAAACACTGCTAAAGTCAGGGATACAGAAAAAATATTAGAAACTGGAAGAAAAGAACGGAAGTGAATATAAATAGAATTATCTAAATGTATAATTTATAAGACTGATACACATGAAACTAACTGGACATGGTTTCGAAATATACACGTATATAGTGAAAAGACTCAACACTGACTTGCCACATACTACTATAATTAGAACGAATTATATTTAAGAAAAAAATAGACATAATAATTGTAGATTATGTTGGCAAATATAAGACGGTCACTCAAATAATAAGTACACGCAGCAAAGTATCCCTTACAGTAAAATAACAGCAATGAATGTGTGGAAAAATTAGTCAACTTTGCATATATGCGAGCTAATAAACATACACGCAAATTCCACAATCACAAACCGAATACAATATTCGATAATTAAAAGCAAAACATTCTCTGAGACATGGAGGTCTATTAAACAAGAACACAAGACGAGACAACATGAACTAAATAAACTTTTCCCAATATCACATAATGGTTTTCAGAGAAGCAGTAAGCAATGGTAAATATGTTGAGATTTTCAGAGAATTCAAAAGTGTTTGTAACGTGAAGAAAAACACTATCATACTAGAAAATGTAGAAGAACCAACACCTTGAAGAAAAATATACAGAACCGTATATGCGAAATTTTAGTAAAAAACAAGTTTAGTTTAACAAAACTCACGACAATGATGAAAACAAAAGAAATATTTACGAAATAGCTCGAATCCGGTCACCAACTACCATAAATAAAAAATGATAACGAGATAGAAATAAAATAAGAAAACTGGAAATATCACAATACGAGACTTTAAGAAACTGAAAGTTCTTAAACATCTTCACTAAGAGGATGTGGAGATAACTTGAACGTTTCCGAGGCATATTACTCAACATTGAAGAGAAGACAAACACATATTAGTAGCGATCAATCAGTTGCAATGGCTGTTGAGATTATGCAAAATAAGTGTTAACAATTATCGACAGAAGTTAGGATAGACGTGTTGTCACTCATACTCCAGGTAACAGCGATTGATATTGTCAGTGAACAATCACGAACTATAACTTTTATTAAATAGTGTTTAAATAATAATCCTGATCGTTCATATACACTAAAGTCCCTAAAAAAATAGAAACCCTTATTTGGCATTTACACATTGTAAATAATTGTTGCGAGAACGCGACATGATTTGCAATGTTAATCGAAAAAAATATACTACTGGAGATCTTAGGTGACTTGTCATTAATCAGACTCAAAAAAACACCACCTGTTTTTGCCAGTAAACAATTATTGATAATGACACTTGTGAGAACTCCTAGTAGTTAGATAAAAAAATTGAAATGATATTAATAATAAAATAAGCAAACATAGAAAGTAAACAGACTTCTTGCGTACATCCCAACAGATACTAGCACTTACTTGATAAATGCAGTTATGAAATAAACATGTATAGAGGGGAAAACAGATAACAGGGCAATAGAAGGGACCGACAAAGCCTGGATGGGAAAAAAGACTGGAGACTAAGATCAGCAAACTTCCAAAAGAAGCTAAAACCGTAAACAGGATGAAAGTAAATGATAGAAGAGGTAGCATCTGACTAACAGGGAAAACCTAAATAAGAAACATAGAGAACTAAAACACAATATAACAGCAATAGAAGTAAAACTGAGAAAGCACATATCCAAAGTGTAACAACACAAACAGAACAGGGCCTTGAAATTAATGAAATCAAGTATTACAAACACGTAAACAGTGAACATACAACAGTACAAATCTAGACCAGACAAAGACAAAACTCTCCTAGAGCAATACATTTTGAAGGCCTAAACACCACAACAAAGGTGGCAAATAGCTGAAAAGATGAAAGATAGACAACAGAAAATAAGTGAATATAGCAGTAACAGAAATTAATGAATAAATTATTAAAGCAAATGACACACTGTAAAGCCCCCGACAACGATGGAATACATGTATACTGGTTTAAAAATGCACACTTCCACCTGGAAAGCTAGTGCAGAAACTGAGATGATGTATCTACAAAACATACGCACAAGAGTAGATGATTACAGAGAAAGACAGCTCCAATAAAAACGACGCCAAAAAACGGAACGATAACAAGCAACTACTGACCAATAACCTGTTAACCAACAATGTAAAAAAACAACTGAGAGAACAACTTCGAGGATGAAAAAGGATGACGGAAAGGGAAAAGAGAGAAACTTAATCTGCTGTACATAGATGAAAATGTCCTGAATGATGGAAAAAGCAGGAATAAGAACACCCCCCCACACACACACACACATATATATATATATATATATATATATATATATATATATATATATATATAGTATGGATTGACTACAAAAAAGCTTACGACAGAATCTCTCAAGCATGGATATTTGAATGCTTAAAAATGTGCAAGAACACTGCAATCGAAACATGGAGACTAGAACTTATAGATGGAGAGCAACACAGTCCTTAGATGAACATACAGAGATTTATTTTCTTAGGAGACTCCCTACCATTGCTACTATTTATCATAGCCATGTTGCCACTTAACAACATTCTAAGGAGATTTGATATCGGATACAAGTTTACAAACACAGAACAAAGATCAACTCTTCCATGTACATAAACGACCTGATGCAATTTGTAAATTAAAAAAGTAAACTGGAAAAACCGATAAATACGACCAGCCACTTAAGCAAATACATTCACATGGGATGTGTAATTAGGAAGTTGCTATGGATGAAAAGAAGTAGACTGGGTACAATAGATGGCATGAAACTGCCTAACAGAAACAAGATGCGGGCGCTATGCTAACAGGATTGATATACATATTTCGGAGTCGAATCTACAAAAATGAATAGAGAATATAAAGAAAGAATCAATGAGTAGAAGAAGTGAACTTTTAGAAACGAAATAAAGCAGGAATCTAGTAAAATGGATAAACACCTGGGCAGTATCACTAATATGTTAGTCTGGACCATTTATAGACTTCAGTAAAGAATAACGAAAACACTTTGACTAGAAGACAATACAATTGTTTGTTATGCATACCACACTCCACCTATTCGACAGAACCTACGTGGATACAAGCGATACAGAACACTAAAAGGCAAAACCCAAGGAAAAGAAACTGCAAGAAAGCTCATAAACTGCCTACTCCCCCCCCCCCCGAAAATGAGTTATACCACTGTCATCGGCTGATACCACACAAAAATAGTCGTGAATGTTCAAGGATGATTGGAAGACCGAAGAGGGAATGAACAAACACTACCTCCACTGGAAGAGTGCGGAGAATACTAAGACCTTCGGTAAGCTTATTGCCACACAAATGTCAGAGGGGGGCAATGGTCGTTGCCAGCGCGAAATAATGGTAAGCGGTTATTGCGATACCGCAGTGCCAATTGCTGTGATTATCGAACAGTGGAAGAATACGGGAGTTTCGAGGAGTCTTGTCGTCACTCAGACTCCAAGGAAGACGACCAGTTGTTGACGGTGAACAATCACTGACGATGACTTGTTTAATAAGTCTTATCGACCACACATACTGATAATAATAATAATAATAATAACAATAATAATAATAGGTGTAATATTAATAATTATATATGAGTAGCCGACTGCACAAAGCATTAAACATGCACTATTGTGTTTATCGATTCGATGTATCAAGAAACTGTGGAAGAGGATTCGTGTGTATTGATGAGTGTATAGACAACACAAATAAATAGCTATATAAAGTAAGCAATATCAGAGAACATCACTGATCATATTTTTATACGGACCAGAGCAGGCTTATAGATAGATTGCATCGTTGTTTATGTGGTGGAATTCCATCACCCTAATCAGGAACACTCTGGATTCGGATCAAGATTGCTTTAGTCTAAAATGAAGTTCTGTCTGAAGACAGAAACGAAGAATTATTGTACCAGAAAAAATACTAAACTTTGCTTCAAGCCAAGAGTCAAAAAATTGAAAAACTATTTAAAAGAAATACGTTTATACATTTATATACTGGTGTAGCTATATAGAACAATGGCTTTTGAACATATGTGTACCTTAGAAACACAGAGTGTAAATCATTAGCATAGTAAACACATCCTTTGTATTGAATTTCTATCATTCCGTTATTTGATTTGTATCAGTCTTATCTCTCATCCTTTACTTTATAATATGGCCCCTCTCATTATGCTTTTTTACTTTCTCTCTTTTTTCTATTTTTCTCCAACAACTGAACATGTAGGTCTTCGTAAAACCTAATATACTGATCCTTTATTCGTGATAATATTTTTCTCGAGATTCTCTCATTAGAAATTTCTTATCGGTGTTGTTACACGATATTGCTTTCTTTCTTAAACAACATATATATCCTTCTGTCTGTTCATCGATATTATCCTTACATAATATATGTATATATATATATATATATATATATATATATATATATGCATATATATATATATGCATATATATATATGCATATATATATATATATATGCATATATATATATGCATATATATATATGCATATATATATATATATATATATATGCATATATATATATGCATATATATATATGCATATATATATTATATATATAGTTTTTAACGTGCACATGGTAAAGGAGATTCTAATACGGACTGACGACTCTGAGTGTTGTGTTCGAATCTTGTAGGGTCCAATGCACTACCTTCAATTCATTATACTGGCAAACCATTTTCTGAGTAGCTGATTTTGAAAATTAATCGAAGAAACAAATACTAACAGCAAAATCCTCCTAATTAATCTCAGCATTTCCAAATGGTGATAGGAGGAGTGTAATCTTTGCCGTGTAAGAGCTAGCCGATTAAAAAGGCGCTGGTGTAAATAGATGTGTCAGCATAATAATCCGTCGTCATATGATCGTTTTTACCTCCGCGTTCGCCATGAAAATATTCAGTTGGCGCAGAAGCGCAAAACAGTGTGTAGTGAAAAAGTTTTTTCTTGGCACTTTCTTTTTTAGTTCTGTGACAAACCTACTCCGGCTTTGCATACCACCGCTGATTATTGCTATTCACAGTACCGGGCTATAAATTCATTAACTATGCAGGTCATAAAATAGCTTTGATCAACGATAAGAACTTCATGCAGACCATAACATCCTTAGGTACGATCTTGAATCATTATATTCAGAAGTACTACTTGCTCTTCCTTCGTAAGTAAAACAACAACCCCAACAACAACAGAATAGAGATGATTAAGAAACATAAATGCCGATTCATAACTTACTATCATTTACACTTTGCTTATACGTGTATACTCCTTATTATATTAATTCAGTTTTGTCTCAAAGTAAATTAACTATTCGTGTGTTAATTATCATATAAATCCGATACCAATTGTAAACGCAGCATTGTATACTATAAAGTGCATGCAAGTTCCTAATATATCTATAAACTGAAGGAAACAGCTACTTCAGAACATGACCAAAATTATTAAAGCGTAAGTAACCACAGTAAATTCTATAAGCTTTGAACCTGGCATATTACTTTACTTTTCTTACAGATTATGCCGCCATGTGGCATTACCATTTTATTATTAACATGGTCCTCTTTCTTTCCTTTACTTCGATATTTCCATACTCATCATGTTTCTATTGTTTTTGCGGAATTTTTGAGATGTGGATTGGTAATTATTAGCATTTTGCTCATTCGAAATATTATTCTCATCCTCATTGTTATATTCACAAAATTTTGGCTCATCTAAACCCCGGCCTTCATTAGATGCACTTAAGAACCTTCAAGTAAAACTTCAGGATTTTTATCTCGAACTCGTCCACCCGAAAGTTATGTAAAATGAACACTATTTAAGTTGCGGAGTCAATTGTTATTATTCCCTTAGTCATAAACGAATTGTTTTTTTTTGTTGTTTACGTATGTTATTCTTAGTTAGTATTTCTTGTATATAGAATTTAACCTACTTGATTAATTATTAACTAACCATTTTAAGAGTACAGCCATAGTTCTACAGTAATATTTAAGGATTTACAAAATAGGTATTATTATTATTTTTCCACGTAGATTCATGGCGTAAAGGAATATAATAAGCAAATTTACAATAGTAATCTAAATAATCTAAACAATACAAATAGTTTTACTGTATACAATAGTTTTTATGCAACGTCCTGTTTTTCCTGTGTTATTTCATGAACACTACTATTGTTTTGTTGTTATCCTGTACTTTACATTTGGTTTCTTTTGTATCGTTATATTCGGATTTATTTGTATTTTCATTAACTATTGATTGTATTTTCACGTATTTATTATTGTTTGATTATTTTATTTAATTATAATTCATTTACATTTTACTCTGTATATACACTATTTTCATATCTTAGCATTGTATTATTTTCGTATCCATGTTATAGTCTGTCCGTCTTAGAAAAGTAAATGTGTTCTGTTAACTTATTTCCATTTTTATTATTCGTCGATTTTGATTTTTATATATTCCGTTTATTTTTTAATTCTAGTTGTCATCCTGATGTATCTTATTTCATCCATTTGCTACTTATTTACTTTTATATTATTTATTCATTCCTTCATGTCTCTTTTCTCGTTTCTCCTTAACTTATTTTCTGATTCTTACACTTTTTCTCTTCTTGCCATCACTTTTTTTCTCATATTTCTTATTGGATTTCCTCCCTCCATCGTCTCACTTTGCGTTACATTTCTCTATCTAATTTTTCCCTTTTCATCTCATGTTGTTGTTCATCTTAATCCTTTTTACAATTTCAATCACGGATTGCACTTTGCTTTCTAGCTACTCTTCAACTTCGCTACAGTCACTGTGAGTTTAAATTATCTAGTACAACTCGCAACAAACCGAACCTTCTTCCAAAACCAATCAGGAGAGGTAATCAGGCCTGTTCGCGTGATATCATCTCTTTAAGTTAATAAGAACTCACTGCCTCTCAATCATTACTCCTCTGAGAGAAAATTACACAGTATACACGAAAACCCTATACACATTTAAAGACATGCGAAAGAATTATCTTGAAAGCAAATGACATTATAGTGGATGTATGGTTCGATTAAATTAAGAAATGCATTGTTTAGAAAAAATGTAGCGATTCTATTTTAAATTTTGATTTCATTAAAACGTATTATTAATGTATTAATACATCTGCGAGTTTATTTCTCATCCAACGTATATACGTTAACTTTGTAATTTAATTTAATTAGTGCGTATATGAATCAAATAAACGAGCTAAATAAATACCCATAGTTTTACATATAAATGACTGAAGTTTAGAGTCTGAGTAACAAGACTTCTCCCTAAATGTTCACTATTCTCCGTTTCCATCCGTCATCATTGTAAATTACAGTGGCTTCTCACAGCACTTTTATACAACTGGTTGTCGCTGATAACAGTCGACGGCTTATTCTTATAAGTGTGTCATGATATAATAATTTTCCGGACCCTTCCAGTAGAAACCTGTGTGGAGATGTATTTCCTCGGTCATTATCGTTTCCTAAATTAACTTATTATGTGATTTATTGTTTGGTCTATTTTTCCATAACGTTTACATATATTTTTTATCTCGACTTTTATTTATTTGGAGTTTGATATAATTTGTTCGGATCGAGTTTTTTCTGTGCAGCTTTCAGCAGTGAGTACATTTATCTGCTCAAGTTCGATTTTGGTAGCTATTTTCAGGTGTGTTCGTGTGTTTTCTTACTTGTCAATCGTATGGATCGTCCGTGTTGTATCCTATTTTCCTATTTTTTTTCTCGTTTTTATTTATTCAGGTTTCCCTGTTTTCGGTTATGTATTTTATTGTGCCATTCACTAATATTCTATACATACCAGTCTTCTTCCCCATTCGGGTGTAATGATATGTGCAATATATTTAGTTTTCTAGTGGTATTGTACAGTATTTGAGTTATTTTTTGTCCAGCTCATGAATAGCCCACGGTATCTTATTCTTAATAGTACGTATTTATTATCAAGTTAACAATATAAAATGTGTTTTTAAAATGCTCTTTTTTCTGCTCAGGTACTCTGTTGCATTCGGCACTTTCAGCTCATTGATTTGAGGGTGTATGCTTCCAGTATCCCCAGTTGTGTTAGTATCATTAACGCCGAATTCGATCATCTTCACTTGAAGTCTCGAAATCTCAACTTTTCATCTTTATAGTGCGCAATTTTAAATTAGCAATGCCATCCAAATGAAATGGCTGAAGAATTAGTGTAAGCTATCAAATGTTCTGGTAGTGATTTGTTTGCAAATAGATGTCAGTCATTTCTATATCCGTGGTGGTGTATTCTTCTGTGTCTGTTAAGCAGTGTCCGACGTTTAACGCGCTGGATTTGATGTTGAGTGTTAGCATGACAAACATGAACTGTCTTGGTGACAGAATGTCTGTGGAAAGAGTATATCTGTATTCTGATCTTCGTCATATATTGTTCTCTAGTTGTCTGTGTGAAAATGCAGTAGGTTACATTGTTCTTATTTATGCGTATGAATCGCAGACTTTACAAATGTTAGATGCTCGACCGGAAGAAAAAGTGGGGCACAAGGTAAAGTGAAAATAACTTTAGATTGAATTGGGCCACCCTAGGAGACTAATTCCCTTTGAGGTGAATTAGGTTTGTCATAAATAGCTGGACCCTTGCGGGTGTGTTCATTGATTGTCGCCATGTTTATTCTTTGTCTGACATTTATCTCCGGTGATATCTCCAAATGTCAATGCCTGGGTGGTTTATGACCATGGTAAAAGACCTGACCAGGAAGAAAGTTATATGGGGGGATAGCTTGCGACTGAACATGACAGGAAGTTGGAGGTTTGCTAGAATAGATTAGACAGATTAGAGATGGGCGTTGTCCGGGGAAGATGAACGAGATGTGTATCCTAGTCAAAGAACCGTGGTGGACTTGTTTAAACTCCGCCGGGATATAAAGATCTCATTTTGCAACTCTGTCATTCACTTAGAGACACGAATATATTTTGTAACATTCAACAAATAAATGTGTTACTTGTTCATAAATTAGGCTCATGGTTTTTACTTGGCATGGGAGTATATGTTACACCGGGAGAGGAGATCAAACAACATCTTTGGACCGGCACATCATGTGGGATGATTACGGCTAAGTGCAGTGAACGCACGAACGAGCAGACGCGCATACGATATGTTCCCAGTCAGGTCCAGTGTTAATATTCAAATTAAATTTTTATTAGATTGGAAATTCACTTTACTATATTGTACATCGCTAAGCATTTCATGGTTCACTTAACGTGTGATAACCCCTACCAAACATAAGCTAGATCTAGTTTTAACACTATCCACTAGAAAATGTTTCCAGATGTTTGCAGTCCTCTTACTGGAAATACAGGGTGCGGCTTCTACTGTTGCATCCTTTCCATTGTATTGATTTTATTGGTGTTGGTCGGTTATTAAAGTGGCACGTTGTCAATGGGATAGCGTATTTTGTATCATCCATTAGCTGGGACAGTCAACTATTCCAGTAGATGGAATGGTTAATCCTCGGTCCTACCGTCCTCTATAACACTTTCCGGCTATTTTGTCTGGTATCAGCATAAGCTGATGCGTTTATTTTTACATGGAAGGGCACAGTTAATAAGATTTATTGCAGTTTCAGTTCTATTGGAGTCATGTGGGGGTCATTCTATATTTTTGTTTACTTATGTTGCAGTTTCTATGTGTCTAATAAGTTTTTTTTATATATTAGGTGGCTTTGTGTATGCATTATTATTATTATCATTATTATTATTATTATTTGTAATCACTGGAAGTTCTCACACAACGCATAGTCAGTGATTGCACGCTGATAATTACCGGTCATTGTTCTCCTCTTAGATTAGGTGGCAATAAGCTTCTTCATGGTCTCAGTCGTTCACGCACCCTTCAAGTAAAGGTTTGGTTTATGCTCCTTCTCTTCGGTATTATTATTATTATTATTATTATTATTATTATTTACTCACTAGGAGTTATCACACTGGTCATTGTCCGTGATCGCCCACTGCCAACCACCTGTGGTATTCTCTGGAGTTTGAGTGACAACACGTCTCCTCAGACTTCCAGTATGCTCCACCTCTTTTCGTTCATCACCGCTGATGACCTTGCGGTATCGCAACAGCCACCTACCACCGATTTCCCGCTGATAAGGGTCATTGGTCCCCTCTGGGGCCCGAGTGGCAACAAGATCCCCAAGGTCTCAGAGCTGTCCGCGCTATTTCCAGTGGAGGTCTGTCCATAATTTTCGTGGTGTCTGCCTATGCTGGCGCCTCTCTCGTGCGGTTGCATTTTCCCCGGTTCTGTTTTCTAATGCTTCCATGTGTTTGTTCTCCATTCGTTGCTTATGTGGGTTGGTTTCCGCAATCGAGGACATTTCTCAGGATTGTAGCTGTTTTGATCATTAGTGTCCTTTGTATGGTCTCAGTTATCCCCTTGATTCCTATTTCTCCTAGTGTTTTCTCCATGTTTTTGGGGACTGTTCATAGTGCTCCTATGATTATTGGTGTTATACTGACTTTCTTCATGTTCCATATTCCTTTCAGTTCTCTGGCAAGTTCAGTATATTTGCTTCTCTTTTCCGTCTCTTTGATCTTCACCCTGTGTCCGCTGGAACGGCAAAGTCTACGATTTTGCAGGATGTTTCTTTCTTGTTGATTATTATCATATCCGGTCTCATTGCTGTTATGGGTGTGTCTGTTTGTACATTCATATGCCATAGGATTTTGTGTTTTTCGTTTTCTAGTACAGTTTCTGGTTTGTGTTTGTACCGTTTTTTTGCATATTCGAAATTCAGTTGTTTCCACATTTCACGGTGTACTTCTTTCCCCACGCTGTCATGTCTGTTCTTGTATTCCTTTTGGGCAAGCTAGCTGCATTCACTTATGATATGCTTTATCGTTTCGTCTTAATTGTCCACACAGTCGGCATTTGCTGTTTTCCTGGGTTTTATCTATCTTTGCTTTAATAAAGTTTGTCCTAATCGGATTGTTCTGTGCGGCCGTCAGCAGAGATTCCGTTTCTCTGTTTAGGTGTCCTTTTCTTAGCCATGCCCAGCTGTTTTCATTGGCTTCATCGCTTGTGAGTCTTATAAAGCGCCCATGTAGTTGTTTTTCTTCCCACTTTCTCTTTCTTGTCTTTTTGTTTCTGGGTTCAGTACTTCCGGGGTTGTTTGTTGGGCTGGTGTCTCTTGCTGTGGTGATCAGTCTTTCCGTGTTCTGGGTTACATATTCGTCCATCTATTTTTTGGTGTCTTCCACACAGTCTTCTATACTTACCAGTCCTCTACCTCGTTCATTTCTTTTCACGTAGAGTCTGTCCGTGTCGTCTTTTGGGTGCAATGCATTGTGCATAGTCATTAGTTTTCTAGTTCTTTGGTCAAGGTGCCTGAGTTCTTCTTTGGTCCAGCCTATGAATGGTCCAGGGTATCTTATTAGTGATACAGCCCATGTGTTTATCTCTTTTACTAGGTTTCTGCTATATAGTTTAGTTTCTAAGAGTTTCCTTGTTCTTCGTAGATATTCTTTTCCAATCTTCTCTTTCATTTCTGTATATTTGATTGTGTCTGCTTCCAGAACGCCCAGGTATTTGTAGCTATCTTGTTCTCCTAGCGCCCTCATCTCCTCTTGGTTGGGGAGTTCTATACCTTCTGTCGTCTCCAGTTTTCCTTTTTTGATCTCTAGCAGTGCACATGTTTCTATTCCAAACTCCATTTGGATATCCTGGCTGAATATCCTGGTTGTGTTTATCAGCTTTTCCAGTTCTTTTTTGTTTTTTGCAAACAGTTTAAGGTCATCCATATACATCAGGTGGTTTATTCTTTGTTCTGTATCCGTAAACCTGTATCCGGCATCACACTTTCTCAGTATGTAGTTGAGTAGCATCATGGCTATTATAAACAGTAGTGGTGATAGAGAGTCTCCTTAAAAAATGCCTCTCTGTATTTTTATCTCAGACAGGTATTGTCCTCCGGCTGTCAGTTTTAGTCTCCATGTTTCTATCGCTTTCTGGATGAGATTAATAATCCTGTCTGGTATCTTGTATATTTTTAAGCATTCAATTATCCATGTTTGGGGGATTCTGTCGTAGGCTTTCTTGTAGTCAATCCATGCCATGGTTATGTTCTTTTGTCTGCTCTTCACCTCCTTCAGGGTCTTTTGATCAATGTATAGTAGATCATGTGCCCCTCTTTGTCTTTTCCGGCATCCTTTTTGTTCCTCGGGGAGCAGTCCACGATTGTCCAGGGATTGGTAGATTTGTTCTCTCAGTTGTGCTGTGAGAATTTTCCACATTATTGGTAGACATGTTATCGGTCTGTAGTGGCTGGGGGTCATTATTATTATTATTATTATTATTATTATTATTATTATTATTATTATTATTATTTCATAGTTTTCTGAAATTTTTGATGTTTTAAGTTTGATTTTTTTTTCTGAACATGAAGCTTATTTCTCTTGACTTTAAACAGTCAGACTTTACCTTATCACTTTCGCCATTCCTAACAGGCATACTTTTTGCAGAATCGGAAAAGAAAATGGTGTTGCCAATCTGCTTAAGCCATTCATGATAGTTCTCCGCTATGGTTCCAAGTGTTCCGCTAACCACGGTATCAGTTTGACTTTTTATAGTTCCATACTGTAACTAATTCCAATTTTAGATCTTGATATTTATTAATGTTTTCTTTCTTATTTACGTGTTTTTGGCATCGAAGTAACATGATATGGCAATGATCACTCCAGTTCTTTTGTTTTTGTTTAGAAATATTACGCCGGCTTAAGAATGTTTAAGTAGAGGTTGACAGTATTGTTCATCTGTCCAACCTTTGACTCACTCTCATACCACTTCTAATTGTGCTCCAATAAATACCGTTCGCATATATTCCAGTGTAGAACCTGAGCGACTTTGTCGCGTCTTCATTTTGTTATATTTAGATAGAAAATTCAGATTAAATATGCGCTTTGTTTTTATTTTCTTCCGTTAAATACACAATAAGCACATCAATGATTCTGTCGTTCTGTCAATGTAATATTTGATCGATCTAGTGCGAGTTGGTCGTCTATAGGCTGCAATTAAGGTGTTTTCAGTAGATATGTTGAGGTCACGCCTGGCCGATCAATACCAGCTGGCATTATCGCTAAGTGCAGTATTTCTGTAATAATGCACTGTGCAGTTTCTTCTCAAACAATTTTAACCCTCTCTCTTACAAGTTTTATTCTTTTTTCACTACACCTTTAGTATGTCGTCTCTTTTCACTTCTTGAAGAACAGTCGTATTTAATTCAGAAATATATTTACATAGACAACCCTTTTCTATATTCACGATGTATTTAACTCTTTGTAACACTCGACCACGATCTGCATATCATTTCTTTGAAAAAGCTTAATGAATTGTACGCATTTTTCCGTTTTTGGTCTCCAAACATTTTAATTTGTCTACATTCCAGTCAAGTATAACAGCAGTATATCGAATAATACCTACTGCTTCGGAATCCATATAATATATTGTATTTCGATTACGGAGGTGCGATTCAAGAACAACCCCTACTCTTCTGTTGTGCTCAACTGTTACCTGGTTTTACATTTTTTTGTTTTTATTTATATCTGCCACGAACACTCCCAACTATTTTATCCCCGATCACTGTCAACATTCCTGATCAGATCTGGTGTTGGGAGGGCACGTTGATCTGAGTGAGCAGATTTACCTCTTTTTATAACAAGTATAGTGCATTTCGTGATGTCACTCCTTTTCATATGTCGTCAATACATAATCTAACAATATTACTTTACGTATCACTTCAGTTTTTATTCTTTCCAAAAACTTCAAAATATCCATGAATAGTAAGTTGGAGCCTTTAGGAAGTCATTTCAAAGTTCATCTACTGTCTTCACATTACGTAAGAAAAGTGTCATCGGAATCAATCTAATGAGAAAAAGCAAAACGGAAAGAATATTGCACTGGAAAATCATCATCA
>OY744521.1:143267263-143284763 GCA_963556195.1 Sepiola atlantica
CCACTATACTACATAATATAATTACTAGTACAGAGTATACATGTAAAATAAACTTTTACTGTCAGTAATTAACAGTAAAATATATATTAAACAAAAACAGAGTACGTTTATTTTGTTATTTGATGCTTAAGTAATATGTAAGAGCAATAATTAAACAAACTAGAATTATTTAAATACGTTCCATCATATAATATATATTTCGTATCATTATCATTTCAAATATAGGTATAAGTTGATGACCTTGTCTAGAATACAACAAAAAAATGCAACATTGCCAAGTGTCTGTTTTCCGTCGAATATATGCGTCTAGGATGAAGGCTATTCTAATGTCAAATTTAGCTTACTATTTCGAAAGAATAGGTTACAATAATTAATGTATACATTTTATTGTAAATCTGATTCAAAACAATTAAATATCTAAACAGAAATGTGAACTAATATTTCCTAGAAAAAATCGTCTTAATTAAATGTTTGACTACGTGATATACTGATACATCTATCAGTTTGGTGGGTGTCTATAACATTATTTGTTTATAAGAAGTAGTGACGTTACCAACTATATCATGAATAACAAAGATTTAAGAAATAAAAGGTCAGGCCCTTTTTAATTATTAGATTTAGCCAAGTTCGTACTAAAATGTTCTAGGATTAATTATAAATAATAATATATAAAAAGTGTGTTGAGAGTGCAACAGTTTATATGCATCACGTTACATTTCTATTTCAAAAAACTACTTTTTCTGTCAATTGCGTAAAATATATAAATTACTGTGATAAATAAGACTTTAGTGTGTGAGTTTTTGAAGAAGATATTATTGGTAGTTAATTCCTGTGAATTAAAAAGTAAAACAACTCGAGAAAGTAAAGAGTCACATACCCCCACCTCTGACAAGAATCTAATTATGTAACCAACTATTTAACGTTTTATATGTATACTAAAGATAGTGCATATATTGTGAACGGATGAATGTACAGTTTACGGCCAGAAATAAAATGATATTAAACGTACAATAATAAATATAAAATATTATTAATACATAAATAAGCTCGCAATATCTCATTCGGACCATATATTAAATCTATTTTAGAAATAAAATTAGTTTGACTATTAATGTAATACGCAATAATTATTAATAAAAACATTTATTAATATATATATATATATATATATATATATATATATATATATATATATATACTTTGTTATATGAAAGTTAGCATAGCTATATGTATGCATATTTCTTTCTTTTGTATCATAAGAAGTCGTTTCTGTGAAGACGATTGGTAAATATTACAACAGTTGAACAATGTTAGATACCGGCCTAGTATTCTTCTGCTAACTCTAAAACGAAATATGTGTTGAATTGTAAAACATTATAGTAAAGAAAGAATACAAAATATAAATATTCAGAATAATAGATAGATAATATAAGATTGAAAACTCCGGTCAGCATACTGGCTTCTTTTTAAATGAGTTACGTAGTCATATTATAATTAATATCAGGTTAACAATATTTGATTGATTGTATTGTGCACAATATTATATAGTTATAGTGTTGGGTGTTTTTAACATCATTTTCTTTTAAATGTATTAGTATGTTTGTTTCAAATTATATTTATTTTTAATCCCTACCACAATAGAGAGAAAACAAAGAAAGCATGGAATCATTATATTAAACTTACATAAACCCCGCTTACATGTAATTAAGCAATCAGCCATGGTATTACTTTTGTAATGTGGTGTGTTAAAAGCGTGTATTACGTAGTTTCATAGGTTGACTAAATATATTGCGTGATTTGAAGTTCTTAAAATAAGAACTGTGCCCACAAAGAGGGATCAGATATATTATCGAAAATATAATAGTTATGTATATTGAAAGTGTTTAATTAGTGACTTGGTCATGTCATCAATGCGTTAACATGATAATTACTGCATGAAGTAGTGTGTTTATACAATGCTAATATCTAATATATACATATGTGCTTTGAAACATTAACGTTTGTAACTGCTGTTACTTCTCTCTTTTTTTTCGTTTCTGTTTCCATTCTAATTTATGTAATATTATATGTGTTTTTACGTGACAGTGCATAGCGAAACTTAAATATAATTTTATATTATTCGAACTTATTCATTATGGGCGAAACCTACATTTGGTTGATTAAGACAATAACCGGTGAGTTGACTTTCAGGAATACGTGGTTTAATTAAAAGAAACACGAGGATTATACTTTTCTCAGGTTAAACTATAAAAGGTTCAATTATTTTCTGAATATTATGTTCGATGAAATTTAAAAAAATACAATGTTAATGAGAATTCCATTGATACGTGTATTATAGGAAGGTGTGTATACAAGATACGATGATAAGTGCAATACTATGTCTTGCACCAAGTGACTATTGACATAATTTTAATTCTTTGCGAACCAATCTAAATAAACCATAGAGAATTGATATAGCATATTTAACAGAACAACCTTATTAAATATGTGTACACGTTTGCTGTTATGCCAACTTTAAAGGATAACGTTGTAAAAAACTATGAGTTTATATGGACCTGTTTTTCTCAGTCATCATCTGACGTAGCCATATGAGTAATAACACTTTTTATCAACCTCTTTATTATGACACAAACATATTGTATATAAGACTAACACAGTGGGTATCATGCATATTTTAATTACTATATTGCTTTTGTAACATTATTGAATTATATGTGTATACTATATGTAAGTATTACTCTTTATTAGTAAAAAAAATAAGTAGTTGATCTAATAATTTTTTAAATATTATGTTATAACAAGGCTTGGAATTCTCGAGTAAGCGGTGTAAGATGTATCAGAATGTAATACTGGCTCGAAAAGTCGTATCCAATATGAGAAGCGTTATACATTTTGAACATATAAAATCACGGTTTTTCTCATACACGATTTGAATATCAGGGGAAATCAATCATTTTCAAAGAGACGCCAACGAGTAATCTCTCACGAGATGCTTTTTTTATTTACATTTTATTTTCATGATATAGAATATTAAAGACGATATTTTACAAAAAAGCAGTATCCATATGTTGATCCCTTGTCTTTTTCTATTTTGCAACGGTCAAATATGGTCCTTAGAGTTACTGCAAAGTTAAGTAAGCTTGATGCCTTTATATATGATTAAATCATAATATAATCCATTATGTGTGTGAAGTCCTAGCCCATTAATAATATAATATGTGTGTGATGTATTAATTTAAAGAACATCAATCCTAGATATGTGGAAGCTTTTTATGGGCAGATACATGCGGTCAACATGTTCATATTCTTGGTAAAAGTAAGATTGTACAACCACATATGCATATTAAATCTACAAAAGAAAGCAGGAAAATCCGATTATTATTCATAACAACATGATTAAAACAAGAGTATTATTTATAATTTCGTGCCAATATCAAATTAACCTTTGAGGATAATTTTCCGTACAAGAAACGAAACACAACTAAACTGTTTCTTGCCATGTTTCCTGTTTATTTTAATACCGTCCGCATATTTTCTTTGCGCTATTTGGTCCCATTCTGTTCATATTTCAGCTCTGAAATGCTACTATTTTTATGATGACTTTAATTTATATTGCTTGTTTTCTTTTATATTTTTTCATTTATGTCTGTTTATATATGTTTCTTTATTTATTCATTTCTTCATTCGCTTCCTTTCACATCCCTACCCCTATGAGGTAGCGTCTTTAAAACTGTCTTGCCGTTATTTGTCACTACGTTCGGTTGGTTATCTGTCAGCCCGAAAAGACAGCCCTAACAAAACCCCACACCTCAACTAACCAGTCAGTCTATCTTTCAATCTGCCAATACAACATTTTCATTTTTTTCCATACAGACTGCATCTCTCCATGGACATGTCTAATGTCAAGACACTGAAAATATCTCATGTCATTATTTTATTTATCATCTTATCCGATACATCTTACAAATGCAGCTGTGCCTATATACATGTACACATAGCGATTCGTACATCAATCTTATTCTCTCTCTCTCTTTCTCCATCTTTCTTTATTTATCTTTCTCTCTGTCTTTCTGTTTCTCTGTCTATTTCTCGCGCTCTCTCTACATATATATATATATATATATATATATATATATATATATATACAGAAAGATAAAAACGGAGAGAGTGAGAGACATAGGGAGAGAGATAGGCTGTCGTATTCTGACTAAATAGTTGTAGGTTCGGTATACTGGTTGGATGTGGTGCTAGTCAAGCGATAATGAAGAGATGTAATACGGCTAAACAGTATGTATGTCGATACTTAAATGCCACCCTCTTGGGGTGAGCGCCTTCATTAATTATATCGTCTGCTACGATTCAGCGTAGTTTAACTCTCTCTGTAAATAAACAAATTGAGCACTGTAAGATGCCTGTCAATGTTTAGAGAAAACATTTGATATATAATTTACAAACAGCGATCACCCCGTTCGTTAGAGTTACCGCGAATAAACTAGATAGCTTTAAGTGTTATCCCTGGCTTGCGATCGGTGCTATTACAGCCGCACAGACGAGCTGTGAAAACAGTGACACTGTCTGTCTAAATGTATCTCAAATTAAAAAAAAAATAGCACTTGCAAGTTGGAGTCAATGTTTATATAAAAACCTTGTAGATATTATTTACCAACCCGTGTCGTAGTTGTTTGATCTGTCAACTATTGACTAGATATTTGTTGATTAGATCCCTGCCTTTAGATGGGTGCTAATCACACTGCATTGGAGAGTTTTGATAGAATCAACACACACATACAAATACCTAGAATTAACCAAATGGGTGAATACTACCGAAACAATAACTTCATTTAATAATATCGAAAACAATAACAAATTTACCTACCTACAATTATACATAGTGGATATATAGACGTCTATATTAGAAGAACTCTTCAACATAGCCGTAAAACTTGCTGAGATTTATACTGATATATCCAATAATTAAATCCACTTCATTAAAAAAATGTAGATCAATAAAAAAAAAATGTTTGGATCAATAATGATGACCAATGGATTAAAGCAAATATAACAAACTCCTTTTATTTTACAATGGGTGCCATTGACTCTGCGCAGACCTCAGATCGTGTAGGGTTATTTATTGTATATACACTCATAAATATATTTTATTATACAAATATCAGACTATAAATAAATGATGATTGATTAGCGATAATAACAAAGTCTAGGGAGAACACCTCAGAAAAGTATGCATATTGAAATAAAAAAAACAAGCCTTAAAGTAGAAGTACTGGCTAACATAAGAACAACTCACTTTCTAGATGTCACGTTAAACTTAAATAGAAATGCTTACGAACTATACCTATATAATAACGCTTATTTAATATACGTAAACCCAAAGTCTAATCACACCCATCAATCATAAAACAAGTTTCAGATTCTATCGAACGTAGGCTTATCAATCATTTGAGCAACGAAAATGTTTTTTTTCTAAAAATCAGGTTAAATTAACAATACAGCTTAAAGAAATAGTGGTTACGATAATACCGAACTGAAATATAAGAAAAGGAACAACAATAAGTAAGATAAAATCAAAGATGAAAGGAAAATAAATATGATCTGGTATCCACCGCCCTATAACTAGATGCTAAAAACCAAACTGGACCATCAATTTCTAAATCTGATTGAAAAACATGTCCGCGTAACCAATCCTCTGCATAAAATGTTCAATTAAAAAAAAGCTTAAACTGCCCTACAGCTGTTGCGAAAACCAAGAAAGATAATTAAGGCACACAATAACAAAATACTAAAAGAAAACAGCAGAGAGAGAGAGAGAGAGAAAAAATTACAAATTACCTAAAAAAGTGACAAATGTAGCAAAAATAACACTAAGAAGAACCAAAATATAAACACTGCAAATAGAAATAACCTGAATAGAAATAAAAAGTAAGAAATTAAGCGCAAAGATGAAACTGCATAAATCGTACATGTTGTCCACTACAAAGTAAATGCCTAACTAAAAGTATTGTTTACCAAGCCACAATATTTACTAAAGAAAACCGAATAACAAGAAATAATACGTGGGTATGACATCCCGATATTTTAAAATCAAATATTATAAACACAAAAACACATTTAAACACAGAAAATGTTGAATTAAAACAACACTAGCAAAACACGATGGGGAGCTCAAAGAAAATAGAAGCTCACCAATAATTGAATAGAAAATAATACGACAGGCCAGTACATGTAAAAATGTAAACACCCCGTGTAGATTATGTCTGAATGAGAAATTTGAAATCCTAAAATTTAAATATCCCCAAAATCAATAAAACTGAAGTAGTGAGATAGCAAACAGCTGTTTTCACAGAATAACGATTACCCTAGTCTAATAAATAAATAAAAAACAAATACGTAAACAACTAAACAAAACTAAAACCTTAAAACTTAAAAACTAAAACCCAAAATAATGCAAGAAACCACGTATTAAAATAAGGTCACCCATTATATTAACACAACCAACGCACAGGATATAGACTACTGTAAAGAAAACAGAACAATTAAATAGGCCATAAGAAGTAAAACTAACTGGAACTTTGCTCGTGAGAAGCCAAACAATTGGCTAAGAAAACAATAAATAATCTAATTAGTAAACTAGCTAGCCGTGTATATAAACACACCAGGCAAAACTAACTCCATGCATTTTAGCCTGGAGATTCTACCCGAGGATGAAACGCGGGGCCGCTATGAAGCTTAATTACTATAAATGTATTTTCATAACTTACAATCTAGCTCTACTTACTATCGAGCACTATCTAAGTAAATACTGAAAATGTATACATAAAAAATAATATGCCTTTATAAAATCTAATGTGGATACATGAAATAGCAACACACACACACCCACACATATATATATATATATATATATATATATATATAGTTATTGATGACAATATATATATATTAGCAAGTACTATCAGTTCCTTTTACTTTGTAGTTTTCTTAAAAGATTTAGATCGATGATTGTCAATTATTGATAACAGAGAAAATATAAGTCAGTTCATATTATATTCCAATAACCATGGTTTTATTTTATTATTTTAATTTTTTACATTTCGAAAAAAATAACATTTATGTGAGATATATTTTTACGGTCCGTTTCATTTGCCTGATGCCAAACAACATTTTTATGTCAATATCGTCTCTGAAACACAACACATCATCATAAAAAATTCACAAAGAGGAAAAAGTTATATGATTAAAATGTATTGAAAAAATCTACACTATACATTAGTTCATTTTTGGGTGAAACAAAAAACAATAAAAGAGAGCAAAAACTAACACGTGGGGGAACCCACTAATAGGCCATTTTGAATATTTTGTTCAAAGCTAGTACATCCTAAAAATTGTGCGAACAATTATGAATTTTAATTCAGTAATATTTCTTAAAATAGTTAATAAGTTCTATAATTTATTCATAAAAATTCTAATTCACTTGAGGATATTTTTTTTACTTACTAAAGTTATATCAATATCTATTTTGGTCATTTGGATACACAACTCTTTTAAGTTCAACAGATTAGAGCTAGTTTCATAATCTCAGCCGTCCATTTAAGCAACTATCAACATTTGTATACTTCGGTGTTTTTGTGGAAGATAAATAGTATTTATAAATAAATCGTTTCCATCAATACTAAGATAAGCTTAATTACCCAGAATGTTTCACTTACGTATAAAGTTTCTATTAAATGCGAAACTTAGGGGGGAACATTTGTAAATCACAGCGAATATATCTGATAGTTACCTAGACATGATTCCAAATACCGAAGGGGGCTATTAAATATTTATTTATTTATTTATTTTATTTAATTTTTTACAAACTAATTTTTAAGTAATTTTTACGGGTATTTATATTTAAAGTTTATCCTGATTACGTTTTAAATTTAATTCGCATCATTATGTGAATAACGACAAGCTCCAATTTCAATTTTCAGGTGCCACTTTAATTTCATGCTTATATTTAATATTAGGTTGTGTCCGTGCTTTTATTTATTTATTAATATGTCTATTAATACACATATACGCAGATGTTTTGTATTTATAAATAAATCGTTTCTATCAATACTAAGATAAGCTGAATCACCCAGAATAAATCACTCAAGTAGTAAATTTCTATTAAATGCGAAAACTAGGGGGTGGGCGAAATTGTCACTTACAACGAAGACATTTTATATAGTTACCTAGACATGGTTCCAAACATCGAAGGGAGCTATTTAATAATTATTTATTTATTTATTTTATTTTATTTCTTATGAAATGATTTTTAAATACTTCATTTTTAAGTATTATGAGGATTCAAAAGTAGTTTAAGGACATTTATACTTAGAGTTAATCGTGATTACGTTTTAAATCTAATTCGCATTATCATGTGAATACCGACAAACACCAATGCCAATATCAGGTCCCATTTTGATTGTATGCTTATATTCAATATTAGGTTGTGTGCATTCTTTCATTTATTTATTAATATGCCATTAATATACATATACTAAGAGATCCGATCACTCATAACTAAAATGACCGAAGCAATACAGCTTATATCTAGCCTATAATACGATGGTAAGAGGGCCAGATAATGAGAGCATCAGACGAAACATTTTTTAGTAACTAGTAAATATGATATTTTGTGGAACGAGTAACAACTAATAAAACAATAATAATTTAAAATATAATGCCAAATAAATGTTCAATAGGAAAACAAAATATAAATACATAAATAAAATGACTAAATAAATAAAATGTATATATATATATGTATGTATATTGTGTGTGCATATATATGTGTGTGTATTTATATATATATATATATATGTATATAGATGTGTGTGTGTGTGTCCATGTGTGTATGCATGTATATGGTCGTAGGAAGTCCGGACACTGAGCGCGATAGTTCCAATTCGTTTAAATTGAGACCTTAAACAATAAAAAATGTATTAAATGTGGACTTCGACTGAAAGCTTATTTAAATGGAAATCATAAGAAACTATTTGGTATCATATTATTTAACACATGATTTTAGGGTGTCGTCGTGTGTTTAAATACTACCATTTTTGTAGTGACAGTTTAGAATTTTGAAAATGCCGCTTGTCGCGTTTTGCGTTCAGATCTATTAGTATATGTATATTAATGAACATATTAATAAATAAATAAAAGAATGCACACACCCTAATATTAAATATAAGCATACAATTAAAGTGGGACCTGATATTGGCATTGGTGTTTGTCGGTATTCACATGATGATGCGAATTAGATTTTAAACGTAATCACGATTAACTCTAAGTATAAATGTCTTTAAACTACTTTTGAATGCTCATAATACTAAAAAATGAGGTATTTAAAAATCATTTAATAAAAAATTAAAATAAAATAAATAAATAAATATTAAATAGCTCCCTTCGATATTTGGAACCATGTCTAGGTAACTATATAAAATGTCTTCGTTGTGAGTGAAAATCCCCTCTAGTTGTCGCATTTAATAGAAACTTACTACTTGAGTGAAGAATTCCGGGTGATTAAGCTCATCTTAGTATTAATTGAAACGATGTATTAATGAATACTAAACATCTTCGTATATGTATATTAATAGACATATTAATAAATAAATAAAAGAATGCACACAACCTAATATCACATATAAGCACGAAATTTAAGTGAGACCTGAATATTGAAATTGGTGCCTGTTATTCGCATAATAATGCAAATCATATTTAAAACGTAATCGCGTAAAAACTACTTAAAAATCCTTTTATGAAAAATAAAATAAAATAAATAAATATATATTTAATAGCTCCTTGCGGTATTTGGAATCCTATGTTGGTAACTATGAGACATCTTCGTTGTGAATGACACTTTCTCCTCATTTTAGTTTCGCATTTAATAGAAAGTTACTACTTAAGTGAAACATTCTGGGTAATTAAGCTTATCTTAGTATTGATGCACACGATTTATTAATAAATACTATACAGGGTGTTTCAAAAGTCTTGGGAACATTACAAATGCGTATATCTCATGAACTATTCCAGGTAGAAAAATGAAACTGGTGCTATTTTAAAGCTTGCTTAATCAAGTGTTTGGTCATACTAATGATTTTCGTGTTATCTTTCCAGGTGCAGTAATGGCGTTCTCTAAACAAGACAAGGCATTTTGCGTCCTCCAATTTGCAAAGACTGAATCGTGGACATGTGTTCAGCGTGCATTTCGCAGGAAATTTAAAAAAGAAGCCCCTGAAAGGAAATCCATTGTCAGATGGCATGCTAAATTTGTGAAAGATGGGTGTTTGTGCCCAAGTAAGCGAACAGGTCGCCCTTCAACTTCAGAAGATGCAGTTGAGCAAGTTCGGACAGCCTTTCAGCGGAGCCCCCGTAAATCAGTGAGAAGAGCCAGCAGGGAACTTCAGCTTGCTCCAGCAACTGTCTGGCGTGTCTTAAGGAAACGACTGCAAATGGTACCTTACAAGCTCAAGTTGGTCCAAAAGTTGAAGGACACTGATAAGCCACTTCGCCGTGACTTTTGCATTGCAATGCAAGAGAAGTTGAAAGATAACGGCTTTGATGACCGGCTTGTTTTTAGCGATGAGGCGACCTTCCATCTGAATGGCAAAGTTAACAAGCATAACACTCGCATATGGGGTACTGAGAATCCTCATGAACTTCTTGAGCACGAGCGAGATTCACCAAAAGTGAACGTGTTTTGTGCAATTTCCAAGAAAGGTGTCTATGGACCGTTCTTCTTTGAAGAGGCAACTATCACTGGTAAATCCTATCTCAACATGCTGGAAGACTGGTTAATAGCTCAGTTGGAACAAGCAGAATCTGATGACTTCATTTTTCAACAAGATGGTGCACCACCACACTGGAGTCTTAGAGTAAGGCAGTTTCTTAACACAAGGCTGCCTGGTAGATGGATTGGGAGATCTGGGCGAGGTGATGACGTTCTCATGCCCTGGCCTCCTAGGTCTCCAGATCTTACCCCGTGTGACTTTTTCCTTTGGGGCTTTGTCAAGCAACACATCTATGTGCCGCCCCTTCCAAGAGATATTGATGAACTAAAGGCTCGAGTAACGACAGTTGTGGGAACCATTGACGTCAAGATTCTGGAACGCGTTTGGCAGGAAATGGACTATCGACTAGATGTCTGCCGTGTGAGGAATGGTGCTCATATTGAGCAACTTTGAAAATTCCCCACAATACTTGAAACTTTAACCTTTCCAACGGTACCAATTTCATTTTTCAACTTCCTAATAGTTTTTGAGTTATTAAAAATCGTTATGTTCCCATGACTTTTGAAACACCCTGTATATCTTCCACAAAAACACCGAATTATAACAATTTTGATAGTTGCTTAAATGGACGGCTGAGATTATGAAACTAGCTCTAAACTGTTGAACTTAAAAAAGTGTTGTATCCAAATGACCTAAATAGACATTGATGTAACTTTAGTAAGTAAAAAAATTATCCTCAAGTGAATTAGAATTTTTATAAATAAATTATAGAACTTATAAACTATTTAAAAAAATATTATTGAATTAAAATTTATAATGGTTCGCACAATTTTTAGGATGTACTAGCTTTGAACGAAACATTCAAAATGGCCTATTAGTGGGTTCCCCCACGTGTGATTCTTTGCTCTCTTTTATTTGTTTTTTGTTTGCTTTCACCCAAAAATGAACTAATGTATAGTGTAGTTTTTGTCAAGACCCTTTAATCCAAGATCTTTGTAGTCTTTGTGATTTTTTTCTAATAATTTTGTAGTGTTGCAGAGACGATATTGACATAAAAATGTTGTTGACACAAGACAAATGAAACGGACCGTAAAAATAGATCTCACAGAAATGTTATGTTTTTTGGAAATGTGAAAAAAATAAAAATAATAAAATAAAACCATGGTTATTTGAATATAACATGAACTGACGTATATATATATATATATATATATATATATATACATACATATATATATATATATATAACTCTAGGCATATAATACACTAATTAACCGTTCCCGACTAATTCCGCCCACACCTCTTTTTTTTTAATGTGTGTTTTATTTAGCATTGATAAGGTGTCATGTAAATGAATCAAAGAGAAAGTGGGCTCCATTCTGTGAAATTCATATAAGTGATGTATATAAATTAATAAATATTCTCTTATATTCAATTAATTTGCGAATATTTTAAAGGGATTTATGTGTATTATATGGAAAACACATCCTATTAAAATATACAGATATTTCAGAAAGTTATTAAATTAAATCTATAATTACTTGACACAAATTAAGCAAGATAAAATGTATTACAGTGTTCTTTTAATTCCAATTAAGCTTATTATAAATACTTGCAAGAATAAACATATATAATATTTTAATGAACATTTTAATAAGGAGTCTAAGCAAGATATAATGCAGTGCAGTGTTCTCTTAATTCCTGTTAAGCTTAATACGTATATTATACACATTTCATTAAATAAATACTACGTAATATTTTAATGAAAATTTCTATAAGGAGTTTAAGCATTAAGTTTAATCTCATTATATATTGCATCTTGTCTTTGTTGCCAGCTTCCCCGCAAGGTTTCCTGATTATCGTTTTTTTAATCAGATATGCATTCTTGATTCTTTCTCACTTGTGTTCATTTCATGTTCTACATACGTATATCCTCCATTGGCTTCTTTTGACTATGGTTTTGTCGATGTTGGTGCTACTAGTGGTCTGAATTAATACATTCACTCCTATTGAAACTTGGAAATTAAACATCATTCTCCTTCCCGGATCCCATGTGTTATTGCTTCAGCTTTTGTCTATTTTAGCCATTAGTCTAATCAGTATCGTCGTGATAGTTCTGAGTCTTCTAAAAAATAGTACAGAAGAGTTAGCTATTCCTACAAGAGATGAATATCTGAGGATACAGAATACTTATTCCAAAGTATCCAAGACTCTATATCATCTCAAAATGTTTGCTCTCGTGATGTTTAAAGAATCTATAAGTGTTGGTAATTGTGTGAACGATGTTAATCCTACTCCTATTAAGGTTATTCAGATTATTTCCTATTCTAAGGATAAGGCCTATATATTTGCTTCTAATTTAGGTGATATTTTTCTCTTGATGACTCTGGTGCTCTCCTTCCTTATTTTCTTTTGCCTTTATTGACCCCGAATATAATTGTTAGTATTTTTAAATCTTGAGCAGTGTATGGCTTTTCGTGGTTGTTTACAAACAGTGTGTCAATGAACGTTATTCTATCTTCTCGAAATGGTTTAATATATGTATGTTTAAGTACTGCTTACCTTCTTGCAGAAACCAATGTTTACTTTCTAGTTTCTCTATCTGTAATATTGTCGGTGATTAGTTTGACTCAACTAAGTATCGTCCAGTTAGCAGGGTATGTAAAAGGTTTTCGAATCAAGTTGTTTATTTACTTGAGAGTTTTTTTTACTAGGCCTCTTTACTGCTGTGTAGTATGGCTGTCGTAATTGTAGTTCAATTGCTGATCGTTTAACAATTGTTACTGAGCGGATCCGTCGGTTTATGAATAATTTAAGAGAATACAGGGGCATTGCGATTGACATTTAACATATATTCGACAGAGTATTGCCTTCTTGTATTATACACACACTTAAAGCGTATGATATTTTTGGAAATGTTCTTGACATTATGAAGCTGTTACGTTCCGATCGAATGCTACATATTACTATAGTCGCCGTCTCTTAATCCTCTTTCCCTATCAATTATATAGTACCTGAGGGCTATATTCAAAGTGCAGCAATATATCTAAGTATACTACTAGTATAGATATACATAGATATAAACAAATATATACATATAAATATATATATATGTATAAATATATATATATATATATACATATATATATATATATATATATATATATATATGGGGGGGTGTATGTGTGTATTTTCCCAGCATATTTTCATTTCGACAAACATTATTAAATAACACAGAGTTTGTTTTCTTGTTAAGACTTTTTTATTGTTAAACTTACACTTTTAGTGTTTCGGTAAAATTAGTGTATGTAAGTTCCGTGGGTTCCTTGTTCTATTTTTCCTTTCTATTCTTGCGAATACTTTTTATTTGATTCGTCGAACTATCGTTAGAAAGTGTTAATCAAAGTGTATTTACATATATGTATTTGCTGTTGAGTTTTTTTTTTAAACGGCAATAATCTACAACTTAAAAAAGATCGTCTATAATATTAAGATGTTACATGTAAACGTAATTACGTGGAAAATTAAAAAGTATGATTTCTTAATAACTAAGAATTTCGTAACTTTAATTAGTATACTAGACAAGTTAAAATGTAGGTACTGGTTTCATAATTACCATCATATATTGTAGGATGTTTAGTTTAGATATAGAGGGTTTCATAGGTATATATATATATATATATATATATATATATATAGATATATATATATATATAGATATATATATATATAGATATATATAGATATATATATATATATATATATAGATATATATAGATATATATATATATATATAGATATATAGATATATATATATATATATAGATAGATATATATATATAGATATATATATATATATATATATATATATAGATAGATATATATATATAGATATATATATATATATAGATATATATATATATATATAGATATATATATATATATAGATATATATATAGATATATATATATATAGATATATATATAGATATATATAGATATATATATATATAGATATATATATATATATAGATATATATATATATAGATATATATATATATAGATATATATATATAGATATATATATATATAGATATATATATATATAGATATATATATATATAGATATATATATATATATATATATATATATATATATATATATATATATATATAAATGATCGTGTATGCTACTTATATTTTCTAGTTGTTTGTCAACGAATTTAATCAACTACAGATTGCTTTATATTAACTTAGTGCACTTAATATTTCCCACGGCTAATATTTTTATATATTCTCGTTTTTATCTTGATGTATTTCTATAAAATGCATTTTCGAAAATGTGTGTTGATACAATTTAAAATTGGTGGTTAATTAGTCAACTCCATATTCATGTTTAAAAATATGAAAATAAGATAACTTATTTTTTATTGACTATATTTGTTTTGGAATTAAGTGTGTTTTATCCTAACCTGTTCTACGAACTAATTAGGCCAATTAGTAATTTGAGTTCCTTACGAAAACTGCATGAGATTGTTTTCTTTTAAAATTTCTTACATTTTTGTTCGCAAGCTGATTTTCTTAAGTATTCATTTGAGAGAGGAAGACGTCGTCATTTACACTTGCTATCACCATTATGATCACCTCTTACTGTTATTAGAGGCACTGAATAAATTTCCTAAAAGGAGTTCAATTACCGACATTATTTTATATTTTCCTTTTACTATTGTCTATATATTACAATATATATTTATTTTTATATAATGTTTGTACTTCTAAATTATTAAACTGATCATTATGAATATTGAAATATATTTGCTACGGATTTGAGTTCGTAATGTAGACTATATTTCTGTTATTTCTGTTTCATAAAAGAAGCAAAGAGGACCTTGTTAATCTTCGTTTAATTCAGATACCTCAGATTTTTTTGTGAATTTTTAACAAGGTAGATTTCACATCAATTAATTAATACTCCCTAACTTTCAGGTCATGTTGAGTATTTCAACGCTTTTTGATATAACATGTGAGAACAACCTTCTATTTTAAATGTAATATATTTCTAGATTTCAATTAAAGTTCATACATAGACACACATTACGCAAGCTCTCCTGAATGTAATGTTTTTCTTGGGACACAATGTGAATACTATTATTGGTTTGACATTTACTAGATTCAACATTATTTGATGTTATTAAAGTTTGCATGCAATCTCTATATATTAGGCTAAGTAGTATTATTTATAGATTGTAATATTCGTAAAAATATATAATAGTCACGCAAATTTGATTGGGTTCATTAATTTCACACGTAGTATATATATATATATATATATATATATATATATATATATATATATATATATATATATATATATATATATATATACATATGAGTGCATCTAATGAAAGGCCTGTTATCCACATACACCTATCAGAATATCTTGTTTATTTAGAAAAACGTCAGTCAATGTCCTGTTTACGTTACTTTCATAGCTTTTCCTCTGCGGGTGTAAACGGCCTTGAATTATTAATAATTTTTCTTTTCATAAATAGCATCAAGACTACTTCAGTAAATGATAAATGTGGCAATTCTAAAAGTACTTTCGTATTTTTTGGCTGCCATCTTTTGTGGACAAATTGTTATTATATTGACATCGTATACAAGCCCGACTGGAAAAATGCCAAATAGAACACACATTATAACTGTAGAAAAGTAGGACGAAACATCTGAATCAGTAATAGCTGCGATGTTTGTTTATTTGGACAACCTAAAATGTAAGACAAGAGTAGCTAAATCCAATAGAAATGCACTTTCTATTTGAACCATGGACGTTAAACCAGATGATATATAATCAGTAGTCATATGGGTGAATATTTGGAAATGACATGTGCTGTTAATTTAGAAGTATTTACAATTGTAAAGTAACTTTCTTTTGGGTACTTTATTTATAATGGTATTATTTAATACAAACTGCTGTAACATACACTTAAAATTATCAATTGTTACCAGCCGTGTGGGAAGTATAAAAAACGACAACTTATCCTCCTTGAACCAGGATTGTTCCGGCCACTCATTCTTTTTAAAGCCTTAATACCGAATACAAAAACTGCTTCAAAAAGTTAATCTCATTGAAAAAAAAATTACTACTACCACTAATGCTACTAGTTGTATACTATTTATAGAGAAAATAAAACAAACACATGTATAGCAGCATATAAGTAATTCTAAAAGCGTGTGCTTCCATTTGAATATTTCAAGGTTTTCTTTGCAATTGTTTGTCTGTAAAGTCTTTCTTAAAATACTTCCTCAGATATTTGAGAAAGTAACCTTAAAACACAATTACATGCCATTCAAATAACGATATCTACCGGTATACCTGTTAAATTAACATCAGTAGTTATTTAAAATGAAAAATTCATTCCATAAACCATAGATAAATTAAAATTATTTAGATCGATATATATATATATATATATATATATATATATATATATATATATATATATATATATTAATTTCATGTACTCTCATACAGTTTTAAAACGAGATATACTCTTTAATCTATAAATGTTCAGTATTTACATCAACAGTGCTCGATACATAAGTACAGCTAGGTAGTAAAATTTAAGTCTGAAGATTCCCCCCCCCCCGGGATTAAACGCGGGGGGTCTGTGTAGCTTACTTGTCATAAATATATTTTAATATCTGATCGTATATATATATAT
>OY744521.1:143287263-143297263 GCA_963556195.1 Sepiola atlantica
TGACTGATCATGAAGAATTTCTTAACACGCCTGCTAGCCTTCAGGTGGATTGTTATGTTGGTTATATTTTTGTTACATCTAGTTAAATACAAATGGCGTAAACAGAGGGTGGAAGCCATTTGTGTAGATTTTAATACCTCCGATTTTCGTATAATATTTTAAAATAATGTATTAGTCAGAAATTTAAAAAGTGCCCCTATATTTTAGTTTCTTTGGACTTATTTAAAGTATTTTCAGAAGGCATACAATAAGAGCACCCTTGTATTTAAACATTAAAATATCAAAGATTTGCACTGAATTTTAGCCATAGTCATTAAACACCAATTAATCAAAATCCCCATCATTTTAATTATTACTTAAGACATCTTTGATTTCAGACATTTTTCTGAATACAAATTATGTAATGTAATTTGATAAGACTCGGAATATTGAATCTTTGTATAAGGTTTATTATCTGTATGTGCTGATTTTAATTTTTATAAGGGGCACATAATATGTGAATGCAGCCCCAAATTACAACATCCCCTTCTATATTGGCAGAATTTTCAAGCTGAATTGTTCTAAAACGAATGGCAGCTATTTCAATAATTATCATCTATAAGGGTCAATGCGTTATAATTATGTTATAATACCTTTCCATCATATGCAAAATCAAAAATACACGTATTAAAATGTTTTACATTATAAATACAACATATAATTATTTTAAATTGTAAATTTAGATTAAAGTTAACTTGAATAAAAAGTTATTAGTATTAAAATTCTTTAGTTTAATAATCTGCGTTTTATTTGAAAAACATAATAAATAAAACATCTGAGACAGATTTCTTTACAAAAAATATTCTAGATAATTATTTGGCTAACGTTTTATATGTTTAAGATCAGTTTATGCTAATTGCACCATGTATGTGAAAAATTAAAACAAATGATCGAAATAATAAAAAAACATTAGTTTCTATCTGTTTTAATTAGCAATTAGTAAATAGCCCCCGAAACGGCAATCTTGTTTACACATTAACCACCATAACTCGCATTCTATTCAGCAGACTAAATGCTTCTAAATCTCTGCAAAATGTTTAAAGTGTACAATGTAATCAATACTTTATTTTTCATTATTAAGAACACTAAAATATCAGATTTTTTTCTAAATAAATGTGGACATAAGTTAATGATTCAATAATTGTGTTTTGTTATATATTAAGCTATTACCTTGTTAATTTCAATAAATAATAGATTAACACTAAATACAAATAACAATATATAATTTACGAAGGGCGGAAATACATACATACACAAACAAAAATTGTCGCATTACTGTTTCAACAGAGGGATAATGTGCATTTTGCATCTGTAGATATATGGCTCATACTTGACATGACTTTACTCATGTACTATCTAGCATATAAAAAATACCCGCTTTTCTATTGAAAATGAATAGCTACATTACAGCGTCTGCAGGAAGTATTGCATCATGTTTGCTTACTTCCTCTATCTGCTATAAGACATATCAGCATTTTGCGTAGTTGAAAGACGATATTTATTATTATTATTATTATTATTGTTATTATTGTTATTATTATTATTATTATTATTATTATTCGGGTCTTAGCATTTTATAAGACGGAAAATATCCGATTCTATTTGACATCGTAATTGTTTTTCTATAATCCATTAAAGTAATATTTTCTAAATGTGAATAATTTACCACCGCAATAAGCCATGTACAGTTCAATGCTAAAATCTGAACCCCTAGACAACCTACTACAGGCAATTTCATTTGTTACCATCATTTTAATCATGTATAAATTATAATTTTGTTTATTATTTCGCCTTAAATATACACTTAAAATAGCCTTAAATATTCTTTATGATGTGTGGTTTCAAATGTATTGAGTTCCATTTTATTTTGCGAAATATGTGTGCAAATATTTGGATAACGCATTTCCAGGGAATCGGACTGGACATTTGAAACCGGGTCAATTGCCAAGAAATGTGTATGGAGTTGAGTTCGATGCATAGGTTCTCATAATGTCGGCTTAAATCTAACAAACCCTAGAAGATATCATAAAATCAGGAATTAAAACCATGACAGTAGATTAGTCCAGTCCTTAAAATATGTAAGCAACATGTGTCTTCCGTGTAAGCTACTTTGACGAAATATAACTATCAATTTGAACAATTGTTGTAAGTTGTACATTGTTGTATATAAAATTGTTTGTACTGGAAAATGTTTTGAACTAAACAAAAACAACGTTTGGCGACGTAATCATATGTGTACAGTCGGAAACAGACAGATCAAATTGACTGGCGTCACAATCAAGAGAGGCGGCGTTCAAGCAAGAAATCATAATGGAAAAGAAGCACTAACTATATGTTTGTTTATGACAATTTATTTATTTATTTCACGAAGAAAATCAATGTAATCATTTTGGGCACGAAAAACATTTTTTTTTTATTTAATTGTGTTTTTTTCATAAATGAACTAAAGATTGTAAAGATCATTATAAATTAACCAACAATTTTTACAGATGGTTTTCGTTTTTTAGCCGGTACAGCTTTTGAACCGGACAATAAACGACGAGTTAAGAGTTAGGTTAGGGTTAGTTTGGAGTTACGCATAGATTAGTTCAGGGCTATGTAAAAATAATTATTCAGTTTTTGTTTAGTTATTTTTTAAAGTTTCGGCGAACATGTAAGAAGGAGAGTTTAAGCGTTTCTGTTAAGTAGGGTCGCAAGAAACGTCTCTTACTCTGCAGGCGCATATCATACGAATACCCACAATTTTCGTCTGCTTCTTGATCCTTGTGATTATATTTATGCTTCGTCATCTTCCGGCTGTTTTCGTAAAAGGTCGGAAAATGCCGAACAAATTTGGCCTGGCTAAAAAGCTGTACCAGTACACATTTCTTAATGAATCCAGACTTTAGAACTACACTGGTAACATATTTGGTAACGTGACCCTCGACGATATCATAGTTAATCTCCTTAATTCATTCTGCACGTTACGCTTTACATCTTAAAATGTGGAACAAATATTAGATCAACAGCACATCATACACACTTTTTATACAGGTTGTATTTGTAAAGCGCGTACGTGTTGCTGACATATTATTTTATTTACAGGAAAAGAAAACGTAAATTTGTATTAATAAGCACCGTACATTGTTTAAATAGGTTCAATTATGTTGCTGGAATTAACATCTGTAGTTGTTTCTAGTATCGCGTATTTACAAGAGGCAGCTCGTCGGGGTTGCAAAATTCCTAGCGCAAGTGATGCTATGGAACCGACAGGATTCATACTTTTCCCATCAATGTCATAAGTATACCTCGCTATTCACCTTCCGTATGAAAACGGTGTTTTTCCTTTCTTATTTTCACGATTACAGACGTTGAAGATATGTTCTTTTGCTTGAAAATGTATGCGATGCATTTTTTTTCATTAAGCGGCCGCACAAGAATACCGTGTAAATGTGTGATTACTTGAGGAACGTAATTATGCGCAATACTCAGTAACAGTGTGAATACTTGGTAAAGAATGACGAGATGTATCGAGAGATTCATTTGGCAGGGCGAAAGAAGTAATTCAATACATCAACTATAGAATGCAAGAACTAACGAGAGAGTATGAATATACACAAAAATAGCTATTAAAATAAATAAAGCATACATGACAAAAGTAAATTATGGAAGACTAGAAAGAATGATTGGAAAGTGAACAGAAACGAAATTGGTTTTCTGCAAAAATTAACATGAACACCGTCTGAATTGGCTCAATGTATATATGAGCTTTGAACAGAGAACCCCAAGAGATGATAAGCTCTGCAAAGATGTGAAAACAAAAGTAGATGTGAATAGAATATGAAATATAACAAGTGCACGAGAAGCTAAAGCAATAAGAAATAAAAGCAAGGATGGGTGTGGATAAGAATAAATAAAATCAAATAACAAATAAAGTCCATTAGAAGTTAATATTATAAATGCATTAATCACTAAAACATATATTATTATATTACATGTCGAGAATACCTTTATATATAGGTATTTTTAAGTGACATTCGATTAAATTAATCATAGAAATTCGAGTTTAACTATTACAGCGTAACTGTGAATTGAACCATAACTGGAAATGGTAGAATCGGAATGTTGTACCCTTGGATCATGTGGTACGTTTGTGAACATTGGAAACCAATTAAGTTACTCGAAGAAATGATTTAGATGTATACATACATTTACTTTTTATATGAAACATAATTACTTTTAATGTATACACATTTCCTCAGATTACAATCTTTTTTTTACGGAGGGCATTAATGACGTAGAAGTTGTTATTCATCTCTCTTAAACACGAAGTATTATTTCAGAATCAAACAATGTTTACTATTGCTGTGATTGTGATTTACCCAGTAAGGTGCATGGGGTGGAACTATACATGTAATTAAGTGGCTTTAATATAAAGATCCTTTAAAGCGGCTATAAAGAAAATACGACAAAACCCGAAGTGTCGAGAGGAATCATGTAAAAAGAGGATACCATTGAAAAAAGTGCGAAAGAGACTGAGAGAAAAACACTGTATTAGGGCCGTATACCATTGTCTCGGATGGCTTATTTTTAATACACTGCGCTGCTATTCCATAAAAAAACTATTTTTTTCCACCGGGTGCCAGGAACAGGAATTATATAGTCTGGTGGAGTATCCAGCTAAGTGTTGTTACTTGAGGTTCCATTACTTGGAATAAGTGTTCTATTCCTCTCATTAGACAATGTCGCGGGGATGTTATTTAGGCTTCGAAATCTATGTCATTTTGAATAGTTGGTCAGGGTTTACTAGGTGAAATATTGTTATGGCAGGGTTTTTTGACAAACATTTAACAGAGACACCGAAGATACTCAAGGACAGTGTCTAGTAGGTAATTCACACTCCTCTTTTTAATTTATGTATGTGTGTGATTCGTAAAATCGAAAACTCTTAAACTTACTTTATAATTATGGAATATGTATTTGAGGCAAAACGTTGCCTTATTTTTCAAAATTTGCACGGTATAGGAGTGCCTTCGTTTTGGTACGATACTCCCCAACGAAAGACATACACTTGTTAACTGATCCTATTATTATAGCTTATACACGTTGTTGAACGGGTATTCGTTGATATATATATATGTATATATATATATATGTATATATATATATATATATATATATATATATATATATATATATATATATATATATATATATATATATATATATAAGGCAGTTTATTTTTTAATTTTTATTTTATATCACGATTTATCTATTTTATACTTCTCGTTTTTATTTTTTATGTCACTCTAAAAACCTCTAACTCTTTTGCTCTTGTCTATTGCTTTTTCCTGGTCTTATATGTTCACCTTGCTCTTTCCTTACATACACAACCTACTAAATAAAACGTCCATATATACCCCTCCTCTTAGTCTTACGTTCTTCTTAGATTGCATTCAGCTTTCACTGTATCAAATGTCGAGTGTAGCTTAATGGTTCTTATTTCATATCAAATGGAAATAGTTGAATGAATCGACCGACATATTTTGGTTCACTTATAATAAGTTTTGCCCATATTTTGACTTGTCTTCTGAAAAGCTAATCAACTTTTCTATAAACTAATATTTCATATACACACATACACACACATATGTATCCAAATGTGTGCGTGTGTGTCTATAGTTGTATGGGTGTGTGTATGAAAACTCTGCAAGTAACATTTTATCAACTGCGAAAATTGAAACATATATATATATATATATATATATGGTGTACACTTTCTCATAGAATATTATACGCATCCCTGTTTTTAAATATTTCAAAAAGTATGTAAAACTATATGTTTGATATTCGATACCTGGGGTTGTTTTTTCGTTCAAGAAGAATAATTAACATCCGTGAATCGCCGTACTTACCGCATAACGCTACACCAAATTAATATTGCTGGCAAAGTAATCTCCAGCACTTGGACGATGTGTCGCGACATTAGACATTTATCCCTCTTTTATCGCAGCGTCTCAAGTGGCTTGACAAGTAAACCAATCCCAAAGGCGTGATAGACAAAACGAGAATCAATGTTATTTTGTTTCTGATCGAACTTCAAAGCAGAGTTATCGCTCACGGAATTAAAGCGTTAGAGTCGGATCTTTCAAAGACGTCAAAGAAACGAAGTAAGTAAAAATCAAGTGACCTGCCTGTAAGGAATTGTTATTACATCAAAGAAATCAAACTCTAAGATATTGGAGAAAATCATATATTGATGCTATATGTTTATGCCAATTATGTTCCTGATTTCAACATCATTTGTGGATCATATATCGTATACTAAAGTGTAGGTTTGATTCTATATTCACACAACGAGAAAATACATTAGAACTATTATTTTTATGTTGACAATGCAACAACAGTTTCTATAATGTTAGAAGGTATTTTTATATTCGCAGGACTTTAAATGTTCATGCATATAAATAAAACATGTAAGCCATGTGTTTATGCATACATATAAACAATTTTAATTATTGTTTTTATTTATTGGTTATTCCTCCTTGGACATTTCTTCTTAAACTATCGTCTACATTTAAGTGTTAACAAATTTAAACTCGTAGTACAGTATCGATATCAAATACCAAATTTTGTCAAATATTTTATTTGACAACTCCCAAAAGTGGCCCCTTAATTTTTCTATTCAAACCCCTTTCTCTGAATTTATTCAACCTCATCTTGCACTGATCAACGTTATTACTATTTTTAATTCGATCTGGCAACTTATTCCAAAAATATATTACTCGGTAAGGAAAAAACTCAACTGGTAAACACATCTTGTTTTTGAAAACTGCATGTGCTATAACCTTCCAGATTCAAGAGAAATACTTATAAAACGGCGACCATAGTTAGAAATGTCATTAATAAGTTTGAAAGTCTCAATCATATAAACTGTCATTCTTTTCTCCAGCAAAGTAGTCAATCCAAATGTGTCCAACACCTCCACGTCACTGTATTCCTTTACTCGTCTTATTAATTTTGTCAGCCTTCTTTTACGCCTTCCAGTTTTAATATTACTTTCCAATGTACATGTCCTGTCGAATTAGCTTGAATCTATTCGCATTTAATTATGAGATTAATTTTTAATTTAAACTTATTATTTTTTTAATGATTTATTTCGTAATTTTTTTTCATACTGCTTAACATTGTGCATCCTTTTTTTTCGGAATATCAACATTTGGTAATTATTGAATGTAGGATAGGTTATTTTGGTAAATTAATGGAGAGCTGACATATGCACAAGTATAATGATTTGATTTTTAACATGATTGCATGCCTGAAAGCATCTTTTTAGCTACAAAATATAGTGTATATTGGGAAAACATAAAAAAGTATACCGAAGCCACACTTGATAAACTGATCATTACCCCACCCAGGTCAAAGACATCATAAAAACCTTGACACCGCCAAAACTTGTGGGCCTGTAATAGTAATAAATAAATGGTCTGCTAAACTGACGCTGTCCTCTCCAAACTCTACAACAAATGCCTAGCCGAATCTTGCTTCCCCGATAGCTGGAAAATTGACTATGTAGTACCAGTCTGCAAGTATTCTGGAGATAGAACCGATCCTCAGAACTACTGCCATATCAATCTACTCCCGATCAGTGCTTATTTAAAAAAATATGTAATCAATCTAGCGATACTCCAGCACTTACTAAATGCTAAACTCTTTCCTGGCCGCCAGTATGGAATTAAATAAGCACGATCTACTTCAGACATCCTAACGGTCATCTCTGAACGCATATATCATACCTTCGACAAGGAAGGTGAAGCTAGGGCAGTAGTGCTTGTTAAATATAAGGCCTTTGACAAAGTATGGCATAAACAACGTATCCTGAGAATACGTTCATACGGTATTACTAGGCTATTACTTAATAGAATAAAATCCTACCTAACTAAAAGAAAGATCCAGATTGTCCTCGATAGCCGTTCATCGAAGCAACATGACATAAATACTGGTGTACTCCAGGGCTCAATCCTTGGACTTGTAGAAATTGTTGAATGCTTCTTACATCTATATGCACGAAATTGAATCAAACAAAAACACTTCATAACAACAGACGAAAGAGAATTTATTTCAAAGGGTTACTTTACTAAAATATTGGACAGTGTCCAGAAAGGAAAATAAGAGTCAAAGTCGTGGCTGCCGCTGGAACGATGGTCAGGCAGGAGAGAAATGATTCCTCGATCACGTCTCGTTTTTCTCTGCCGATCTCGTCCCAAGACTAAACTGTCAAAGTAGTCCGTTTGGTCAGTGTATGACCAATTTGCCCACAGGGGACAAGAAAAAATAGGTCATATGTCTGACCGCTACACAACTCCCTGCTTAGACGGAAAGCCGACAGAAAAAAAGGAACCATTTTCAATAATAAAAAATGGGGATTCCATTTACTCAATAATTTTTTTTGTTTGTTTGTTTTTGTGAAAAAAATAGTGTTGTTCAGAAAAAGAAGTTGCACTGCAAATTAAAATATTTGCAGAGAAAATGTTCCTTATTTTCTTTGAAAAGTTATTTTGCGAAAAAAATAAATATTTGCTGGTTTTCCAGGGAAAATATTTTGGAAACTTTTTTTTTTATAAACGAAAGCGAAAAATTTCCTTTATTTTATGTTTTTATAATTTTCAATAAAAGAGTATTTCCAGAAAAGTATTTGTGTCTTTTCTGTGAAAAGTAGGTTTTGTTATGCGTGTAAAAATAGTATAAAAGAGTGCAAAGAATCCAACAAAGAAAAAGCTGATTCTATATATATAGAGTTTTACACAGCTTTTTTGGCCAATGTACTCGGCGACCACTACGTGTAGTGGTGACATAATTGTAATATGCAGTTGTCTTCACTTTTAGTGGTATCAGAGTGAATTGCTGCGAAGTATAAGTAGGAGAATATGTGGCTCTTATGTTTTGCTCTCTAAAAAGGCTCTCTTAAGTCTATCTACTGATACTGTTTGTTTTTTGCCACCCATATCAATTGTAAATAATTTATCAATACGACTTTGTCTTTTGGCAAGGTAAACAGGAACGTGTCCAAGCAGTGATGTCGCGCCTCATATTCGGCCAGAAAAAATCTAGCCGAAATCAGCTTCACTGTGGCTTTGAGTCCAGGGTGTGCCAAGTTGTGAAGGTTATCGAAGACAACCCTACCATGAGTCAATAGAACAAGAGACGAGGTCAATCTGTTGAAGTGTCACAGATGATCTGCGTGTCCGAAGTGGGTACGGGCAGATATGTGAATTTTCGAGTAGCAAATTAAGGTGACGACAAATCCAAAGTGTCCAGACGTGGCTGGTTTTAGACCATCTGTTGGATATCGATATTCGAATGTGAGGACAGATAATTGATAGGATGGCGGGACAAGGCGTCTGCCTCAGTATTCTGTTCACCAGAGAAATGTCGGATATCGTTAGTAAATTGAAACACAAAATCACCGTGGCGAGTTTCGCGAGAAGAATATTTTTTCGGCTTAGCACACAGTGCGTATGTAAGCGGACGGTGATCAGTGTAGATCACGAATTGACAGTATCGAGGGAATGCTGAAAGTGTTTCACTGCGAAGTACATAGCCAGTAGTTCACGACCAAATGTGCTGTAACGTTGTTCTGCCGGTTTAAGTTGTCTAGAAAAGTATTCGAGGGTTTGTAATTGGCGTTGGTGCTGCTGTTGCAACACTGCACCTACAGCTGTGCCCGATGCATCAACGACCAGTGAAAACTTGGCATCGGAAACAGGATGTGAAAGCAAGGAGGTTGTCGCTAGTTTCTGCTTCACTTCATTGAATGTCTTCAGCTTAATATCATTCAGTAAAATATCCTCGTTTTTCTTCTTCCTGTTACGTAACAGGTCGGAAAGAGAAGACAAGAGATCCGCACAGTGTGGGATGAAGCGTCAGTAATAATTAGGCAGACCGAGGAAGTGCCTTAGTTGGCGTAGTGAAGTGGGAGGCT
>OY744521.1:143302263-143372263 GCA_963556195.1 Sepiola atlantica
CTGTGTTATTTAATGATGTTTGCCTAAATGAAAAAATGATGTCTTAATACACATACAATATATATATATATATATATATATATATATATGTTAGTTAAAATTAATATAATTTTAGCATTTTTCCAAGAATTCAATATCAACGAGCATTTAGGATACGATCTTTTCCCAAGACATTTAAGTAAATATTTTAGTGTTCATTATTTGTTGTTTTTATTTGACAATACCAACACGTCTCTTCGTCAACTCCTTTTATAACATCTCGTACAGAAGTTCTATGAAAAGAAGCATCAGATTTCAGTACAAGAGACTCATTCCGACTAATAGGAATATTCGAAGCAGGAACGTGTAAACATACATTAGTGAGTATTATTAACTTAAAAAATATTAGAAAAATTAATATCATTAATTAGGAGCGAAAAGATGTTTTCCCAATAATAAACACATTAAGGATGTCATAAAAAGAGGATGAAATGAAATAAATGGAGTTAAGTTAGATTTAGTATATGAGATTAGTATAGAGTAGTAAGATGATACTAATGATAATTATTACTGGTAAATGAAAGTCAATAATAATGGTCGCTTGAAATAATACAAAAGTATAAGAATATTTAAATAATACAAAAGTATAAGAACAATTAAATAATACAAAAGTATAAGAACAATTAAATAATACAAAAGTATAAGAACATTTAAATAATACAGTCAGTTAAAAAAAGATTGATGGGGTTGAAAAACATTGATAAGAAACTGAATTTTATTTAATGTTTTTTTTTGTACAGGAATTTTGTTAGCGTGTATTAGTTCTGATGGATATAGATAGACATAATTAGAAGATACAGTTTACAAAAGAATAGGTCCGCAATTATGTAGCAGAAATGGTGTAGCTTGAAAATATAATACTATTAATAAAAAAAGCACGTCATATAAGTATGTATATTTAAAACCATGAATAATTTGATAGGTGGTTGGAGTAAACGCACCTATATAAAAACAGGAAGAGAATAAAGAATTTCATGAATTTTAACTTTAAACCAAATTTGTTAAATAATATCAGGTCAAATCAAAATAAGTTGATGCCTATTCTGGGTCTGGATCGAAAACGAATATTTCGTTGCGTTCGTTAATATTGATAAACACACACAACAAAATATTAGTGTTCGATATCGACCAGCTCTAGGCTTAAAACGTACAGTAGATTTTCATTTGGCACGATGCAAATCATCAATAAATAAAAAAATGTATATTATCATCAAATAATTAATCACTCTAGTAAATGTCTTTCTCCGAACAGAACCAAAATTAGCCTCTTTAAATATGTATATGTTGCGATGTGTTTTAGATGAGGATTGATAATTTTGTTTTTTTGGATTATTTGGACAAGTGTTCAAATCATGGGTGTTATTCTCACAACTTTTCAGCCAATAAAACCCCAGACTTTTGACCGGTGTACTGTCACTGTCGGGAATTTGTCTGTCGAACTAAAAAAGCTGTGCTGATGGTCGAACGGAAATCTTTATTTAATCAACGGCTGCATGTAGCCCTAGTTCAATCAGTCGCAGCCGGATAGAAACCTTTACTAATTCGTAATTGTATGGTTATCCTTCAGGTCTGTTGGGTAACGGATGAATTGATAAGTAATAATTTGTTCTAAGTGACAGTATTCTGGAAGGTTAAAAGTTAAATCTTCAGTGCGAAGGAGATACTAAGAATCTACCTACGACTGACTAACAGGCATACGAAAGCTATCCCCGTGGATTAAATAAAAGGGTTTGTTCGAAACCCGGCACAGATTCCCAAGTTCGAAAGAAATATTGGCGGGTTCGACCAGATGCACCTAAAAAAGGTCAAACGTTACATCGCCCCAAACGTTAAGTATAACATCCAAAATGAGAACAGTAGTCCGAAAAATCCAAATAATTTATATATATATATATATGAATATATGTATATATGTATATAATTATTTTTATTTATACATACATGTAAAAAACACTACACTGGCTTGTCAATGTTATTGATCAATAGTTATTAGAAACTAAAACAGGCGGAAACATCTAGTGAACACCATTTCATAATCTCGGTTGAAATTCTGTAGAAATTTTACTTTACCTGGATATATACATTATATATATATATATATATATATATATATATATATATATATATATATCATCTATTATAACACGTAGCATAAACCAAAGTAGAAAACATACCTACTAGAAAATAGTTTGTATTTCTTTTAAAAGTGTCTTACATACTTCAGACGGTTTCATAATTTTATTATTTGAGCAATTTGTTTATATGTCAGTCAAAACCTATGTTGTTACTTTTTACACTTATTCGAGTAATTGGTGCTTTTTAAAATATTCTCTTAAAAAAACATGACAACAGAAAATGAATATGTCATGTGTAATAATAGCAAGCAATCAGAAAACGGTGTTTTGGACACTTCTCTCATAGAAATAAATAAGCAAATGGTAAGTATACTTGGCGTTATGACACATCCATAAGTTTTAGAGAAGGCGATACGTGGTCAAGACTTGCTTTATCTACTTCAGCCACATATGTACTATTAACATAGTTTAAGGTATACATTTAGATTTACCATATAAAATATGCATAATAGATACGCATAAATGTGTCATATAAGGTGTCCGGTCACAAACGAAATAGTTTTGTTGCGTTTATCTAGGAAGAGGACATCGGCCTGAAGTAACACACACACCGTTTATATACAGCTAAAACAGATGAATTATAATATGATAGATATGTCTTATACTATTTGAAAACTGTTTTCTTTTACGTAAGTTTATATAACACGAGCTTAATAGCAAACTGATTACTTGAATATTCGCTCAATTAAAATAATTTTGAGGAATTAAAAATTATGTTAATGTAAATTGATTTATCAAAAGCTAAACTATGTACTATTACTTCATAATAAATAGTGTTTAACTATGTTAAAATTGGTGGTAATCGTTTAACTCCTGGTGTCAGTAACACTTCTTTACATCAACATTAGATGTGTGTGTTCCTAATTTCCAGATGTGTAAATACATTTACTGGAGTCAAATTGCGACCTGCATATCATTAAATAGGGAATACTATCTTAGATAGCTTTTCCTAAGATAGACCCATATAACCGGATATATTCGTAATCTACATTAACCATGTTACTTAGATAAGTATGTTTAAGTTTGAACACAGGTAGTACGCAAATACCGTGGGGGGAGGGTTCGTTCGGGCAAGATGTCCATAGAATGGAATTATTCTTAAGCACGAACACAGTATACAACATATGAATTACACAACTTTCGAAGTTCCACGGGTTAGAATCGTACTATATTTTACACACACAATTATTATTTAAAATATACTCATTACGTGCAGTCTTTTCATTTATTCATTAAATGAAACTATTATTATAGTGTGTCTTCAATAGAGTACACGACAAATTCCAAAATAGGACTACAACTATTTGGTGAGAAAATGGAGACAAAGTGCGTTATGCGTGAGCTTTTACTTCAAATTGCACCTCAACTATCTGAAGGTAGCTCTTTATATTTCCATGAAATTATTTTCTGTATAAAAGTTGCACATTGAAATAGTTGATATAAAAGAACATCTCAATCGTTGAAACTAAAAGTAAAAAAAGAAACGGCTTAAACTGGAAAGCATATAAAAGAAAAATGTTATACAGATATTAGTGCAAAATTGCAGAAAGATACTTTTTTCCGACCTGCTGTTTTTGTATCAAACTCTCTTCAGGCCATAAATTCATATCGACGATTTGCACAATATTTTAGGGTAAGGGTTATGTTATACTCTGAACACGACTGACATTGGCATGGAAGGTATGCTTACCTCAATGACAGGTTTCTATTTATTGCCCCACATTACTTAATCAACTCTAAAAGTATATGTGAGATGCCAGATAACAGTGATGCAATTCAAGAAACATGAGCAAATTTAACAAGTCGAACGGTGTGTTAAGTAACAACGACTAACACCGAAATACTTTAAATAATTTTTAAATGATTACACATTTTATTACGGGATGAAATCTTCTAGAGATATGGCTATCATTAGAACGCCTTGATTTAAACAGCAAATATATCACACAATATGTGGTAATTATCGAATATCCCCGCGGTTGATTTAAAAAAAAAAACGTATGTCAGAAAGAAAATAAAACGAAATCTGTCCCACAAAGACATGAAGTAGAAGTTCTATCTCATGCTTAAAGGTCCTCTAACGTCAAAATGATAATAGAACATCGATTTAACCACGTGTTTTAATTCAACAGAGAGAGGCGTATTTTTAATGATTATATGACTCTTAATAGTTGTCTTTCTAAATACATAGTTTTCTATCGTTGGGACTAATATGCATGTAGCGTAGCACCCTACTAGTGCTACTAAGTAATCTTTAATAGTCTGTCTAGTTAGACCAATGTAGAAAAAAAGATAAAGCAAGCTGATCCTAGCATATCTGCCAAGCTAAATAGTTTTTTTTATGAATCAGAATTACAAAACAGCATATTTATTCGTCTTGAAAAACATGATTTTCAGTTACAAATAATACATTATCCGTTTGAAGAGTAATTTTGTTTCATGTATACACTAATCCGCAAATACGTTAAGCACTTTTGAAATGTAAGACATGCGACAGATCGATCTTGGGACAACATGCTGATAATATTTAAGTTGCAGATACCTAATTTTGATTCATAAGTTAAGCTGGCAAGAACTCAACAAGCTAACGTCGTTCCCATAAGCATTAGCGCCCACTTGTCGAACGGTATCTTAAGTATTATTCATGGCTCAGAAATACAGCTTCTATGTTACATATTGTAGGCACTACGCACTGATAGAAGAATTTACTAATTTCACTTTAGAATTTTCAGATGATGATTGATAATTTGTATTATTTTGACAACTCGGTCTGCTATTTTCATCTGATATGTTATTTCCAAAGGTTTCCTTCTATGTAAGCTCTAGTCTTCTTCAAGTACATAATTTCGAACACATTAATCTTTATGTCAATGTCGGGAATATGTACGAAGTTTTTTACAAACCCTGTCCGTCAATCAATAGCTGATAGATTTGGTGAGTATGTCTATGTTATTTTCGATTAATATCGTATCTAGGTAAAATTGAAACGTCAATCTCCAAAAAACTTTCATTTACAACATTTACGTGCTCAATATCTTTATTCGCTGCGCGATGTGTTCATAGAAAAAGTGCAACTGAAGGAGTTTTAAAATTACATCGGCCAAAAAGTTGCGAAAATAAAATCCAAGATTAGAATAATTGTCTGAATGCTCTAATAAATATAAAATTTTACATATATCTATTTACTGAAATAAACACATTTGGGTATAAGTATATGCATTAATCATTGCTAATATAATTCACTTATTTCAACATTTTATTCATAAATGTAATGTCAATATAAGCTAAGAACTTATATTTAATGAACCTAGGGCAATCGCACAAAACACTACTTCTTTCATCGATTTTATATGACTTTCCTCATTAAGATTAGATAAATCATTATTATGAAACTATATTCGAGGCACGTAGTGATTGCCTACAACATCTAGATAAACATTTATTACCTGATTAATTTTCTGAAATTCATATGAAATCATTGCAGAAATACCTTTCAATGTACTTATTAGAATGTATATAAATGTATTCACTTTAAATTGTATATTTAAAAAAAAAGCTATTGTGAATCAGGTTTTACAATTTTAATGAGTTTAGGTATATGACCACGAGAACACGTTAAATAATCTAGGTGTTAAAGGCCAGACTCAATTGCGTTGTATGTATGTGACCGTACTGTTTGAGCTCCTGCATCCAGCAGTCCTGAACTCCTGCAACAGCACTCTCCTGCACACGCATCCTGCAGTCCTGAACTTCTGCAACAGCACTCTCCTGCTCCAACTCCTGCAACATCACTCTGCAGTCCTGAACTGCTGCAACAGCACTCTCCTGCTCCAACTCCTGCAACATCACTCTGCAGTCCTGAACTGCTGCAAAACTCTCCTGCTCCAACTGTACCAGCGTCTCCAACTCCTTTTTTTCAACATCCCTAATCAGGGCTACTCCGACAACTACGGCGAATTTCCTTTCTTTTATTTGGCAGTCAGCAAACCACAAGGGTGCCCTGTCAACATTCCAACTCTCACCAACGACAACACTCCTGACGGTCCAGTTTGCTGCCACCAGAGACATCACCCTTTACTGTCCAGTATCTCCTGATCCAGCGACATCACAATCAAATCTCAATTCACTTCTTGTTACCATTTCATTATAGTAAATAAACAAACTTTTCTTGAACTGTTCACCAGTGTGTGTCCTCTCTTCTTTGTCATTGCCGTTTTCTTTGCCTGTGTCTACCTTTTCTTAGTTGTGTGGCCGATTGAACGATCAGCCTAACCCCAACGGGTCGGTCGGTTGGTCGGTCAAACACTGACAGAGGTTGTAACACATTCTTCTTGCATGACTTAAACAAAACCCGTATTAATAATATTTAAGATGTTAATTACCCGCGCCATGACACTTGATTATCCCAATATCCTTTCTCATATATGTGTCGCAGTTATGTCCAGTACCTTTGGATACTTATATTTTATTAAAAGCAGGTGTAACGTCATAAGTTTTACTGATAGTCGTAGCCATTTGTTGTAGTAATTGTAGTACTATAATTTTATCCTATATGGTTAAGCTGGCACTCCATTCGTTCATGATGGTAAATTTGGTGCCATTGTACACGTACACAATTTAAATTATGATAGTGATTATTCAAATAAAGCGGTATTTCTGTATATTAATAAAATGCTTCGGCATTGATAATGTATAATTGATTATTCACCAACGTATTAGTGTTTGTGCACAAAAATAGAAAGCACTTTCTTAAAAAATAATCTATCATATGATAGACCCTCCCTACGTGTTTTCATAAAGAGCCCCGTGAGATTAATCGCTTCGTAATATCTGCTTTCATATGACAATGTATCAAAGTGATGCCCATAACAACAGTCACATAATATTCGGAATGTATGACAACAAGTATGGTTATAATCCTGCAAATATAACGTCGGTTCATCTAAAATGATGAATCGATAACAGCGATTAAAATCCATAACCCGTCTATCGAACTGTGTAGAATCTTTAAACACACTCTAATCCTGGATTATTTCTATATTTATGCAAATTCATTTCCTTTAATCTACATATGTACTTGCATTACGATTTGTGGCTTTATCGATGTTATTTATGGAGTCCATATCTTCAAAGTGTTCACAGTATTACGTACATATGTCATGCTACTTTTATCCTCAATTTCACATAACGATTAAGCGTGTGTAAAGCAAGATCTATTTAAAACCTGAGTATGCACTACTCTAATAATGATTATCAACTTACTTACTAAATAGTAGTTCAAGCGGTATTTATCCAAAAAGTATACCATAAATTACAGCTTAAATATAGTAGACACTGGCAAATACTGTTTCAACTAATTTACGATTTAGTTTAAATAAATTACAGTAGATGTATACATTAAATCAAGAAAATAATAACCATTGTTACACCAGTAAAACTTGATTCAAAATTACAATACCCGATAGATAAACCAACGCTATATGATTCAAGAGGGAGAAAGAAAAAATAGAGAAAGAGATGGAAACATTAGCGAAGGTGATACAACAATATTTGATGAAAGAATGAGGCGTTGTGGCATATGAAGGGAAAACGTTACTATTTCCATTATACTTATACATACCTACACTTCGATATAGTACGATAGAAGTCTGTGCTGGCAGTAATCAATAATGAAAGAGGGGGGCGAGAACCGAATATGAGACTAGCTTACCCTGTCTCTCTGATTTAATGGATGAGGTATTCATTTAGTTATCCAATATGTACGGTCATCAACGAAACATGTGCTAATAGATGTAAAAATGGAATCATCATTTATTGACGTAATCCGTTTGTGACGTAAAAAAGTATGAAAGACACACAGAAATACGATAAAGAAGATAATATGCAAATATTGTAACAAACATGGAACAACACCCAGATAGTTTTCATAGCATATGGCTTTAGTCAAAAACTCGTTCGAACACCTACTATAAGGTTAAAGCTAGCGAGAAACTGGCGCGTATCTTAAAGTGGATATTCCCAAATAAATTTTAATTCATAAAACGTTATTGACATTAGTTGTACTAGTATGATAATTAGAAATAGTCGTCGTCGTTGTAGTAGTAGTAGTTTAATAGGTGAGAGAAGTAGTCGTAATTAGATTAATAGTAGAAATGCTAGTAATATAAGGTTGGGCCTCCTACATCACACCATGTTATTTCGACGTTAGGGCATGCAAAATCCCATAAATTCTGAAGATATGTAATGATTTATGTGTGTTTATGGTCAATAGTATTGTGAGTAGTAGTAGTAGTAATAGTAAGAGAACGAGTACTATTTGAATTGCCCTATATCATATATCCAGTATGAGTGTATTTTGTACAATTTCTGTATTAGTAGCATCGGTAGAAGTAATACTAGTGATCGTAGTGTAAGCAGTAGTAATGGAATGGTAGTTGCAATAGTATTGTTAAATATGGGTAAACGTATGCGTCAGTCAATGGTGGCAAACATGTTAAAATCCATGCCAATACCTATAGAACCGATGTGTGTTTATTATTTTAATCTTAATAATAGTGTAAATCACAGTCGTAGAAGTATAATAATAAGTCTTCCTTTTTTATAGCGGACACGGCATACACTGCATGATTCATGCAAATGTTATGGCAAGTATGGCGTATAATTTCAGAACATGGACGTGAAAAATATATAGAGATGCAGACACACTCGTTCTATTATAGCATATTCTGATGTTCGTTAACTTGCTTTTTCTTATCTGCTTCCATCTATGAAAAAATAATTCAACATGCATTGTGTCCTGTGTTAGAACATGCATATGTTACAGTGTTTTGCCTTTACTCAGTTTGAATTTTTAAATGTTATCCAACTTCAGATCTATATTTCCTTTAGGATGATGAAATAAAGTTGAAGCAAAAATTACAAGATAAACACACATGTAAACGTTACCCAAAAGCTAATATTTTATCTGAGAGGTCATCTTAAGTCAGTAAACCATCAGCTATACGAAATTGAATCCTCGAGAAATACATACTGACACGTGTATAAAATACAATATGATCATACTGCGAAATTAACATTCTTGTATACACACAAACATACAACACACATATATATATATATATATATATAATTGTATAAAGAGATACAGAGCGTGAGCGATAGGAGAATATAGAGTAGCTAAGCGAGATTATACTAAACAATATACGCATGCATTTATATATGTGATATCTCTCGTTGAATACATATTGAAGCAAACACATATGTATGTCAATATTTATATATATATATATATATATATATATATATATATATATATACAGATCTTTTTTTATGTACTTTACCTACATGAGCGAGCCAGGCTCTTCGTTCGACACCGGAATTTGAATCATGGCCGCCAACACCACTAGTGCGGGGCGACGTTTTATAAACTAACAAAGAAATAATTTTGGTTATTCTTGTTTTTGATGAAAAAAAAATTCCAAATGACTCAATAACTGGTCACCTCTGAAGATGGAATTCATTCCAAATATAAGATTAATGTAAGCACATATGAATAAACCTTCATTGCAAATAGCTTAGATTTACAATTTTATTAACATATCCAACAATGCTTTAAATGAACAACTAACCAATATTACTTTATCTCTTAGCCTTTTGGTAAAGATCAAAGTGTAGTATCTGTTCTGATGGATATTGCACCCCATAGACTGGTATTGTCTTGCCCTTCGGGACTTGATTTACGCCGGTCTATGGGTCTGTCCTGTACAATTATTTGGGTCCACCCTCCCAATCTTCGCCTCCCCTCTTTGGGGATGAGTAAGTTTATTGCTTACGGCCTGAGGTGCCCCTACTGGGAAATGCAGACGGAGCTGCCCACGCAATGTTTAAACCACACTTTCCCGACCCGACCTTGGGTCACATCTTACTGATGGGAGTAAGATAAAAACTGGCCTTGTGCCTTACTCCTGCAGAGAAGTCAATCAATACATGAGCGAGCCAGGCACTTCGTTCGACACCGGAATTTAAACCATGATTGCCAAAACCACCAGTGCGGGGAGACGTTTTATCAAGTAACTAAGAAATAGGTTTGGTTATTATTGTTTTTGATGATTTTTTTTTAAATGACTCAATAACTCGTCATCTCTGAAGATGAATTTGTTCCGAAATATAAGATCAATGTTAAAATTATATATGTTAATAAATATTGCATTGTTAATGGCTTACATTTTAAATTTTGGTAACATATCCAACAATGCTTTAAATGAACGAAAAACCAATATTACTTTCCTTACCTGAGCAAGCCAGGCTCCTCGTTCGACACCGGAATTTGAATAATGTCCGCCAACACCACCAGTGCGGAGAGACGTTTTACCAAGTAACGAATAAATACATTTCGTTTTTCTTGTTTTTGATGAAAATTTAGAAAAAAAAATGACTCAATAACAGGTCACCTTAAAGATGTAATTTATTCCGAAACATAAGATTAATGAAAAAAAATATATGAATTAATCTGCCATTGTAAATGGCTTACCTGTTCAATTTCATTAACATATCCAACAATGCTTTAAATTAAAGACAAACTGATATTACTTTACCTACATGAGCGAGCCAGGCTCTTCGTTCGACACCAAAATTTGAATCATGGCCGTAAACAGAACCAGTTCAGATAGACAATTTATCAAGTAACAAAGAAATATGTTTGGTTATTCTTGTTTTTCATGAAAATAAATGTTAAAATATGACTCAATAACTGGTCACCTCAGCAGATGGAATTTATTCCAAAATATCAGATCAATGTAAACAAATAGTGTATTAATTATTCTTGCATTGTAAATGGCTACACATTTGTAATTTCATTAACATATCCAACAATGGTTTTAATGAACGACCAACTATTATTACTTTACCTACATGAGCGAGCCAGGTTCTTCGTTCGATACCGGAATTGGAATCATTGCCGCTAACACCATCAGTGCGCAGAGACGTTTTATCAAGTAACAAAGAATTAGGTTTGGTTATTCTTGTTTTTGATGAATCTTTTTTTTAAATGACTCAATAATTTGTAATCTCTTAAGATGTAATTCATTCCGAAATATTATATGTATGTAAAAAAAGATATAAACATAATTATTGCATCGTTAATGGCTTACGATTTCAATTGTATTAACATATCCAACAATGCTTTAAATGAACGACCAACCAATATTACTTTACCTACATGAGCGAGCCAGGATTTTCGATCGACACCGGAATTTGAATCATGGACGCAAACACCGCCAGTGCGGAAATAAGCTTTATCAAGTAAAAAAGAAATAAGTTTAGTTATTCTTGGTTTTGATTAAAATAATTTAGAAAATTACTCAATAATAACTGGTCAACACTAAAGATTGAATTTATTCCAAAATACAAGATTAATGTACAAAAAGTATTGATGAATCAACATTGAATTGTTAATAGCTTACATTTTCAATTTTATTAACATATCCAACAATGCTTTAAATGAACGACCAACCATATTACTTTACCAACATGAGCGAGCCAGGCTCGACACCGGAATTTTAATAATGGCCGCCAACACTACCAGTGGGGAGAGACGTTTTATCAAGTAAAAATAAATAAGTTTGGTTATTCTTGTTTTTGATAAAACAATTTAAAGTAGCATAACTCAATAACTGGTCACCTCAAAAGATTAAATGTATTCCGAAACATACGATTAATGTAAAACAATATTTAAATTAATCTTGAATTGTTAATGGCTCTCATTTACAATTTTATTAACATATCCAACAATGCTTTTAATGCACGACTCACCAATAATACTGAACCTACATGACACCGAAATTCGAATCATGGCTGTCAATACAACCAGTGCGGCAATACGTTTTATCAAGCAACAAAGAAATAACTCAATAACTGGTAAATTCTTAAAGTGGAATTTATTTCGAAATATAAGATTAATGTAAAAAAAAAAATTGTCTTGCATTGTTAATGGCGTAAATTTTTAATTTTATTAACATATCTAACAATGCTTTAAATGAAACACCAAGCAATATAACTGTCCATACATGAGCGAGCCAGGCTCTTCGTTCGACACCGGAATTTACATCATGGCCGCCAACACCACCAGTGCGGAGAGACGTTTTATCAAGTAACAAAGAAATGCGTTTGGTTATTCTTGTTTTTGATGAACATTTTTTTTTTAAATGACTCAATAACTGGTAACATCTGAAGATGTTATTCATTCCGAAATATAACATTTATGTAAAAAAAATATATAAATAATTCTTGCATTGTTAATGGCTTACCTTTTCAATTATATTAACATATCCAACAATGTTATAAATGAACGACGAACCCATATTACTTTACCTACATGAACAAGAAGGCTCTTTGATCGACACCGGAATGTGAATCATGGCCGCCAACACTACCAGTTCGGAGAGACGTTTTATCAAGTAACACATAAATAAGTTTGATTATTCTTGTTTTTGATTTGAACAAAACAAATTAATGACTTCATAACTGGTCACCTCTGAAGATGTAACTTATTCCTAAATATACGAGTAATGTAAACAAAAAAAATATGAATCAATCTTGCATTGTTATTGGCTTACATTTTACATTTGAACGACAAACCAATGTTACTTTACCTACATGAGCGAGCCAGGCTCTTCGTTCGACACCGGAATTTTAATTAGTGCCGCCAACACCACCAGTGCGGAGAGACATTTTATCAAGTAACAAACAAATAAGTTGGTTATTCTTGTTATTAATAAAAAAAAACTCAATAACGGGTCACCTCTGAAAATGAATTTATTCTCAAAATATAAAGTTGATGTAAAAAAATAGATATTCATTTATCTTGCATTGTACATGGCTTACATTTTCAATTTTATTAACACATTCAACACTTCTTAAAATGAACGAGAAACAAATATTACTTCACCTACATGAGCGAGTAAGGCTCTTCGTTCGACACCGGAATTTGAACCATGGCCGCTAACACCAACAGTGCGGAGAAACGTTTTATCAAGTAACAAACAGATAAGTTTGGTTATTCTGGTTTTTGATAAAAAAATTGTTTTTAAATGACTCAATAACTGGTCATTTCTGAAAATTAAATTTATTCCGAAATATAAGATTAATGTAAAAAAATATTGATCAATTAACATTGCATTGTTAATGGCTTACATTTTCAATTTCATTGACATATCCAACAATGGTTTGAATGAACACCGGAATTTGAATCATGGCCACCAACACCACCGTTGCGGAGTAATGGTTTATCAAGTAACAAAGAAATATGTTTGGTTAGTCTAGCTTTTTAAAAAAAACATTCATTTTAAATATGACTCTATAACTGGTCACTTCTGAAGATATTTTTCATGGCAAAAAATTAATGTAAAAACGTATATATATGAATAATTCTTGCATTGTTAAGGACTTACATTTCAATTTTATTAACATATCCATCAATGCTTTAAATGAACGACCAACCAATATTACTTTACATACATAAGCGAGACAGGCTCTTCGTTGGACACCGGAACTTGAATCATGGCCGCCAACACCACCAGTGCAAAAAGACGTTTTATCAAGTAACGAAGAAATAAGTTAAGTTATACTTATTTTTGATGAAAAAAATGTTTTGTTTTTTTTAATTAATCAATAACTGGTCACTTCTGAAGATTGAATTTATTCCCAAATATAAGATTTAAGTAAAACAAAAAATGTAAATTAATCTTGCATTGTTAATGTCTTACATTTTAAATTTGATTAACATATACAAGAAGTCCTTAAATGTACGACCAACCCATATTTCTTCACCTATATGAGCGACGCAGGCTAATCGGTCCACACCGGAATTTGAATAATGGCCGCGAACACTACCAGTGCGGAGAGACGTTTTATCAAGTAACCCAGAAATAAGTTTGGTTATTCTTGTTTTTGATAAAAAAAAATAAACCAATAACTCAATAAGTTGTCACCTTTGAAGATGGAATTTGTTCCGAAATATAAGATTAACGTACAAAAAATATGAATTAATCTTGCATTGTTAATGGCTTACATTTCCAATTTTATTAACATATCCAACAATGCTTTAAATGAACAACCAACTAATATTACTTGACCTACATTATCGAGCCAAACTCTACGTTCGACACCGGAATTCGAATCATGGCCACAAACACTACCAGTTCGGAGAGACGTTTTATCAATTAAAGAAAAAAGTGTGGATATTTTTGTTTGTGATTAAACATTTTTTTTTGGAAATGACTCCAAAACAAATCACCTCTGAAGATGTAATTCATATCGAAATATTAGATTTATGTAAAAAAATGTATGAATTAATATTGGATTGTTAATGGCTTACATTTTCAATTTTATTAACATATCAAGCAATGCTTTAAATGAACGACCAACAAATATTACTTTACTTACATGAGCGAGCAAGGCTCTTCGTTCGACACCGGAATTTGAATTATGGCCGCCAACACTACCAGTGCGGAGAGCCGTTTTATTAAGTAACAAAGAAATAGGTTTTGTTATTCTTGTTTTTGATGAAAACAAAATTTAAAAAATGTCTCAATAACTGGTAACTTCTGAAAGTTGAATTCATTCAGAAACATAAGATTAATGTAAAAAAAATAGTAATTAATCCCTCATTTTAATGGCTTACATTTTCAATTCCATTAACATATCTAACAATTCTTTAAATGAACGACCAACTAATATAACATTACCTACATGAGCGAGCCAGGCTCTCCGTTCCACACCGGAATTTGAATCATGGCGGCCAACACAACCAGTGCGGAGAGACGTTTTATCAAGTAACAAAGAAATAAGTTTGGTTATTCTTCTTTTTAATAAAACAAAAAAAATTAAAAAAATGACTAAATAACGGGTCACCTTTGAAAAGTGATTTTTTTTTCGAAATATAAGATTAATATGTATGGATTAATACTGCATTGTTAATAGCTTACATTGTCAATTTAATTAACATATCCAACAATGTTTTAAAGGAATAACCAACCAATATTACTTTACCTACCTGAGCGTGTCTAGCTCTTCGTTCGACACCGGAATTCGAATCATGGCCGCCAACACTACCAGTGCGGAAAGACGTTTGGTTATTCTTGTTTTTGATAAAAAAATGTTTTTTTAAATGACTCAATAACTGGTCACCTCTGAAGATGGAATTTATTCCCGAACATAAGATTAATGTAAAACAAAAAAATATGAAATAATCTTGCATTGTTAATGGCTTACGTTTTGAATTTCATTAACATATCCAACAATGCTTTAAATGAACGACCAACTAATCTCACTTCATCTACATGAGCGAGCCAGGCTCTTCGTTCGACACAGGAAGTTGAATCAGGGCCGCCAACACCACCACTGCGGATATACGTGTTATCAAGTAACAAATAAATACGTTTGGTTATTATTGTTTTTGATACATATTTTTCTTTAAAAATGACTCAATAACTGATCACTTCTGAAGATGTAATTTATTCCGAAATATTAGATCAATGTAAAAAAAATATAAATTATTTTGCATTGTTAATGGCTTACATTTTGAAATTCATTGACATATCAAACAATGCTTTAAATGAACGACCAACCAATATTACTATACCTACATCAGCGAGCCAGGCTCTTCGTTCGACACCGGAATTTGAATCATGGCCGCCAACACCACTACATCGGAGAAACGTTTCATCACGTAACAAATATATAGATTAATGTAATATATATATATATATATAAATTAATCGTGAATTGTTAATGGCTTACATGTTCAATTTCATTAACATATCCAACAATGCTTTAAATGAACGACCAACCAATATTAATTTACCTACATGAGCGAGCCAAGCCTTTCGTTCGACACCGGAATTTTAATCATGGCCGCCAATACCAACAGTGCGGTAACACATTACATTTTTTTAGAGAATAATTATTTTAAAAATATATGATAGTGTAAACAATCTGAATACTTGCTACATATATTGGTAGTTTTAAGTACATGGCTTCACAGGAAAAGTAACAATAAACACTATCTGGATGATAATAAGAACGTAAACTACAGCATAACAATAGAGAAGCAAGTCACATTAATGCCTTTGCGATTTGCTAATCAGTTTGAATCAAATTATAAATGAATTATATCGTTTTAATGATTCGAGTTTATCTCTACCAAAACATCAATTAAAGAGTCACTCCATTTAAATGTGAATCATGGTAATGAATGTCTAAATTCAAGAGACTAAAGTGTGACTTATAAAGCAATTACTCTTTGGAAGACAATGACATCGATGATAAAAAAAACCCTGTGAAGTGTTATTTTCTCTCTATCAATGCAAGGCCAGCGAAATTTAAATCTAAAAAATCAAACAGGTATATGCATATATCGTAGACATTTTCTCTTGTCAGCATTTTAGTTCTATCTTGCGTGATCGTTACCCCTTATGCCGACATGCACCGAATATATTAACTATTTTCAACGCCATATTGTTTCATCAATTGCTCATTAGGAACTGTGTGCATGGGCAGTTAATAGCCTAAATAATTGTGAAACATTTGAAAAAGAAAACAGTAGCAATGTTTGCATGAATACCGAAGTCATTTTTCTATTTTTTATCGCATTAAAATAGGTATGTCTCATGTCTCTGCTTTAATCCTTTGATAATCCATTGTCGCGCAGTATTTTTACAATAGAATGCCATCTGTTCAGAAATGAAAGTAAAAAATCGAAAATGAATACAAATACAAATCAATGCCAACGGATGCCCTTCTAAAGCATGTTATATATGTGTATGTGTGTATATATATATATATATATATATATATATATATATATATATATATATATATAGGTAAAAATTGAATAAAAAATAAGCAATTCAACAACTAACAAAAATAAACTTAAACACTCATGTTGTAAAGTTCTGCCGAGATATTTCGGTCGTTATGATACGGCCATTTTCGTTCGGTTGGTAAATTTTATTTCAAATGGCCGTATCTTAACGACCGAAATATTTCGGCAGAACTTTACAACATGAGTTTTTGAGTTTATTTTTGTTAGTTGTTGAATTGCTTATTCTTTATTCCATTTTTACTTTTACATATTGTCTGAAACATTGTTTTTTTTTTCTCATATATACAGGGTGGGCAAAAATAAGGGTCCTATTTTTAAAAATTCATAACTTTTTTATTTATTGATTTAAAAAAATTTTTTTTTAGAATAAGTAAAGGACCCCTTCCGAAGCAAGCATGAGCCGTATTAGCCCTAAGGAACGTACCCTCATTTAGAAAACATTATTTTTGCTTAAAAAACTCAAAACAGTGTAAAAAACAATACTTTAGTTTTTGTAAGTTTTAAGAAGTGTTTTTCGGCTAAAATTTGTTTTGTTTATTTCAAAAAATCTCGGAAGGGTCAGTCTACACACACATAAAGTTTGGTGAGTTTAACTTTTATTTTGTGGAAGTTATTCAAATTTAAAGATAGGACCCTTATTTTGGCCCACCCTGTATATATATATATATATTATGTTGTTTAATTTATTAGGTAAAAATACCCAGATACCTCTAATACATGTGATATAACACATATATGTTCTCACTTAAATTGACTCTACTATACTGTATCTTCTATTGATAATGTCAGTTTCACGGACACCCTAGTAACTCATGTTGTAGGACGAAATATATCGAGAGTTTACTATTTCTTAATCGGAATTTTAATAGTGTAACACACGATGCTACTTCCCGAACGGTGATAAGAAACCACATTTTTCAAATTTCAAATGAATTAGCTATACGTACAAGTTTAAATTCGAGTAACATTGTGTGACTAGTTCTATTAGCATAAAGAGTATCTATAATATATATGTCTAAAAGAAATACCTATTAATAGACAAGTAAAACTACATTTTCACTTAGAAATGCAACTGCATACCTATATATGATTATTTCTTCTTAGTAGATTCTTTGGGAGATTTCTTGCATGACTCGAACTCACTTACGGTGAAGGTAAATTTTTAGCCTGGACTAACTCGCAACGTTTAGCACACTGATAGGTCTCATACGACGTAAACGCTGTACGTGGACTACTATATATATATATATATATATGTATATGTATATATATATATAGGTTATCTATTTATTAGTCGGGTAATGTAATAGACGAAATAAGCATTGATAGTATGTGAATAATTGATTTTTATCGCTTTTTGGGTCTGTTATATACTGTTGGATATTTTCCCGTTAGAATGAAGGACGAAGACTGTAGTCCGCTGGATGAGAGTTGGCGGCATATTTACGTGACTAGACAAGAACAGAGATAACAAACAACGTGGGGAGATAACGAAAGGATATTTATATGGATAAAAAAGAGAAAAAAGAAAGAGAATGTTGCTTGCAAAAGAAGGGCCTTTGCGGACTCAGTAAAAATGCCAGTTGTCTTGTAACAAGATTCCTTCTGGGGACAAGGCTGTGAAGAATAGTTCAGAACATCAAGATGGCTTCGCGCGTGTTATATACGCTAAAAACGCCTGTGCAGCAGCAGAGGGGAAGCGATGTTTACGGAAGCGAAAGCTGGAGAGAAGAGACCGATATTTTTAAAATAGGCGCCATCCTGTATTTTTTGCAGAGATTTCAGCGGTGGTCTCTGATTGGCTGATTTTCATCCAATCACAGAGCACTTAGAATTCACTGCGCTTAAAAATAATTCCAATAATAGATGAGTATGTAAAAAAAGAGAGTACACATATACACCCCTATACGTTATTCTACTGTGTAATTGAGTTGTAAGTGTAAATAATACGCAGATGAGGAACAATTGGCAGTTGAAGAAGACCTCAGTAACATCATTGAAGAAGTCAAGTCGATGAGACTAGAGGACCGACCACAGCTGTCTAAAATAAAACTAACAGAACTAGGGAGCACTCATCACTAAAGGCAACACTGAACTACATAGACGGGTGCCAGATGCAGTGTCCCTCAAGTAATCTAACCAGATAACATATGCAGCTGTGATTTATATCGATAGAATAATATTCTATCAAAAGAACGTTAAAAAGCGATTTAATCCCACAAGCTGAAAAACAAACCTGCACGGAAGCTCAAGCTGCAAAAAGAGTTTAACCTTTATAATAAAGAGGTGAAACAGATAAAAGAGTTCCTTGCAACTCCTACAACACATGGGAGACTGAAAAACACCATCAGCAAACTCCATGCAAATTGCTAAATAACCAGCAGTTATGAACTATGCCACGTTGTCAGGGAGCTGGAAGGACAACATACCAGCACTTGCAAAGGGAATAAATAACGAGTAGGGCAAAGTGAAGGCGTAGTAACAGAACGAGCGATTTGAAGCAAACCCCAGCGTGTTCTATACAACTCTCATGAGGTAAACCATTGCTTTGTAAAAACAAACTTATGAAGAACAAGTCCTGCAGAACTATTGGCGACCTGTGTTTGAGTGAGAAGAAAATATACAACCAGGAGGCTCAGTGGATTGGAGACATTTAGAAGCTAAATGAAACCAAGCCCACCATGCCAGAGCAAGTGATTACAAAAGCAGCGACTACAAAAAGAAACTAGCATGGTTTACTAACTCAAGAAACTTTACATTCACAACGTCCATACTTTTAGGTTCAAGCAGTTGACTGCACTCCATGGCCACTACAGTAAATACTTCAACAAACTGCTGAGAGATTAAGAAGTCACACCACTATGGCTTACAAAGGGAGATCGAAGCCTTATACCCAAAACAAAAGAGACACTATGCCCGAATAAATACATAAAAATATGCTGTCTCAGTGCTACCTAAAGCTCTTTACTAGCCTGTTAGCCAATCTCATCTACGACCATCCATCCTCTGGAAAATAACAAGAAGAACAAGCTGGCTGAAGTGAAAAATGTTAATTAACAAAACAGTTTTAGAAGACTGTAGGAAGCGGCATAGACACCTGAAGCTGGCATGAATTGATTATCAGACGGCCCAAGACGGCGTGTCCCGCTCATGTCTTCTGCGGTGACTTGATCTGTAAGATGTCAACCCAGTAATTAATAAAACAATGGCTGTCCAAATACAGATGTGGCAAACCACCATCTCACTAAGCTACAGCCATGGAAAGATTACAATCCTTAACGTCAATATCAGAAGAGAAATCTTCCGAGGTGACAGCCTATCCCCGTTGCTTTAATGAATGGCATATACCCACTGCGTAAGCTTCTCAACAACAGCCGACAGACCTACAAAATTGGTCAAGGACGCCAGAGAAGACCATTTAAGAGAATCACCCACCTTCACTTCATTGATGACATTAATATTCATGCAAGCTCTGTAACTGAATTGCGGCAGCTCCTGCAGATTGTGCACACCTTCTTAAAAGACATCGGACTGTGATTTGGCTTGGACAAATGTGCCAAGTGCTCCCTCAGCGTGTGGAAGAAAAGTCATACTGACAATATACATCTAGATAAGAAAAATGATAAACGAGATGTCGAAGAGTACGAAGCATATCATTACCTTGGCATCGAGAAAATTCCACCAATCAACATGCCAGGATAAGAGAGAAAAATTGCAGAGAGTGTGTACGTCGTGTGACAAAGATCTGAAAAAAACAGCTTACAAAAGAAAAGAAAATAACTGCCATGAACCACTTTTCATGCCAGTTATGACGTCAGATTTAGATCATTGATTGACTTCTATAAACCACCAACGAACTAGATGTATGAATTGAAAAACGTTAATATTTCATATGATTCTATAGAAATTAGTGTATACTTGTCCAGAAGAGAGTGGGAATTGGGGTTATTAGAGATTAACGACCAGCATAAGTACACTATTGTCAGCATTGGCCAGTATCTAAGAAGCTCCTTATACCTCAGCCTAGCAATTGTTCATGAACATCAAGAGGCAAGAGCCAACGAAACAAACTCCATCACAAAGTTGGCCAATCATTTTAGACAGGGCTGTCATATAGATGAGGCAGACACACACAACACTCCCGCCACAAAGATAGCTAAAAAGATTGGAAGAGATGCACCCCGACTTTTAAGAGCAGGTGTATTGATAAGTGGTTAGGACAGTAACGTGCCACATACATCATGAATATCCAAGGGCTATATTGATAAGGAAGGGTCGTTGGACTGGCTAAATTAAGAAGCCCTTCACTACAACCAAGAGGTGTTTTTAATCGCCGCTCAAGAACAGGGCCTGATGGCAAATGCGTTTTAAAAACCGTTTAGTTTCAGTCAGGAAAACAAATGATCGCTTTGCAACACTGAAGTCGAGAGTGTGAGCCACCTGATATCAAGTTGCAATATTATGTTGGCAGATGGCTTTTACAAAGCACGACATAATAAAGTGTGCAGGCACCTCCACTGGACCAGTTGTAAGAAACTGAATATCATCCCTGCGAACATCTCACTAGTAGAACTGTGAGAATGAGACATACACCATCCACAATAACCATGAACTCCACACAACTTCCTATCTGGAAAACGCAGCTCTCAAACCTTACATTGTCATATGGAAAAAGAGAGGGAGAGAGTTGCAACTTTTGTTGAGGTAAGTGTATCTAATGATGAGGGCTTAAAGAGTGCAAAAAGGGAGACAATAGTAAAATATCAAAGTCTAACATATAATATAAAAAGAAAAAGAAGCACAAAGAAATCTTCATCATTCCAGTTATCATAGGAGCCACTAGACGCATGAAGAATAACTTGAAAAAGTATTTGACAAGTATACCTTGGGTAACCAATTGAAACAGAAATCAAAACACTTGCACTAAGGGAACAGCAATAATCCAGAAAAAGAGCTCGCGGTTGGAGTCTGTAAATAGCGCGTGATAGTATGACATTTGGAAGAATGCTCTCCCCCCAGCAAATGAAGGAAAATGAAAAACAAAAAAACAGAGAAACGTATGCATATATATATATATATATATATATATATATATATACATGAATATATAGTAACATGCACACGTATAAAAATGTTCGATACGCAAATATATATATATATATATATATATATATATATATATATATATATATATATATATATATATATATATATGAAGATAAGGTAGGGTGTAAATATATACGCATAGGCATATAGATATATAGTGGATGTTGCATGCGTTGACACATACGCTCAAATCCTCGCACGTACGGATGTATATAAATATATAACTATATAAATAAACACACACATATATACACGCATGTATATATATATATATATATATATATATATATATATATATATATATATATATATATATAGGTAATGAAAAAAGGAAAATTCAGAGATATCTTTTTATATATTCATCAATGTTCTGTCTTTATCATAAGTCTTTCTCAGGATTATAATTTTAAGAAAAATGTCATGCAAGTACATCGAAATTCTGTGTGTACATAATGGATAAATTAGGGAAAGTAGTAGCCCTGTCTACTGTGAGCGCTGGAGGAGTGTCGCGACCACTGACTTCTCAAAGCCTGAACTTTTCTTCAGCGCTCTATGTAGCTACGGCTACTTCTTTCCGTCATTTCTACATCATGTCAACCCAAAATTTTGATGTACTTACATTTCTCTTCAAATTATCATCTTTAGGAAGTCTTACAGTAAAGACTAAATGATGAACATATAAATAATATATATTGTTTTTTTTTTCTTTTTCATTTTCCATAACGTCGAATTACCTACTTTCTCATATATATATATATATATATATATATATATATATATATATATATATATATATATATATATAAGAACATCAGCATCAATTAAATATAAATTAGAGAGTATCAGCATCAATTTACAAGAATAAATAATATACACTTGCATTAATGCACACACACACACACACACACAACTACGTTTATAGATATCTAATTGTGCTCAGCGTGTGGAAAATTCAGATGTATGATTGCTGCACGGTTAAGAATTGGGTAACGTCAATTCCGATGCTAAACACTTATAAATGGTGTGACTAGTTTCGTAAGTCACATTATTCATCGTGCCATATACATGCAAAAATAACCCGCTCTTCGGGTTCTAATAAATGAAACAATGCTTTTCTTTATGGTAAAATTTCTATTTGAAAAAAATATTGTCGTAGTGTTCATTGATATATTCTAATGTTGGGAGATTTACTGTGCATAGACATACTAAATTTTATTTATTAGAAGAAAAAGTTTATTAATATGGTATTTAAGATATTTAAAGTCGAATATTTAATTTTGTTTCAGCATCAAAATGAAAATGAATTCCCCATTAAGAACGGCTTATATGTAATGAAATAAAACTATATTATACTAGCGGGACCCGTGTAAATTATACGAAATGATGTTTTGAATACTAATTATCTTGTTCCCAACCTATACATGTTTTAATAAAATATGATAAGATTCGGACTTGTATATTTATTTTTTTTAAATTAACAATACATGAAACAATTTACAAAACTTCTTTATATACAATATTTCTAGTGAAGGTAACATTTCGATGACTAAACCTTACTTTTAAATGATTTGATTAAATTAAGTTTGGCTCCAATTCATGAATATTTATTTACTCCCTTCCAGAAGTTAGGCACAATGTCAGTTTTATCTTACACCCACAAGTAAGATGTGACCTAAGGTCGGGTCGGGAAGTGGGGTTTGAAAAGCTAGCGCTCGAGAAGGTGAGCACTCTGGCCATTAAAAATTGCCTAGGCAGCCCCGTTGGCATTCTCCGGTTGGGGCGCCCTAGGCAGTAAGCAATAAACTTACTCCTTCCCAAAGAGGGGAAGCGATGCCTGGGAGGGTTAACCTCCTAGAACGTCACAGAACAGACCCATAGACCGGCGTAAATCAAGCCTGGAAGGCCAAGACAACACCAGTCTATGGAGTGCAGTCTCCATCGGAACAGATACTACACTTTGATCTTAGCCAAAAGGCCAGGCCAATTCATAAGTAGCATATTATTTACGCCGCTACAGGATTTAGGCACAAGGCAAGTTTTATCTTACTCCCACAAGTAAGATGTGACCCAAGCTCGGGTCGGGAAAGTGGGGTTTGAAAAGCCAGCACCCGAGAAGATGAGCACTCTGGCCATTACAAATTGCCCGAGCAGCCCCGTCGGCATACCCCGGTAGGAGCGCCTCAGGCAGTAGGCAATAAACTTACTCCTCCCCGAAGAGGGGAGGCGAAGCCTGGGAGGGTGGACCTCCTAGAACTGCAAAGGACATACCCATAGACTGGCGGAATCAAGCCCCGAAGGCCAAGACAATACTGGTCTATAGGGTGCAGTATCCATCGGAACAAATACTACACTTTGATCTTAACCAAAAGGCCAAGTATGCATGAGTAGCATTTCATTTACTCCGCTACAGGAGTTAGGCACAAGGCCACTTTTATCTTACTCCCTAAATTAAGATGTGACCCAAGGTCGGGTCGGGAAAGTGGGGTTTGAAAAGCCAGCGCCCGAGAAGGTGAGCACTCTGGCCATTAAAAATTGCCTGAGCAGCCCGGTCGGCATTCCCCGGTATGGGCGCCTCAAGCAGTAAGCAATAAACCTACTCCTCCCTAAAGAGTGGAGGCGAAGCCTTGGAGGGTGGACCTCTTAGAACTGCACAGGAGAGGACCATAGACCGGCGGAATCAAGACCCGAAGGCCAAGACAATACCGGTCTATAGGGTGCAGTATCCATCGGAACAGATACTACACTTTGATCTTAGCCAAAAATGCAAGTATTGATTTATTCCTTTCCAGGAGTTAGGCACAAGGCCAGTTTTTATCTTACTCCCACAAGTTAGATGTGACCCAAGGTCGGGTCGGGAAAGTAGGGTTTGAAAAGCCAGCGCCCGAGAGGTGAGCACTCTGACCATTAAAAATTGCCTAGGCAGCCACGTCGGCATCCCCCGGTAGGGGCGCCTCAGGCAGGAAGCAATAAACTTACTCCTCCCCGAAGATGGGAGGCGAAGCCTTGGAGGGTGGACCTCCTGAACTGCACAAGACAGACCCATAGACCGGCGGTATCAAGCCCCGAAGGCTAAGACAATACCGGTCTATAGAGTGCAGTATCCATCGGAACAGATACTACACTTTGATCTTAGCCAAAAGGCCAAGTATGCATGAGTATTGATTTACTCCTCTCCAGGAGTTAGGCACAGTTTTTATCTTACTCCCACAAGTAAGATGTGTCCCAAGGTCGGGTCGGGAAAGTGGGGTTTAAAAATTGCCTGGGCAGCCCAGTCGGCATTCCCCGGTAGGGGCGCCTCAGACAGTAATACTCCTCCCCAAAGAGAGGAGGCGAAGCCTGGGAGGGTTGACCTCCTAAAACTGTACAGGACAGACCCATAGACAGGCGTTAATAAAGCCCCGAAGACCAAGACAATACCATTCTATGGGGTGCAGTATCCATGTGAACAGATACTACACTTTGATCTTAGCCAAAAGGCTGAGAAGTTATTTAGCCAAGTATGCATGAGTAGCATACAAAGATTCGGAAGGTCGTTGCTTTTGATGTAAGCATGACACACAAAATCACACACGCTATTGTATTAATATGTGTCTTTCCCTCCCTACCTCTCTTCTCCTTCCCCTCGAAATGTAGAAAAGAAATCCTTGAGGTTGGTTGATATCGAACTATAAACCAGTCGGACCGAAGTCAAAAATACTACGTCGCTAACCGTTGGGCCAAAAAGAAATACTTGAAAATGTTACGAAAATCAGGCGAGTTGAATGTTTTTCAAAATCTAGGTGCGGCACGCATGCGCAGAGCTTTTGCCGGAAGCGTGACACACGAACACACACGCTATCGTATTAATATATAGATTACTGAGAATTTCGAAATGGTAATTGTGTGCTTTTCGCATTTATTTATTTAGAAGACATAAAAAAATACATAATGGATTGTAACAAAATAATTTTTTTGTAATTTGGAAAGATTATAGGTCTTTTTTTTTCATGACAAATGTTAAACATCATCATAAAGTGTTGCAGGGTATTCCCACGTAATCGCCTAAAAACGTCGGATTTCAGTTGGATATATCTACACTTCACACATTTTTATTTACGCCTTAAAAATAAATATTTAATTTGCTAATTTGAAAGAAGTTATTTATTTGATTTTCACAAGAGAAAGAGACACAATGAAACACATCAATTGCTTATAATTAAAATTAAAAATAAGATTATTGTTAAAAAAATATAAGATTACAGAAATTAAATATGTGTAAATTTGTAGATTTACAGCCGCCGCTAAATCCCCCTCCCTCAAACTGAAATTCAGAATTCGATGCCGATTACGTGTGAAGAGCGTACACTGTGAAAAACGGAGAGACGAAATATAAACCATTAGTTTATAATGTAGAGTGGACAATCAGTTTCATATATATTTAACATAAAGTGATGTCTATCTTCGGGCCTTTCTAATCTTTATTTGGAAATTAATAAAAATCAGTTTAACCGCTAACTCCGACAATATAATAATAACAAAATTATTAATTTGAAACTGTTTTAAAATATAATTATGTTAATAAGGTAAACAAAAGATTGTATTTGCAACTTTGCTTGACTATAAATAGAGTATTTCAAAATAATACAGGGTATTACTTATTCAAATTAGAGTACACTTATTTGATTGTATTATAGTTGTGATAAATGAAAAATATTTCGCATGTATTTATTCAGATATATGTATATATATATATATATATATGTTTTCTGCAGCGTCAGTGATACATTCATATAGATATATATATATAGGACAGTTTTTATTATATTCCATTAACCATGGTTTGTTTTATTACTTTTATTTTTATTTTTTCACACTTCCAAAATTTTTAATTTCCGTTAAATATATCTCACAGGAAGTTTAAACTTAAATTTTTTGGAAATGTGAAAAAATAAAAATAAAAGTAATAAAACAAGCCATGGTTATTGGAATATAATAAAAACTGTCCTATATCTTTCATTGTTATAAATAACTGACAAACATTGAACTGAATCATCAAAGGAGACTACAAAGTAATAGGATCTGATGATATATGGTGGTAGTACAGATATTGTCTTTAATAATTAATTATATATATATATATATATATATGTATATATATATATATATACAAAACATACATTTATAACATGAATATATATATTGGAAAATACTGAAAGGTTCAAGCGTAAAAACAATTAGCAAAATGGATGTATAATAATAAAGTAGAAATTGTAGATCATCTAAAACAAAGCAACATATATTAAGGAGTAAAACGTATTTCCTATCGGTCGAACTTAAATTCCCCCGCACTGCCAATAACACATACAAATCATTCATTAAAATTAGTCTTCCTCATTCATGCGTTCTTTTGTGTTCACTATGCATGTCATTGCATATGCCTGCAATATGGACCCACTTGACCGGCATTGCATGTTTCCGGATGTTCTATGTATTTTACTTAATACAATATATTCTCGATTTAACATCAACGAATATCAGAGTACGAGTTCTTAACTTTAATATAATATCTACCGATTTCCTGTTAAAAAGCCTTAGTAAATGTTGTACTCGTGGTGTTATTGGCTGATTGTTATTCATAAAACATATTTACAAAGTATGCTTATACAGCTGACATGCTAGTTTTACTTGAGTCATTATTATGAAATGTGCGTGGTTCAAGGCGTCGGAATTTGGGTAATAACATGACTCGTGTTCAGGTTTTTTTGAATTCTGTTACCGGTATAATTAATTATCTCTACACTGACGATTCCCGAAAGAATTACACGTATACATATGTAGATGAAAAACAAATAAGTATCATTAACTGCCTACTATAGTATGCAGTATCAAAACAGGCGTCATCGTAGTTTTAATTCATGCCCCTTCGGTAGTTGAACACTTTTGATGAGAGCTGCCTATAACAGATTAAAACTATCTCTTATTTACCAGGTTGTTCATATGAGCCGAGTGTGTTAAGGCATCGGAATTTGGGTTATAACACGACTCGAGTATCTGGGTTTCGAATCCTGCTACCGTTATGAATAATTATCTCTATGCTGGCGATTCTCGCAGAAATAACACGTATACGTATGTAGATAAAAAGAAATCGTCATAATTACACATATATATGTATATATACTTATTTGCATTTCTTTTTAGCATGAGTAATATCATAAAATAAACGATTAATTAGCTTCCCTCAGCTTACAATAACGAAATAAAAACCAACTCATTTTTTATTTTATTTTATGTATTATATGTTGATTTCAAGACCTGTAGAAAAAATACTTATAATTGTATTACATACTTTAACACGGGTATAAATTATAAAGCAAAGCGGTTCACAGACATACACACACGCACACAGACGCGCGCACGTGCGCGCGTCTACGTAAACACACTCATATATGTAAATTTAGTTAAATAATAAATGTATTTTAAATATAAACACACATCGCTATGTGTCTTCATAACAATTTTATATTGTAATTGTATATATATATATATATATATATATATATATATATATATATATATATATATATATATATATATATATGTATGTACCTTTGTGTAGGTGTATCTATGTATCTATATATGTATATATATACATATGTATATATATACATATATATATATATATATATATATATATATATATATATATATATATATATATATATATAAGAGAGATTCGTGCAGATATATCAACGTAAATATGATTTGTAAATGTATTTTCTGACATAAATCTACCTACTCTTTTCTATCTAGACAACCTATTGCAGACATATTTTCTGTCAGGCAATCAAAAACTGGTTTGTGGGCGTAATTTCACTTTACTTCTTATTCCGTTAGGAATACTTTCACTGTCAAATATTTGTCACAGCCCAGCCCATGCTTTCCTAACCATCTCCTAAATACGCCATGGATTTTTTGATAATTCATAATTCATGAATAACGAAAATAGCAACAAAAATAACAACCGCCATCGCTAAGAAAAACGCATTTTGTGATTCTGACATGAAAGCGTTTAAAATGGCCACCTGTCCTCGACCGTCTATCAACGTCGTGAAGTGGCGACGACTTTGTCTTTTTTGTCTTTTTTTCGCTAAGAATAAAAATACAAACGGTTATTTCAAATATTAAGCTATGAATCATCGAAGATGATTTATTCTCGAAGCGATCTCAATTATAAATAATTTTATTTCAACTCAAGCAATTTCAAATATTGTTATTCTAAAGTTAGCAACATTTGCATACATATAGGTGTTGTGACAAATAAAACACAATATATGATATGTCGTTGTCGGATTAGTAGCAATTTTCTTCGTAAATATATGAATGTGGTTTTAATAAAGTCCAAAACGTTACTACATCAGTGTTCAATGGCTTTTCCCGTTTGGTGTAGACCTTGTAAATATTTGTTTTATATGTTGGTATCCACAGCTTTTATGACCTCAGCAAGATATATCATTTTTTATGTATCAATGTTCAGTATTTACTTAAACAGTGCTCGATACGTAAGTGGATCTAGGTAGTAAGCTATGAAAATACATTAATGGCAATTAAGCTATACAGAGCGTTCCGCGTTTCATACCTGGGGAAAATCTAAAAAATCTTAAATGCAGTTGTGCTGGGTGTTGTGTATACACTGCTAGCTAGTTAACCGATCAAATTTATTGGGGTCCTTTTATCCAATCGTTGGGCTTCTCATGAACAAAGGGCTGGTTAGTTTTACTTCCTATTTCCTGTGAGATAGTTCTGCTTTCTATATTGTGGCCTATATTTTGTTTCTTTGATGTATAAACATAATCGGGGATCTTATTTTTACACGTGGTTCTTTGTATTTCTATTTTAGGTTTTAGTTTTTGAATTGTTAATTTTTCAGTTTAGTATGTTTTTTTTTACTTATTTGTTTATTTGTTTATTTATTTATGTATTGTTAGCTTAAAGTAACATTTATTCTGTGCAGACAGCTGATTGCTACCATACTTCTACAGTTTGATAGATTTGTGTGGTCTTTAATTTAGGCTTTCACATTTCTCATTCTCATTTTATATAATCTACACGGGTCGTCAAGATTTCTACATGTACTGGCCTGTTGTATTATTTTCCGTTCAATTATTGGTGAGCTTTTAATGGTGGGTTGTTAGTGCTGTTTTAATTCGACGTTCTCTGATGCTAAATTTGATGTGATCATAATATATGGTTTTAAAATCTAGGTAGGCCATACCCACATAGTGCTTCTTGTTAGTCGGTCTTTCCTTGCCATTTACTGTGGCTAAACAATACTTTCCGTAAGGCATATTTTAGATGTATGTAATTGACAAAGATTTTAATCAATCATCATGTAAAAAAATTAATAATATTGACGCAGTTCGTAACGTAATTTTTTAAAACATAAATAGTATTGCAAACGAGTCTTCTATACTTTTAGATTTTGTAGCGATGTTTTTGTTTACACAGCGAAAAGATGTCTGGGACCTATTTCTTACCTTTTTTGGAATAATTAAGTAAAACACAAAGTAGTACATTATTTTGTAAGTCACTCTCTTAAGACTTTAATTTAATAATTATATTTCAAACATTTTCAGAAAACTAGTATTTACCTTTCCAGCGAATTTTAAACATGTTTTTCATTGAATCCGCTATTCTACGTGAATTGTTTTGGATTTTTGAGAGGTTTCCATAATATTTGCCATTCTAATTTTTGTTCACATGTAAATATATATTTGTTTCGTTTTAGAAATATACTTAATGAGTTCATATTTCAAACACAATCAAAAGTAAAACAAAAACTGCTTTACAAAGTTAAGAAACTACACTTTTAAGAACTATAGTCAGTAAATTTGACGGCCATTTTTGCACGTACCTGATATATATATATATATATATATATATATATATATATATATATATATATATATATATATGGGAAAGGAAGGATGAAGGTATCCGACGTAATGGGAAAGGAAAAAGGAAAAACCAAAACCACATCCCTGATCATGGATAACATCCATTTTTCTCTCAGATTTCAATTACACTAACCCACGTATCTCCGCATACGCACCCACACACAACCCCCTCCACACACATCTTCATTCACTACGAATCCGAACTTTCAAACTTACTCTTCTCTCACATTCTTAACATAGCCAGCCCATCAAACATTCCCACTTTTTAAAATATTTAAAATATTTAACACCTAATCACAAAAACTATCCCCTCTCCTCCTCACCCATTTCACCCTTTCGACCACTTCTCTCGCACCCTTACCCACCCATACCTCCCACTCTTAAACCACCTCATTTTTTCCAATCTTCTCTAAATCCGTGACGTTTCCCACCCACCAAAATTTCAGGACCTCCCTCTCCTCTTTTCACCTACCTTCCACTTCTCGGCATACACCCCCACACACATCTTCATTCACCACGACCCCAAACCTAACAACCTCTTGGCCTTTTGGCTAAGATCAAAGCGTAATATGTGTTCCGATGGATACTGCACCCCATACTGGTGTTGTCTTGGCCTTCGGGTCTTGATTTACGCCGGTCAATGGGTCTGTCCTGTGCAGTTCTGGGAGGTCCACCTTCCCAGGCTTTGCCTCCCCTCTTTGGGGAGGAGTAAGTTTATTGCTTACTGCCTGAGGCGCCCCCTACCGGGGAATGCCGACGGGGCTGCCCAGGCAATTTTTAAACCCCACTTTCCCGACCCGACCTTGGGTAACATCTTACTTGTAGAAGTAAGATAAAAACTGGCATTGTACCTAACTCCTGGAGAAGAGTAAATCAATACTGATCCCTCACATTTTTGACGCAGCCACCTCGTCAAAAATCCCCCTCTCTTTTTTCCCCACCTCTCAACTTCTTCACTCACTGCTATCCACATTATTCCCGCTCACCCCCACCCCTCAACTTTTTCACTTAGTACCATCCACATTATCCCTGCTCACCCCCACCCTTCCACTTTTTTTTACCTCAGAACAATCAATTTTCATTTCATTCTACGCGACTGACATCACCAAGCTCGGACGTCGGTCCTAATTCTTCCAGTAGTGGCTACTACTTCTTTCCATCAACCCATCATGTCAACCCAATATGTTAACGTACCTGCATGCCATTTTTCTTAATATTATCATCCTGAAGAAGTCTTACAAATATATATATATATATATATATATATATATATATATATATATATATATATATATATATATACATATATATACATATATATTACTTTAATTCGAATTTGCAATGAAATATACACTTATATCACCGATTAAAGAAAACATTACTGATTTGTTACATTCGAATGATATACTCCAAGTAGTGTGAGAAATAGGTATGTCTTCCAGGCTTCGAATTGATCTCCGCCTCTAGATAATGAATTTTGCCAAAAATGTGAACAATTATCCCTAGCAGAAAACTACCATAAATGTTCAAAGAAACAGTCAAAGAATTGTAACTGCTAATATATTAATCTCTAACTGAAAATAAAGTTAATTTTGTCATTTTTATTGTCGTTTCAAAGATTTTCGTAATAGGGGCGTATATGCATCATATGACAGGAATAACATAAAGCGTGTAATATTAATGTTTACATATATTTATAATTTTGTATCATTTTAATGTGAATATCTCACATATATGAAACTGTTTATGTCTATCTGCTCACTTTATAGTGTCCTAATTCCTATTTCAAACAGTTGCTTTTAATTAGAGACACTAAACTTAATGACAATTTTAAGTAGCAATGGAAAACATTTTTGAAACCGTAATGTAGAATTGCGAAAATGTCGGTACGGATGCACCTCAAACAATAAGCAAAGGTGTTTATTTTAAATCAAGAAAATTGTAATAGAATGAATGATGGTTTACTCGCGCTTTACGCACGCTTGACTTTTCACTCATTCGTATCACAAAGATGAGAGATAATTCACACAAGCTAGTAATTTCAAGCTGATGACTATTCACTGTTACATTCTTAAAGTGAGAAATTACATTAGTTACAAATCTAATTTATTTGTTTAGACAATCATGAACGAAGGCGGGAATTGACTAGTATAGGTAAAAGTGTATCATTAAAGGCCGATGTAAATGTCCCTTTTTATAGTTATCTCAGATTAGGTGTTAATGCGTTTTTATTTATATTTTAGTATACGCCAATGGAAACATTCTACAACGGTTGATTATAAATATAATAGTAAACCTACATCTCGTCATAGATAGTTATTTAAATATAATTACTTCTATTATTAAGAACTTGAGTAGAATGAAACTACCTACCGGAACAGTAGCAGACACTCGCTATGAAGCGAGCTGATTACAGAACATATTTTTGTTTGGAAGAAACAGCTTTCCTTGTAAGCTGGTATATATATATATATATATATATATATATATATATATATATATATATATATATATATTCTTCGGCTGTTTTACTGATGGAATACTTCAGACAATGCCGGCTTATCAGGAAAGAATATGCACCGTTTCAGGGACTTTATATCGACGGCTTTTTGGCGTATCAGCTCTCCTAACTGATGTGAGACCCCATTATCTAAATCGCATTTTAATCTAACTGTTCAATGAAATCAAAACCACTGTCTTGTCAACGGTTCATCCTCTCACGTGTCGATTACTGTTTCAACCTATTGTCTGTTTTTGTTTTGTTGTTGTTTTTACGGCTGAGCGCTTTACGGTGTTTGTTTTATGAGAACGTGTTCATATATCGAAGATAACAATTTTTTCTATTAATAAAAAAATACTTTTAATAAATAAAATAAATAGCTAAATAAATAAATGAAATAAATATCAATAAATACTTAAATAAATAACATTTCTAATTATCCAAATGATTTAAGGGAGATAATTCATAAATAAACCGAAATAAATTCATCAAAAATGTTTTCTTCTCACAGAGATCGTTATACTAGTGATACTTTCCATTATGTCGCATTGTGATATCCCTTTTCGCCCAGAGCCACCTTAAATCTTAAGTGTTCCATCTCCTTCTGTCGTCTGTTTTCCTTGACTGGGGTTTAGTAGATTCCCCTTTTTCATCATACAATGGCATACAAATCCGGTATATAACATGACCACATGTTTCCAACCGTTGATCATATTTCATTCTATCTAATTATTTTTGTAGAACATTATTATTGTATAGTAAATCATGCACTATTCTTCCGAACTGTTGACCGGTGAGAATTTTATTCTGGAAAGTTTCATCTCACTCTCTGGCGCAACTGCATGAATATCCTCGGTATTGTGGGGTGCGTCCTGGTCTTTGTTTTCCGGCGTCTTATCTGTGATAAGAGAGCGCTGCTTATGAGTCATTGTGTGAGAAGCACATCCCATCTTGTTTCAATGAAACTTCATTTATCTTTTTGGAGTTAGATTTCCGTCCACAGACGCATGTGAATTTCGTGCATTGTTCTTTATTCGTTATTCGTTATTCGTTGGTCTATCTCAGTCGCTTTCCAATAGTTTCGTTTTGATGCATCATCCTCCTTTCCTTTCGGTGGATCTTGAGGGCATTTTCCGGTATTTTCTTCTATAGCATATATTCGACTAACTCTGGAGTTCTGGCCCGATGAGTTTATTTGGTCTTTCCCAACGTTGTCTGGCTTTCCGGATATTACTGGTCTATTCCTAGTCGCCATTGAGTCTTCATAGATAGTTATTAAAATATACTTAATGCTATATTAAGCACTTGAGTGTATATCAAATTATAATAATTAAACAAGTATATAGCGTTAACACGGTGAAACCATTAATACAAATTTGTTAGGTAAATAGCTGGCGAGTCAATAGTTAGTAAGTGAGTTAACAAGCCGTCATACGTTATACCTAAGTATATTGGGTGTAAAAATATGTAGAGGTTGATGCTTACCCAATACTTCACAGTTCCACATTTCTATTTCGAATATTATTTTCTCCTAATACTTTTAATTTCATCCATAACAATGTTTAATATTAAAAATCAACGTTAAAAACAACGTCCAGGAGAAGTGGAATCCATCAATTATTTATTTATTATTATTAATTAACGTGACAAAGGCATGACGTCATATAGAGGACCTAAACCAATTACTCATGTTATCAGTGTACTGAAACTAGTAGCAATAGAATTGTGTTAACTTTTAAGAACAGCGTGTTTATCTGCAGATATCGTGTTATATCTTTTTGTCGGCAGATGGCGGAACGCAATGCCTTCAGCGGAAAATCGAAAATCAATATCGGACGCTGAGTCGGACGCAGACACCGAGATGTAGTGTTAGTTGCAAAACCTTAGCGATGTGAAAATGATGGCCAAAGTGTCGATCGAATGACAGTCAAGTAAAACTATAGAAAAAGAAAACGAAATATTTTTATCTGAGATTCAGTGATCAGCTGTTGTAAATATGCTGTTTCTTTTATTTTTAAACTTCATTTTTCTTTGTTTTCTTGACTTCTTCATTTGTTCGTCATTGAGTCTGTAGGAGTCTTTCGACAATTTTCCCGTTGGGAAGTCTAGTGTATACTTGTCTCTCGCTATATATAACTGATGATGTTGAAAGGTGACCAATGAGATGACATGTTGTACCGGCTCATTCGGTTTTATTGAGTTCTAAAGTCTAATATCAGGGAAAGTTATGGTGTTTAATATTCATTTCTCACATCGTGATATATTTCGGTCTCTATATTTCTCCCCCTTCTCTTGAGTGTTAGCGCCATGAATAAAGTAAGAACAACATGAATTAATAAACAAACGGAGAATGAAAATAAATATGTAAAAAAGAAAAAGAAAATTTTATGAGAGAAAGGAGTTCTAATTTGTTATTTATTCAATTATCCTGTATAAAAAATATTAAGCAAATGCTGGGTGCATAAGAATGTATCATACCTTTATTTGTGTAAGTATAGGAACCAATAACCGATACTAATTGTAAACTGAATCAGTAGAGTAATTCAAGTAGTATTATAAACGTCAGTACGAAGAATCCAAAATTACGTAAAACGTCTGCATGTCTCATTTATAAATAATTCGAAATGAGTCTACGCAAGTCTTCTAACCCGTAGTAGGCGGCAGGATGAATACATTGTGCAGCAAAACTCTCCTCCAGCGTTCACACTAGCAACGGCTACTACTTTTCCTTATACACCCATCATGTCAACCCGAAACTTTGATGTACTTTCATGACATTTTTTCAAATTATCATCCTGAGGAAGTCTTACATTAAAGACTAAACGTTGATTAATATATAAAACATATATAGCTTGGTGTTTTCCTTTTTCATTTCCCATTACGTCGGATTACTCTCATCCTTCCTTTTCCATATATATATATACATATATATATATATATATATATATATATATATATATATATATATATATATGTATACTTCCTAATCATAGAAGAAGCACCCCACACCATTTAGACTTTATTCCCATATATTATACTTACACTTAATTGTTTTTTTTCACTATGAAATAAATCGTTCACTATGCAATAATAAATGTTAATTTTAATTATATATGAACCCTTCTTCCTTCCTTGCTCTCCTAACAACCTCCTATTCTCACACTCTAGGTCTAGTATAATGGTACAGATGAAGGTTTAAGATAGAATAATTCTATCTATATATCTGGCCATGCTTTATTTTATTTTACATAACTATCATTCTTTACCATTTTATGCTGACCCCTAATAATCTCCCTTAATCTTTACCGTATGTTTCGAACTTATATTTACAATTGCAACACATAACATCTTCTGGAGTCGGCAGAGGATAGTGATAATCTTTCAGCACATCGTTCAAACCGGTTGAGAAATCGGCACACACTCTGATCTCTCCAGATTTTTTCTTCACGTATACGGTTGGGGCCGCCCATTCCGAGTAGTCAACTATTGTTAAAATACCTTTCTCCACCAACCAGTCTATTTCTGCATTAATTTTTTCAAGAGAGGCAAATGGTACACTTCGTGTTCTCTTAAAAACGGGATTCTTATTTTTAATTAGTTAAAAACTCGCCATAATTTTAGTACAGCGTCCCAATTCATTAGAAAACACCTTGGGGAATGACTCTTTCAAATCCTTCTTCAGCAAGACAGTTCTCTATTCGTTGACAATAGGCGCTTATCGGCGAATCCCAGAGCTGGAAGTGCTCAATCCAATCTGAACCGAACTAATTCCCTGTATCTTTTATTACGAACATGCGTAATTTTAATGTCTTATTTTTATTTTTGAATAGCAGCGTCCACTTGGGTCTCCTCAACTGACACAGCCAGTCAGACTTTTGTTTTCTTTTTAGAAAAAGAGAGGTTCTTAGACTCGACATGATTACAGTCTCTACCATTCCGCACCTTTAAATATGTAACAGTAAGCCCACAAATTTTACAAGTTATTGTCTTCATATTTACATTTTGAAATATAAATGAATTCATCTGAGATTTACCGTCTCTTGTCATGTATTTTTGTTCATTCTTATTCCACCTTCCCGTGTTCAACATTGCATTGATCCTGCCTCGGAATTCCCATCTGCATATTTGCTTATATATATTTTTATTCATTTTTTCTTAATGGATTATGTTCCTTTTCTCAATGAATCAGAGGAGGCTATATGGCCGTAGAGATGAGGATCACATGGCGGCTATGGTATAAATGTATTAGTCCTGTGGAAGACTGTTCGCAGTGCGAATCAAAGGGGTTATTAACACTATCTGGTTTGATTGGTGTGACGCAATTATTTTTCTTTGAACATGGACAAATGGAAAAATGATTAGTGCATAAATTACCGAGAAATCTCCTATTTGAATTGGACAAAAAAAGTATGTATCATAATCCTGTTGAATAGCCTAAATGCCTTCATCTGTTCTGTTATTCTTTCTGAGAATCAGGTTGGTTTTAGAGAAAATAAGGGTAACAATGTTAGACATTTTCGTAAGATGTACGAGAACATAAAATCACGTGTCAACTGCAATAGTTGTCCCTCTGAACCTGTTACAGTTAGCAATGGTGTTACACAGGGTCATATACTTACACCTATTTTGTTTTCCATATGCAACTGAGTCATTGGCCTTCATTAACTGTGAACAAGGTGAGTAACTTACAGCTTTTTAAGGCTGTTTAAAGACACTCTCCACTGTTATTCGAGATTAGCTCTCTGCAGATGATGTGCGTCTCGAAGCTTACACGCAGAATTATATTTTGGTAATGATGGATCGCTTTGCATAAGGGTGTATGAGCAGGAGTATTAGAAAAATTCAGTGTAGGACAAAGGCTATATTTGTCCCAACCCCATGCAACGTGAATCAGGAACCAGATATATTTGTGGAAGGGAATATACTGTCTTTAGCTTAACGTTGGCTAGTGTTATTTCGAGGAATGAATAGTTGAATGCATAGATGAAGACATATTGTACAGGTAATTTAGAAAAGAATGTGTGGATACCACGTGATATTAGTCTGGAAACTAAGAGTTGTGTGTATGAGGCCTGTGTGGTGTAAACTTTGTTATATGCTTCTGAGGCATGAACAACTTACAGAGCTCATATTCGCCTGCTAGTACGTTTCCAGCGGAATTGCATTTAACACCGGCTTAACATCCATTGGCATAGCTTTAGCCCTGACATTACAGTGTTGTGACGAGGTGATTTTCCAAGCATCGAGGCTTGTATAAGTACACGTATACTTCGTTGTGCTGGTCAATCTTATTCGTCTTACTCGGGACAGACTGCCCGAGCAAGTGATTGATCGTGAACTAACTGGGGATACTCGCCCACATCACAACCTTCGTAAGCTATTCGTATATTGTCTCAAATACTATTTGAAATGTTTTAGAATTGATGTTGTGGATAGGAGTGGATGGCTGTAGATTAGTCAAAGTGGAAGCAATCAATTTTATAAGCAGCAAATATTTTGAAAATAATAATATAAAATACCATCAGCAGAATAGAGCAGCGAGGGAGAGACTGGGCGTTACACGTCCAGCACATAGAATACATATGGAACACCTCAGATGCAAAACTTGCAATTTGGTAACAATGCCACTTGCAGGTTTGTAGAATCACGAACGAGTGCATCCCTCAGATCATCACAAAACCTGCACCTTTTGTGGTAGTTTCCGTAAAAGTCTGGTAGGCATAACGAGACATATCCACGTCTATCACAAGGAACTTGTACACTAATATCACATCGATACACCAAAGGTAGTCATATGCGAAATAGAATAGGCATACATATATATATATATATATATATATATATATATATATATATATATATAGTGTAATTCAGTGCTATAGGAGAAATAACAAGAGTAGTTACTTACTAGTGCAAGGGCATATACCATTTCTAATATGCACTATACATAATTATGATCATCCATCTGTACCTTCTGTTTACGTAAACACTTGAAACACAAGCTGCACTGTAAAATATACCAAATGTGACCGGTGTATCAGCATGATGTCAACGTTAAACAAATGTGCTTATGAGTTCATATGACAGAAATACTGGGGAGGATTGCAAACAAAAGGAAATTAAGACACCATGGATGTTTGCCATATTTTTTCTTTCAATAATCAGATGTTATATTATATTTAATTATGTGTATATTTAATAGTTAGAAAATAATATTTCCGTATGTACTTTCCCGGAAACTAATTTTAGACTAAAACTACATTAAATATCCAGTAAATGCACGGATTTTCTTTTTTTATTTTAATTTAAAAAAATTGATTTTATCGTCTAATTATCGAGAAATGACAGTCTCGATTAAGTGAAAAAATGATAATATTATGGAAAGGATTTTCATTCTAAAGTTTTTTAAATTTTTTTAAATTGTCAAACTTTTCTTAAAGATTATATATTCATGGAAAACATAAAATAGTGTGGGGAGCGACAGCGAAACAAGAATGAATGCAAAAAAAGTAACGATTCATAATCAGCTTTTAATATATACTTATTTGTATTAGTGTAAATATGTTGCCCCGGTCGTGCAGTTCCGCTAGTCAATTTAATGTAAGTGTTGAATTTACAATTGGACAGTCAATTGTTACACTTTAGGTTGAAGTACCCTAACCCCAAACGAGGGAGGACATTTCAAGAAGGATGTTTTCATGAAAACACCACTGATACGACGCTACCACATTTCAAATGAGGAAGCAATGACAAGATGATGGTCTTGTAAACAGAACTGACATTACACTTGATCTAAAAACGGAGGAAGTAAATCTTAGAAAGATGGTATCATGCTAAAAGAACAAATACAAAAATATATTTGTTTAACTAAGCTAGCATGTATTACACTTTTCACCTCACAAGAAAGGGGTAATATCGTCTCGTAAAAATGTGCAACACATCATGCAATGACCAGTACAAACTTGTTCATTAATCTTAATATATTCTAGTAAACTGGATTGAGAAATAAAATATAGTGCAATAGTCAAATTAATAGACGTGTAGTGAGCGGGAACCTTAGCTTAGTAAGATACTGTGTCTAAGGGAAAATGCTAAGATTCACGCCTACATTTAGATTGTTGAAGAAATGTTAAAAAGAGTAAATAACAGATAAAACACTGAAAAAAATGTGCGAAAGATGAATGAAAGAAAACGCATGCATAAGTTGAAGGAAAAATAATACGTAGTTTAGAATAAACAGGAAATATGTATATATATACAAATCTTACATGCTAACATGTTAGTTTAAAATGTGTGTTGGAAGTCAGTTCCGAGAATAGTAAAAAGCCGTGTGCGACGATGTTTGTATGTGTATGAAGTCATGTGTGAGGCATAGCGTTAGTACGTCGAAGTGTGTGAATGTGTGCGTCGCATTTTGTTTGTGGGGGTACGAATGTGGGTGTGTTCACTTGACTTGATAAGTCGTTTAAGCATTCGTATGTGTGTGTTTTTTTGCGTGCGTTGAACAATGATACAAGTATACACCTGTGTCGTGTGAATCGTGTATAGTAGTCAGCCGACGCGCTGGCACCCCTCGCAAAAAGGGGAGGGTAACAGAACTTTTATTCTCTGAAAAAGAAGACAAGAGAAAAAGAGAAGAGAGATGAGACAGACTTTGTTGCAAAATATGCTTCCATATTTTTTCACCAGTGGTTTGGCCGATGTAGGTGGGAGAACCCCACGTGATACACATTTTAAACATGTTCGAACTTTTTTGTTTACCTGTCTCTAGGAGCTGCTTTTATGGCCTCAGTTTTATTTTGTTGTTGTTGAAGTAGATTTTTTTGTTTTGTGTTTTTCAGTTTACGACGATTATAAAATATTAGGATCTCCATCACATAGAAGTTATACTAAAATTTTGCCTACCGCAATACAAGTTCAAAATCTTCATAAATAAAATATATGTTATAGTTATAATAGAAATTGTTTTGCGAATACGATTTTGTTGCAGTAATATCGAATTTTTTATAAACAGCACGTATATATATATAAATGTATATATATACATATATATATATATATATATATATATATATATATATATATATATATATATATATATATATATATATAAAAGAGGTGTACTAAAAGCGAACTTTTAGGAAAGGTAAAACCTTATTGTGAAGAGTATACAGTCAATATCCAGGATAGAGCAGGTAGAAATGAAGAAGAATGGAAAGGAATTAGAGAAAGCAAAAGCCAAATCAAAATTCAATCCAATTGCTCAGAGCAAGGTATATTCCGCAAAAAGGCAATTTATTCAAGTTAAATTTTCCTTAAGCCAGGCTTTTCAAAGATCAAAATCTTATTATCAGAGGAAGTCGCTGGGATAGATAAGTTGGCAATGGCCAAGATTTAAAATTTGAAAAAATGAAATAAAAGTTGTAGGGAAAGAAACGCAGGGCAAAACTGTGCCGGGGTGCAAGCAAATGTCCGATTGCTAAAAAGTCCGGTGTCGAAGAGTCCAGCGGAGAGAATAAGATGTAGATAGCTAGGTCGTTAGAGGCACGAGAAGTAATGAGAGATATTTCAAAGTTAAATTCCAAGAAGCCACAACTTCAGGTACGGCGAAAATAGAAAATCCAAAAAGGGTAAAAAGTCCAATAAGAGGTACGTTCGATGATCCAGGCAGGCTCAGAGAAGATTAAGGTGGAAAATATGAGAAAGCTGTTTTTGCTTTTCTTCATTTATAGCCGGCTTTCTCAACTGGGCATGCTTTAAATATTCTCGCTGCCTCTTTTTCCCACTTTAAAACACTTTCCTTTGTCATCTCTGCCCGGGAAGTATCTTTAATGGCGAATATTTTCCACCTTAATATATATATATATATATATATATATATATATATATATATATATATATATATATATATATAAATCTGCAGTGTGTATGAGTGTGTGTTTTCATATGCCGTTTTCTGAAACAGCAATATAATTAGCTTATCTTTCATCATAGGCGAAATCAGATATGACTATGTTATAAAAAGGCTGAGTGAAAATTCTCTACACTATTAGAAAGTGTGCGAATAATCATTAGCTTATTTAAAGAAGATTAACTGAATACTAATGTATATATATATATATATGTATATGTATATATATACACAATTTATAATTATTCTATCTATATACACATACATCATTATAAGGTTATATAATATATTGTGTATATTATTTTAAGTAGTAACTTTAACAGTGTTAAATACGTGTGTAGTGATTACATGTAGTATAGAATACATCTATGTTAACAAAGGTGCATATTTGTTTCCCACCGTATACTATCATTCTCACAGTAAATCGTCAGAATAAATGTATTAGAATACTTATACTCAGTAGAGATTAAAACAACTAACATATTCTTACTTACAACACTATAAGTATAGGTAACTCTTGCAAGAGAAAATGTATACTTCCTGTAACGTTATATCACGAGAAACGTCTTGTAAAGCTGCTTACTCATGAAGTCTATGTTGCAGCAAACATTGCGTAACATCCCACCGTAAGTTGTGTGGAGCGGTATAGCTTTAATGAAAAAACAAATAAGAGTTTAGGTCTACTGAAACTATTCCGTATTATGTAAAGAACGGCAAGTGTTAATTTCTACATCTTGCTTCTCCAAGCCTAGCTTCAACCGCTATAATTGCCATTATTTTTTCTTACTTTTAAGCGTTAGTTGCATTCATACTTTGCCATAAATAAGTTTTCTTTCAATCTTAATGCGGCTTTTTGCACTGTAATTGACTTGTTCCAAGACTGTTTTAACATAAAAAATTAAAATTGTGTCCAGTAGGAAAAAAGTGATTAAAACTATATATGGTCATCGGCGTGTAGGATAACACCCCCATTGACTTTGAATAACCATAACATTGTTTTATTTGAAACACATATTATTTTTTTATACCCAAAGTTTTGGAAACAGCACAAGCAATATATATATATATATATATATATATATATATATATATATATATATATATATATATATATCAAAATGAGTTGAAAATATAGAAAGGTTCAGCAGCTTGAATTGACAAAAATGCCAATTCAGTAACCCTCTTTATTGCCTTCAACTCGACATAACTTTTTAACTAGGAATATAATTTAAGGATAGAAAGATACTAAGACAATACTACATGAGCTGATTCTAAACAAGTTAGTATTAAGAAGATGAGTGTCATTAAAACAGAGCGCTTTGACTTTCAGTAGGACAATAAAAAAGTGATCATTTCATTTTTAAGCTACATTTTTCAGGAAAAAAGCCCAACAAAAAACAATAACACTGAAAACTGAAGCAATACTTTTAGATGAAAGAAAGCCAAACACAAAATGATAAATTGAAAATACTCTTTATTAATGAGGAAAGTTTAGAATAATGTACTATATTCAAGATACTTACTATGGTGTATGTTAACGATGTAAAACCCTAAATATTTGTATATTCCATGAAAAATGCCAGTATACTGAAATCATATGCCTTTAATAGCGTAAAGATGAATATTCACATACACTTAATGTACAAAAGCAAGGAAATTCCTAAATTGTTACACTCTTATTGTTATTAAGGGTATGCGAGCACAACAGGGCTATGTATTTTACCATTTCCCAATTATTATATAAATAAAAAGTAATAAATTAAAATCTATTGATAGATTAAATCAATCATGATGCATTTTGGTGTCTTCGTAAACACGTCAGCAATTCTTTGTTAATAGTTGAAATTATAAATCCATTATTTTGTGTTCGACATTTGAGAAAAAATAATAGTAACAAAACTATCGAATAGAAAAGCATTTAAAATTGCTAAAGTACTAAAAAGCACCCCTCCGAGATAAAATTTAGAAATATATGTTAGAGAGGGATATAGTTGTTGAATCCCACCCCTTAAATGAACAAATTGAAAAAATAAATATTTTAGAATATTTATGGTTCCTTAATATAAGAGCGATGCGCGCGAAAATGTTTTTGTTTATCTCGTGACAGTACGTGCGACACGATCTCGTTAAATATTTAAGTTGAAAACATGTATTTAATAAGTTCAAAATGAGAATTGACGTGTTGTTGACGCATGAATGTGTACTCAGCAGCGTAATAAATTATTTTTTTAAAATCTTGAAAAAAAAATTGGAAAAATTGAAGAAATAGTAATATTCAGAAACAATATTTAAAAAAACGTTCCAAATTTGAATTACAAATTTATTTCAAATGTATGAAAAAGCAAAAGTATAATAAACAAGTACACACACAGGATGATTACCGCCACACATTCCCCACTATGTGATGTCATCGTAACTTTACTTATAGACACTCATTCAATTCCCAGTTTCACAATTAGTGTTTATATTTTTTTCATTAAACCATATACCCCGGTATTTATAGAATTCTAATATCATTTTAAAATCAAATAGTGAAATAAAATGTTATTGAGACCAATTGAAACTGTAATATTAACTTTTTCGTAAAAATAGATCAACTGTTAATATGTATTCTAATAACACTTTTATATCGACCACCTACAAAGAATGGAGACCTTAAATTCAACTAAAGCTTATAGGCAAACTATTAGAAAAAAGCAGTTAAGTTCTTCATTTCTTATTTCAGAATTGTCTTTGTCTTAAATAATGCATGGATTTACGTTGCGATGACAAATTAGTTAAACAATACATATTATTTCAAAGTTTTCGTTTCTTTTTTTTGTGCATTATTCCTTATATGTCTGTATTTTTTTTATTTTCTTGCGAATATTCAGCGAGGTTTCTTAAAACGATCAACGCGTTCGAGATTAATCCACTATCAAATGTAGTAAAAAAGGGTAAAGTCCCGCCCAAACCCACTAGCCTGACGTTAGTAAAGAGACACGGGTTGAGACATTTTTATCTACCACTGACAAAAAATAGAGACATCAACTTCAAATAAAGCGAAGTTGTTATTTCTTTTTTTTCAAACTGTCTCTGTGCATGTATTTACGTTGTTATAACAAATAAGTTAAACCATATTTTTACCAATGTGTCGTTTCTGTTTCCTGTGCATGATTATTTTATCTGTCTGTCTTTTGTTTATATTCTTGCTAATATGCTACGAGGTTTTCTAGAGGGATCAGCGTATTTGAAGATAAAAATCGGAACGAAACAAATATCAAATAAAGTTTAAAAAGTAGAAGTCCGACCCAAACCCACTCACCTGATGTTAGTAAAGAGCCACGAGTTGAGATAGTTATATCTACCACCGACAAGGAATGGATACCTCAAATTCAACTAGAGCTGATAGGCAAAATTTTAGAAGAAAAAAACAGCTGAGTTTTTAATTTCTTATTTCTGAACTGTATCTGTCTTTAATAATGCATGCATTTACGTTGCAATGACTAATTAGTAACACAATATTTTTCCAGGTTTTGGTTGATTTTCTTCGTGATTCGTTATCTGTATGTCATTGTTTTATTTTCTTGCTTATATTCTGCGACGGTTTTAGGGGAAGGTCAACGCGTTGGGGTTAAAAGGGGAAAATAATCTACTCTCAAATGTAATAAAAGAGGGGGAAGTCCCACACAAACTCACTAGCCTGACGTTAGTAAAGCGCCACGGGTTGACGCATTTATATCGACCACCGATAATAAATACAGACTTCAAATGCAACTGAAGCTTATAGACAAAATAACATTTTTAAAAATACAGCTAATTTCTTTATTTCCTAATTCTGAAGTGTGTATGTCTTAAATAATCCATGTATTTACGCTGCGATGACTACATAGTTACACAATATTTTTTCACATAGCGAAACCACAAAACTGCCTATTATACTGTTTAGTCATAGGTAAAGTGCCTCTTTGTTGGACCTACTCAGTAGTAGATTAAACCCTCCCACACACCATCATGGTCGGTGACATGTCCCCACATTAAATCATGCTTAAAATAGAGTTAGAGATAAACTTATCTCTAGCCATTCATTATCTGTAGAAGGCGGTGGATGGACTTAATCTATATATATATATATATATATATATATATATATATATATATATATATATATATATATATATATATATATATATATTGAGTTTGCGTGTATAATACTTGCGGGGGCTCGGAAATACCTGACTAGTAGACGGGCGCAGTCTATTTTCTATCGGAGTGTTGGACCCGTAGATCTAGTCAGGCCATCTATCTAAGACAAGGAAAACTCTGGAAATTACACTTTGCTACTAACCACTTACGTATTGGCAGAAAACTGACAGTGATGGAGGCCTCATCAGTCCTGATCGACTACTTCTCTTGAGCTGGAATCTCGAAAAAATATCCGGTTAGCAAACCTAAAATTGCTTAAGGAGTAGATTGGCTCTGCCTATCGCCCGGCCTTTGCACTCGTTGTCTGTCTATTAGCCAGGCGCAGACGTACCAGCCCTGGGACGCATCAAAGACACGCATCACCAGGTCTAGTATCTTGAATAGGACAATGAATGCCGTCTCTCTTTCTCTCTATGTGGGCAACTTTGGGCAATTATTTTCGTCACTGAGTCTTACATGACAGGTCTGGGCTTTTCTTGTTGCGACAGATTGAGGGTACAGGTAATACAGCTTGTATGACTTCTGTTTTCGGCTGAGAGGACAGGAGCCCACAATCTTAGGTAGCGCTCCGACATCAGTAGTATAGCACCGTGGGTAGCAATACCTGGTATGTCGCGTATTGAAAAGGACACTACAGTTATCCCCGGTGGGATTTCCCGAGCCCATAACCCACATGGATAAGGTCGCAATTAATGAACTGGTTAGGTGAGCTTATTGACACCAAACATGAACCCACTTTGCACCCCCACTCTATCAAAAACAAACATGACATTACAAAAATTAAAAACAAAACATAAACTAGATCCCCAACACAAAATATCGTCGCCTCTTGCTCTTGAGGCTTGCACTTAGAAAAAACATCAACTATGTAGAAGCTTTTCTCCTGTCAACCCCCCCCCCTGGATATCTTAGCACTAAGTTAAACGAACCTTCAATTCCGAACATCCTATAACCACTTTGATATGACTGACTACCTCCCTCTCTTCCGATAAAACATTGACAAACATATGCACCAACTAGGAGTTCTGAACACCCTTTTTCTAATTAGAGAACAAAGGGTAGAATCAGATGATCAACCCTACATGTGCTTTAGATTTACTTTACATCACAGCGTTAGTTACTTATATTTCATATACACTTCCGCTTCGATCCAGGACTGTAACCTTATAAACTCTGTTCCTGAAAGAATAGAGAGAGCACTCGACTCAAATGTCCCAATTACATATATTATTGGATTTTAATGCACACAACCGTGACTGGCTGAGATTCTCCCGCCTTACTGACGCAGCCGGTAACTCAAAGTATAATTTCTCCTCATCTCAGTCCCTTTCACAGACTGAAGCTGTTCCGACCCCCCTCCCTGGTCGAGTTGACCAGCAAGCGTAACTTCTTGATCTGTTCCTGACTTGACTGCACGGGGCGTGTGTGACTGAAGCCAATAGCTCGCTCGGAAACGCTGATCACCGTAATAACATGTTCACAATCTAATGAGCCATTGCTCAAAACAATAAGATATTACGAGCAAGCTGATTTTAAGTACAACAGGGATCACATAAGCGAGGGGTTAAACCTTCTCACTCCCTTCTGATCAGTGTGCATATTAGTTAACCGAATGGGTCAAAGCAGGCATTGAAGCGTATGCCCAATGCGAAAAATCTTCAGCAACACCCGCTCCCCTCAATTATACACCTCGAAATGTGCAGCTGTTATTGCTGAGAGGCGGCAAGTATTCAAAAAGTTCGTCAGCCATAAGTCAACTACCAATAGACAGACATTTATAAAATTAAGAAGTAATTGTAAGGCAGTGATAGGTTAAGCAAAGAGGAGGTATACAGAGATAACCTAAACACGCATTCAGTCGCAGAAACTAGGAACTCGTGATTCCTGGAAAATCTATAATAGTGTGGTGAACTATGGTCAATCAAACCACAGTATGTCGTTTGAACGGCCGCAGATAACGCTGAACTAGTTGCCAAGCGTTTCGCTATAAACTCCATTTTGGACTCGGCAAACCACCATCTTCCTGAATTACAATCGCGGACTGAAGCCACATTTGATAACTTCACGATAACCCTATCTCAAGTCAAAGTCATCATAAAAAAACCCGACACATGCAAAGTATGTGGGTCTGATCTCATACTGGTAATAGTTATAAAGAAATGCTCTGCAGAAGTGACCCCTGTTCTCTACAAACTCCACAGCAAATGCCTAGCTGAGGCTTGCTCCCTAATAATCTTAAATAATTATTGGATAGGACAAATCATCAGAACTATCGACCAATAAGCCTACTCCCGATCTCTGCTCAAATCGTTGAATCCTTAATCAATCTAGCGATAGTCATGCTAAATGTTAATCTGACTGCCAGTATGAACTTTCACAGGTAATATGAATTGGAGCAAATGCATGTAATACATTGCAAAGGCTGCTTCAAAGAAGGTGGGCTCAATCTATCGTGCTAGTAAAATTCTCACACCTGTCATTATCCTGTATCTCTGGGAAGCCACCATCAGGTTGTGGGTAAAGAATTATTGTGACATCTTGGCTCGTTCATCACCCAATATTCTCTCCCTCCTTGAATAGGTCAAAAGCGAGTCGTCAACTTAATAGCTCCCTCACTATCCACCAGGCTCTAACCCCTTTCCCATCGCCGCAATGTTCAGATGGTTGATTGTTTTACAAACACTTCAATTGAAAGTGCTCCGATCAACTATCTGCTCTGTCGCCCTGTTGACGCAAATAGACTATAACAACCCGACAATAAGCTAGGTTCCATTCATTCAATGTGGAGGTCCCCAGATGCTGAAGAGCGTTCTACTCCAGCAGCGTCTTTCCTCGTGCTCTGAAACTCCTTCCCTGTTTCTTGTGTCCACGACGTTACTGACATGTAGAAGTTTCAAACTAATGTAAACCAACATCTCGCTGCACAGCTCCCAACTTAGGATTACATCCTAAACCTATTCCCTAATTCTCAGTATACCCTTACGTCAACAGTTGCGTCATAATTTGTTTAGGTTGAAAGATGGTGTTCTATAAATTATATTACACATCGATATCTTCAATATAAAGTAAAAAAAATACTAGATAAAATTAATAAACTGAAATATTATAGTGATTATGATATTTTATACATAGTTTTATGTTCGAAAACTTATTGTTGCCTTTCTGATCGCTCGAATATTGTTGATCGCACGAACATTATTTGGATAATTACTATTGTTTTAGTAAAACAAACGTAAATACTTTAAATTAGGTTTCTTCAGATCTTTGAAATAGTTTCACAAAACTGTTATTTATATTTCAAAAGATTTGGCAAGAAACATTTTTGAAATGTTATATTTAACTCAATTTCTGTGTTTTGTAGTCATAATTAGAACATTTCTCATTCTTAACGTTTTTGACACGGTTAAATAGCTTTTTAGATTGACTTTAGGCTTTTACCCTACTAACATAAACACATTATATCTTAAACAATTAAATAGGTGTAATAAAAATGAATTTAGAATGTAATTGACTTATGGTATATTAATCTATTTTTAAACAATTATAAATTATTTGAACTCATTTGAAACTCAGAAATCTAAATGTATTCTTATTATTTTGAAATTTATTCTAAAAATCAGATTTTTACTGAATGTATTAATATTTGAATTTAAAATATTTATTATATTGTATTTTATCCAAACATGTAAATTATGTTATTTGAATTGGAACATAGAATCAGTATTTTTAAAAAGAAAAAAATACAATAAAATTATAAAATATAACTAATAAGTATAGGTGATTTAATTATTTAAAAATATAATGTTTAAATAGGAAACATATTATTTTTTATAATTCTTAACTTATCAATAATTGATTATTGAATAATTCAAAAGAGAAAATAATACATTTTATTTCATAGAAGAACACAAGAACGACAAAAAATACTTAATAAGAACATCTTTTGGTGATTTACTGTGTTAAAAGTGAGGATATGAGGTCTAAGCTACAACATTATTTATTTTTCTTGTTAACTTATTTTACATAACTTCACTTATTAAAGTAAAACTCGAAATTAAGTAATCACATATTGTTATTTGTGACGTTGTCTTTCTGGGCTGTTCTGAATCATGTAGTAGAGTTGCCCAGACAAAGAAAACTGATTTCTTTTTTGATAATATTCTTAAATATATATTTTTAATACATTATATTAGTGAATATATTTTTTATTGTTTTTCGATTTATTAATTCCTATATTACATAATGTGTAAACTTAATTTCTAAATGTATAACTAAATTATAGTCAATTGTCGTTTTGTCGCTATAGGCAGTGCCAACTCATGTATTAGAGATGTAGAGAAAAGGAAAACGTTTTAATTGGCTATACTCTTATTATGTACTTTATTTTTATATACGAAAGAAGTGGAGTTATTTTTATTGCAAGCTGCATTAAGAAAATATATAATAACCTCATTTGTAAAATTTATTTTTTTAATGATTGGGTATAGTCATTTGTGATTTGTTTTATTGGCAATACTTAATAATGTATTAGTGCTGTCCAGAACAAAACATATTTCATTTGATATATCTATTAACACTTACTTAGTTTTTAAAATATACACGTCAAGTTGGTATTGTTTCTAACTACATTTTTCAATTTAATGTAAATTTATTACAATATAATTTGCTGTTACTTTGTGTCTATAGACAGTACTGAATAATGTAGTAAGTCGGTCAAAAATGTAATATTTTAAATAGTTATACTAAATATAATAGTGTTTTCTAAATTATGATAATTAAGTTAGTTAGAATGCATCATAATTGATTTGATGCAGCTTACGAATGGAAAGTTTGAATTATTTTTTCAGTGGATTAGAAGTAACACATTCAAGGCTAGTTGAATAACAAATAAGATTATAGTATTGTGATGTCATAATGGTTATTAGTTCTAACTAAATAAGCAATGTTTACTACTATTTAAACCAACCTAAAGTATATGTGATTCAAGGTGAACCTGGTTTTGTTCCTTTTTAGAATTATAATATACACTGTGTATTTGTATATTATTAACCTTCAATGCCTAAAAAAGTGGACTAGACTTAAAAATGCGGACGCGTATATATTAATATTATTAAATATCAACCCGAAAAAGTACAGAACAAGTGGAATTAACTCTTAAAATATTGTAGCTGAAATTGAGATTTGAGGAATAAAATATAGAGTTAAATTTTCAATGTAAAGAGAATAATAAACAATAAGGAATTAGACGATTCATTAAAGGCAATTTAATTAACATTCTCATTTTGAATGATCTTTTACCATCACTTTAAATGTTAAGAATCCATGAGCTATTACGTTTAACCACATTACCTTGCGTCGAGTGTATTCTGTGGCTGTATCTTTTCGGCTATGAAATATGTCTGCATTTAACAAGGTATCCATACTGAACAGATCACCAATATTGTATGTGTTTGTGTTACATGCAAACCGCATTTGTTTTCTTTTTAAATAAAACAGAACTTAACATAAAGTTTGATATGATTGGCTTGCATATTACTCTTTCCAATAGTTAAGTCGCTGTAATTGTCGCCATCATTTTGTTCCAACCTCTATTTTTAAAACTTTTCCTAGTTGTAGTAACTTTCTTGCATTTCTTTCAAGTGACAAATATATATTATTTTAAATTTCCAAATTTTCAAAATAAAACCGTAACTTTATTTCGAGAAAGAACATTCATGAATTTAGTGATAAAGTGGTCAAGTGATAAAAGTTGAGTGACTAAGGTACTAAATTTTGACTCACTAAATCAAGTCAAAAATCAGTTAGCCTAACTTGTTAATTTTCCTAAATAATTACTATTTCTGTTTACTTGACGTAACTTTTTTGATAAAATCTACTGCCTAATTAAATACAAATAGTTTAGTATTAATGTCATTCTTGTATTAATCAAAATACCAGCATTCAAGAAAGAGCTAAGAAAAATCATTGCACATGTCTGCAATTTTAGCAACATTTGTGATTAAGTGTGATGAAGTGTAAATGTAATTATTCACATCTCAATTCCATTTTCAATATTTCAAGAGTTAATCTCACTTGTCGTGTACTTTTCCAGGTTCATATTTGAAAATATTAATACACATGCGTCCGCATTTTCAGTCTTGTATATATATATATATATATATATATATATATATATATATATATATATATATATATATATATATATATATATATATATATATATAGTATTTAAAATAACCGACAATTTTTGTCTGGTTATTTTAGTATTGATCCCTTCAATTTTCCGGATCAAAATCTTAATCTCGGAAGAAAATTGACTGATGAAACTGCCGTAATGTACATGTTGGTCCAGAGTACGTTCTCACCTGCCTGGGTCCATCGTCAGTGGAATAATGACAATACTAAAATCTTAGAACATAATACTAATACACAAACACTCCACATACTAGAAGTTTCACTCATTAAAACAAAAAAACTGCTATTAACAAGATTAATTTTAACACTAGTACTAATATACTTAAATGCTTATAATACCTAATAAATATACCTTCATATTTAAATTTTCCCGCCATAATTAATTAGAAATCTCACTCCAGGTCACTATTCTTGGACCTTTGTTGTTCCTGATCTATATAAACGATCTCCGTGATGACATAGTGTCTGAGATTGGTTTATTTGCTAACGACACCACGCTTTACTCTCGCTATGTTGGCAAAACAGACGCGATCATATCTGAGGCAATGGCTTAATCTTTAGAAAATGACCTCCAGGCTGTAGTGGATTGGGGCCATAACTGGTTGGTAACTTTTAATGCCGCAAAGACTAAGCTCCTTTCCTTCAACAACTACAAGAAGCCTCTCCGACCACCGATTGTCATGGCAAATAACACCCTACCTGAGAGTTCATCATTCAAACTCCTTGGCCTAACCTTCACAGGTAACAGGAATTGGAACACATACATTGAAGACATTGCAAGGCTGCCGCAAAGAAGGTTGGCTCCCTCTACCGTGCTAGTGGACTCCTTACACCTTACATTATCCTGTATCTCTACAAAGCCACCATTCGCCCATGCTGGGAGTATTGTCGCCACATCTGGGCTGGTGCATCATCTACTAGTCTCTTCCTCCTTGACAAAGTCCAAAAAAGAGTCGTCAACCTAATAGGTCCCTCACTGTCAGCTAAGCTCCAGCCCCTGTCCCATCGCCGCAATGTAGCATCCTTATGTTTGTTTTACAAATACTTCAATGGATTATGCTCCGATGAGTTGGCTACTCTGGTGCCCCTTCGACGTAAATTCACTAGACCAACTCGACATTCTACTAAATCTCATTCATTCACTGTGGAGGTCCCCAGATGCCGGAGAGCATTCTACTCCAATAGCTTCTTTCCTCGTGCTGCTGGGCTCTGGAACTCCCTCCCTGCCCCCTGTTTCCCCGACAGTACTGACATGCAGAAATTTAAAACTAATGTAAACAGACATCTCGCTGCTCAGATCCCAATTTAAGCTGAACCACCAATCCTTCTCCCCTTTTCCTTTTTCTCAGTAGCCACTTACGTTTGTAGTGGCGGCCTGCCTTGTTTGGGGTGAATCATGTTAAAAAAAGAAGGTATTTACCTGTCAATCATCATTCCACTGACGATGGACCCAGGCGGGTCAGAAAGTACTCTGGACCTACATGTACATTACGGCAGTTTCATCAGCCAATTTTCTTCCGAGATTAAGATTTTAATCCGGAAAATTGAAGGGATCAATACTAAAATAACCAGACAAAAATTGTCGGTTATTTTTAGTAATACGTGTCTTAAGGAAAAAATGCTGCCTCGATATACATTATATATATATATATATATATATATATATATATATATATATATATATATATATATATATATATATATATATATATATATATATATCCGCCCAGCCCATTTCTGTATCTTGTTTTAATGTATAGAAAATAATAATAATAATATAAACTTTTAGTTTTAAAGTTATTACTCCCGAGTTTCTGTCCTACTCACTTCCTCAAATATATAACACACGCTATATTTCTTTTAATTTATTCGCGGGCAAAGCTGAGTTTTTTACCCCACCCCAACCTCCTTCATAATATTTTTAAGCCTATATTAATTTTAGAGTACTCCCGGGCAACGCGGTCTTTCTTTTATTTTTCACCTTTTCCATCAAGCATATAAAAACATTAACAATATTCTACTGCATTATTACTGACACCCGAGCCAAACAGATGACTTTTTTGTATACAATAGTATAACAAAAAACAGTTTTTTTTAAATATCGTGGGCAATGTGATGTTTAAAAACATCTGCTCTTTTTAGGATTGCTTTGATTACAATATAGGTTACTTAAGAGTAAGACGGAGTAAAAAGTGATTGTTCTATCTATGATATTGACCATTTGAATTAACTTATATAATATATGAATTATCATATTATATTATTACAATAATAGCTCCCGCTCAACAGCGTGTTCACAAACGACAGAGAAGTATGTCCTATTGTGCAACGTTGCGTTTAATCATACCTGCTATATCTAGGATGTTGAGCACTTTTGGATTACTATCTACCGGTTACAAAATGTAAAACTGCAATCTTACATGTATTGCATACGTGTAGAGCACATACAATTACGGATTGAAATTATGGCTGTAAAATTCAGCCTCCTTCTGACGACACATTGTTCCGATGACCCTTAGGCGTGCACTTAGCGATTCGGGAATATTTTCATAATTTTACGTGGTTTATTAGAATGCACTATTAGATGTCATGTATATTATCAAACTTTTATATATATATATATATATATATATATATATATATATATATATATATATATATATATATATATATATATATATATATATATATATATATATATATATGAATAAAAGTGGGGATAACATTCTTCGACGTAATGTAAAATAAAAATAGAAAATCCAAATCCTATATGATGTATGTATTCATCAACGTTTAGTCTTTATTCAAAGACTTCCCAGGATGGAAATAGCAATGTAGGCAAATCATACGATTACTAATTTTGATATGTCAGAATGTTTGCAGACTTCGGCATACCTGTTGACGTGAACATGCATAGAATGAACAACATTTTTTAGTAGTAGTGTCATTAGCAGTGGCCAGTCTCCTTTATCTCGCATCCTTTGAAGAAGACTGCCCACTGCTGATAACACTACTTCCAAAAACATATTTTTTCATTATTTTCTTGTTCTGTACGCTTTCTGGCATTTCAAAATTAATATTCTGTATGTTTTTTCTACAATAAGTTATCCATCCTGAGTAAGTCTTTCAATAAAGACGAAACGTTGATAAATACATAAATCACATAGATTTTGGCTTTCCGAGAGAGAGAGAGAGAGAGAGAGAGAGAGAGAGAGAGAGAGAGAGAGAGATTGATCGATGAATACATACATATCTGTATACATACATATCATTAATACATTAATACATCCATACATACATAAATACATATATACATAAATACGTACATACATTTGAGTAATTAATCAAACAAACAACCAGTAAAGAAGAATCACTGTAAGACATGTGTTTTTTTACAGTTTACCTTATTTTATCTTTCATAAAAAAATCCTCTTGAACGAGACGAACGCTTCTTATTACACGCATGCGCACACGACTGACACACTGACTCAGAAGCCGACGCTAGCTTCCCGATTGAAAGACATGAACTGGCCCAGATCGTTAGATGACTCATTTCTTTCTCCGATGAACACGGGGCGACGGAAGTTCAACCGGAGGATGCGGTGAACCCGAGGTCAGAATACGTTTGATGTTAAAGGATTTCACAAACCGCCCGAAGATCATACTCTATTTTCTAGGTTGCTTTCCGCCTTCAACCATCGGTATAAACACAAGGTCCATACCGAAGCCCCACTCTACTAAAATTGTATGTGCTTCTCTAATTTATTTGAATACTCCTTCAATGCTGTTTATTTAGATAGGTTTTACTTCGTTGTTTATGCTTTTTTTCTTATATCCTATATTCCATACTATTTTGTGTTTTCTGCGTAATCTTGCAATGTTTTTACTTCTTTTTTTTCAATAGGTGTTTAGTATTTTCTCTTTCCTTTCTAACCTTTTTTCTCCTTCATCTTCTCTCGTTTTCTCTCTTTATCCCGATATATCTCTCAAAGTTCTTCTAGTTCGTCTATTTTCACATGTATTGTTGTTTATATCGGCTTGGCTTTCTTTATGGAATTCCCCTTCTTTCTATCCATTACTTTAGATTCTTGCAATTTTCTTTAATTCTTTTCATTCTTATTTTTCATTTCTTTTGCAGTCCGTTGTTCTTCCGTGCTTTGTGATTTGCTGATTATTTCCTGCTTCATGCAATATCTCCTCGATTTTTCTGTGATAACATTGTTAGTACTTATTTTACTTTGTTTCCATTTCTTCTTTCCTATTTCTTCTTCATCTTCCCAGGTAGGTATATTTTTCTTGTTTTTATTCGGACGAAACTGGGGTTGGTACCCTTATCTTTAATTCGATTCTTTGGTTTTTTTTTCTGTTTTTTGTCGTATACAATTTTCGTCTTCGTTAATAAGTGTGTAACAGTTTAAGCTTGGCTTTAGATTTTCACATTTTAATCATAACGTGTTTTTATTACTTATATTCATATAGCCATTTTACTATTCAAGATATCGAACTATTTCTATATTTCTATTTTCTCTAGTTCCATTCTCTCTATATCTATATTTTTCAACATTATATATATATATATATATATATATATATATATATATATATATATATATATATATATATATATATATATATATATATATATATATATATATATATATATAATGCATTTATCGTAATACTGTTTGATCTTATTTAATACATGACGGGATCATTAAGAAAATTAGAAAACTACGCTGTCAATTTTAAATGCGTTATAGTAAGTTCCAATCAACGAGTGGCCCAGTACTGTTGCTGGGTGTCCTATAACATAGATTTGAATTATCTCCCTTTAACGTTGAAATATCCTCTCAAATGTTCAGACACAATTTTAAAAAATTGACATGGGTCTAAAGATTTCGAATCGTGTGATCGACAGAGCAATCACGTCCCAGTCTGATCATTCCTGGTAAAAATGAGTGAAACACATCTGTCTGTAGATGAGAATTTAATTATATTTATCGTAATACACTCACAAACACACAACACACACACACACTTGGATGCCTACTGGGGAGGACTTGAATGCCTACTAGACACTATCCTCGGGTGTCCTCGGACTCTATATACAGGGGGTTGTCAGAGACTCTGACATGATGATACTTTTTAAAAATATACAAAACAAATGGTGTGTTGTCTCCTCAAGTCATGCAGCACGTCTCCCGAATTGCGGACGGGTGCAACCCCTCTACTCGTAGAAGGCAGCTTCGAATAAACTATTAGAAGTCGTTGACAATAAGGAAATGAATAATAAAAACACGAATGAAAACAAAAATACTTACTGACAGGCCGGCACCCAGGATTAAAATAGCCCATCAACCCGTTCATACACTAAGCGGGAAGATGTAAAATGGTGTGAAACTTCCTGCCTCTGGAAATCGTGCTCCAGCTAATACAGAGGCCAACAAGGGTCAGCCATCAGGCCTTGATACTAAAGGTCCTGGCCCCCTATCTCCATTAAATGCAGCAACAAAAAAAAGACAAACAAACGGCTTAAAAGCGCAACCATGGACTGTTGCACAAACGAAGGTTCTATTGTTTTACTACCACTACTCAAAGTTTGAAAAGTTGAGCAAAAAATCCAATGAGATTCTAGCTGATAAGATCCAAGAATCTACCCTCCCCGAAGAATATATATATATATTTGTATATATATATATATTTATATATATATATATATATATATATATATATATATATATATATATATATATACATAAATATATATATATATATACATATATATATACATAAATACATATATATATATGTACATAGCTATATATATATATATATATATATATTAATATACACATATATATATATATATATATATATATATATATATATATATATAATGTGCTTAACTTCCAGGTAGAAATATGTTTTAAAACCGTATTATGATTGAACGCAAGTACAGCGGTAGATGAAAGGAATATACAATCTTATTAATTGCTGCATTTAAAACAAAAATACTTTTTTCTCGTCAATTTCATAAATGCTTTGATAAAAAAATCACTCATTATAAGAATGTATAGATGCATTTTTTCTAATGAAATTGCAAATCAAAGCGATGAAGTATACACGGTTATTATTCGTAATAAGAGTCTTAGATAAATCTTCAAATAATATTGATCTAAACTAACGTAAGATATATATATATATATATATATATATATATATATATATATATATATATATATATATATATATATATATAGTGCGTTGGCGTATATTTCACATAAATCAATTAAGAGCTCGATCACAAAAACGTGACAGTTGAACTGCCAATTATATATTTAAATCTATATGTTTCATATTTCAGAGGCGTACCGTGGTTTGATTGACATTGATTGGCGTTTTTCGGCTTTAAAAGCCGTTAGAGTTATTTCAAACATCAGCGACTAACAAAATGAAAAACCAATTGATGAATAGTGTTTAAAGATCACTAGTAATATATTTCGATTAATTTGCCTAGGCATCCTTTTTGGAGGATACAGAATCAATTGGCGCTGGTTTTTATATGTTAATATGGGCCTGAATCGTAGCTAAGTATTATTCAGACTATTTAACTGTGTGTAACTGATGCTTTATTTTCCATGTTTCAAAGATGTATTCATATCTTGGGCTGATGGAATAAAAGTCAATACAAGTTAGGATCATCGATAAATACAAGCCTCATAGCCCTACCTCCAGGAGTAGCTAACTATGCACAAGTGAAAAATTCAAGATCTTACCAGCACTCAATAATTTTTCTATAATCTGTATGAACATCGAAATTGTTGTCTTCAAACAATGCCCTTAAAGAAGAATGGGTATACTAGCTAAATTTACTTACAACGAAATCGCATAACTCACTAATAGCCCAATGTGTACATAAGGCAAAAGAACTGCACATCATATGAAAAGATATCAAGCTTATGTCCTGCTAAATACTTTTGCAATTAGTATTATATCAATTCTATATACACAATAAAACAATGTCTTCTCCCATACATATACATATAACATAAACATCCATAATATGAACTACACTCGCACCCCCGTAATCCCTATTTATCACAAACAATATAAATCATAAGATACCTAATAATATCACATTTTTTTAATTTTAAATATATTAAATATATTAAATATTACTAGTTAAACGCCTAGAGATATATACATTGAATTTCCTTAAAACAAAGGAAAATATATATGACCACGATTTAAACATAAACGATTCACGCACTTTGATGGGCTCGTAAATGTTATTAGATTTGAGTAAGGTAAAGTAAATGTAAAGACCCAACCCGGACTCATACAATCACTTGACATATAGCGATGATTGCAAGTCTACACTTGCCAACCAACTAAATGTAATACCCCTGTGGAAACTTTTGAACTAATAAGGATACCCCTCTATTAACCCCAAAGCGCCACATAGCAAATAAACTACACTCAAATATAATCAAGTCCCCAGAATAAGAATATGCATATAACACTTAAACACTGTAATTACAAGAATACGGAACACTAAAAATAAAAACGACGCTGGCCGACAAACGAACTACACAACACCCCATCACCCCAAGTATGTATTATGCATATATATATATATATATACATATGTATGTATGTATTATGTATATATATATATGTATTATATATATATATATTATATATATATATATATATGTATGCATGTATGTATGTATTATATATACATATATGTATACAATAATATATATATATACAACAATATATATACATATGTATGTGCATATATATATATATATACATATATATATACAACAATATATATATATATATATATATATATATATATATACTACAAAATATATGCTCCCTCTTGTCGTATATGTTTGCTAGGCTAAGAGGATGTACTCATAATTAACGTACACACTAACCACAAAAACAGGAGTTAATGCCAGAGAAGACGATACCATGACAACAAAATATGTAATAAACTACCCCCTTCAAATAGGGCAGAAATGAATCGTGGAGTGGCCGCTCGTGGCTATGATTAGGTGGGCTGCTGCTGCAGAAAAGTTTTGTCAATATTAAAACATCTTGTGTAAAAGAAAAACAAGCGTATAACAAAATTATACATCATTTATACATAAAAATGCCGTCAAGATTTTTAAACAATTTCTACTCGGAATATGAGATGAGGTCAAAAAAAAGGGACACATTGCAATTCATTTCCTTTGATCTTTTTCATATTTTTTTGTTTTACAAATCAAACAAAAACGTTATTTGTTTTGTTTTGTTTTTAAACGTTTGCTTTACAATTCGATTTTTACAGTATTATTCTAGATTAAACACCACCCCCTCTTCGCTAAAGTAACATTCTACATTTTATAGGCGAATACGTGTGAACGCCCTAAAAACATAGAAGGAAAAAACACACTTTTTTAGAATTTAGAGCGAGGGATCAGTTTCACATATAAATTTCACGTAAAATGATTCCCCATTTCTGGGCATTTCTTAGGACTGTTAACCAATTTTTTTTGTTTTTGCTATGATAAATAAATTATGTGCTTTTTTACAGGAGGGTGTCTGCTTTTTTAGATGATTACGTGTGGTTTTACAACTTTGCCACTCGGACTTAGTGTTAGTTGTCAACTAATTTAGATAATTGTCCTAAAAAGTTGAAATGGTCTTAAAATGGGGGATCATTTTACGTATAATTTATATTGAAACTGATCACACACGCCAAATTCTAAAGTAATTGTTATTTGTTATTCTTTCCACGAAGTCTTTTAGAGTGTTCACACGTAATCGCATAAGGATGTTTAATCTTATTTTCGGGGGCGGGATCTGGGAGCCGGGGGGAGGGGGCTGCTTTTGCTGGAGATGTCAATCTACATATTTACCGATTTTACTTTTTATTCATAAAAAAATAATTTAATAAATGAATGATTTATTTTGTATTAGTTAGATTGTTTGACTTATCTTGGTGTTTATTGTCACAACGTTTCGGCCGATATAAACCCGACCTTACCCTAACCTGACAGGTACACTATCTTTTCCAATTTGTGAACCAAAACCTAATAGTCGAACTTGGGAAACTGGACGGAATTTGTAACTAAAACCTGTATATAATCCACAGAAGTAGATTGTTGTCATCCAGTCAGCCCTGAACCGGTAGAAGTTCTAATTAATTAATAATTAGGTTATTCTTAGTTATTATCGCCTGTAGTAAGAATTGAACCTTCAATCCTTAGAAGTATCTCCCTTAAAACTGATTGTTAATAGACGTATTATCCGGAGGTTGAAGGTGCAATCCTTACTACAGGCGTTAATAGTAAAGAATAACATTATAATTAATTAGCACTTCTACCCGGTCATGTGTGACATAACTAGCACAATTTCCCATGGTGAATTGACTAAAAGGTTCAGTTTGAAATTTTATATAGGTTCCCGAGTTCGACATAAACCTTCCCATGTTTGAAAATATGCGGAAGTTACATCGGTCGAAACGTTGTGAAAATAATAACCAATTAGAGAATAGAAATCCGAATAATAAAAATCAATTCCCATCTAAAAAAAAAATCGAAACGTTTTTTTTTTATATTGTTCAAACATTTTTTAACTAACAAATTATAGTTAAATCCTATTTTAGTCATGTAAATTATTTAAAGTGAAATTGTTTTTGCCATTACTCTCGAACAAGTTGTGCGTGAGATATGGTGTCGAAAATATGTCTTTCTTTTTGCAAGGCCTTTATTTAATATACGTTTAAACTTTATTTAATATACAGTTAAACTTTATTCAATATACGGTTAAACTTAGTGATCTTTCGTCAACTAATAAAATACAATGGTAAACATGTAAGCAAAAACTTAATTCAACACAAAGTTCCTAGTTTTCGCCTTGACTTTCTTATAAAGTTGACATTTTCAGCAGGATACGACACTGAATTCTACACTTTATATCACATTCAAGAATATGTTAGACGGTTGCACAACACACAACATTCCACCAGAATCGGAGACTCGTCGCTACGATAGGCGACAGTTCTCCGTCGGCCTTTGTGCGACTGTCTCTAAGTTGCGCATGCGCACAGTAGTACACATTAAGTAGGTGTAACTGTGAATCTCACAGCTCCATGCTAGGTTTAAAAATGTTCTTTACATGAATTTGGTGATGGCTACCGACATTAAACTTAAGGATTGTATAATGTACACGTAAAAAGAATTAAAGAAAAACGGACGTATTAATTTAATTTGTTCGATAATATTGTGCAGAAATGAATTGGGGGTGCTGCACAGTTCTATGCACGAGCCGCGACTGGTCGTGAGAAACGAATATATAACATATTACCATCCAAAGAAGAGGTAATGCCTAGGAAAATGTATATTGCGAATAAAAATATACTATACTAGCTACAAAGTATCCCTCACAAATGGAGGTGGTAATGCCTAGTCGGATGTATCAATTCCACGGAACAAATACTACACCCCCTCCAAATAACGGGTTTAATAATGTTTTCGAGTATAATTCCATGGCAACACACAAGATACAACACTATCCTTTCCCGCAAAAAAAAAACGAGACAGTAGTCTCTGGAAAGATGCTACTATGACAACAGAATGAACATATACTTCGTTACCACCTCTCTCAAACAAGGATGCAATATATCAGAGGGTTATCCGCCTCTTTCCAAAGACGTATGTATTTCCTGAGAAGAACTTCTCCTGACAATATAGCCGATACTACACAAAGTATACCTATTAAATAGTAATAGTATCCCTATTAAAAGGTAACACAATAAAGGATTAAACAATTTTGTTTTATTCATTACAGAATTTCGTGTTATATAAACATTATTTTTTCATTGTTCCTTGGGATCTTTACTTCTATAACGAATTCGGGATAACTAAGTTAGGATGAGCTCAAGAGTAAAGGTGGTATTGTGGTACTGGTTAAGACTTTTTGTTAGTTAAGGATATGTAACGATGTCTACGTTCCTTACACTCGTGATGACTGTGTGCTTAATCTGTTCTAACTGTAAAATTTAATATTTTATGAAAATAAATAATTTAAAATGCAGTATATGTCAGCAGCAACACAGCAACATCAGATGTTTTACTAACGATAAAACTATTAAATATAAGATGACAATGCCAACTACAAATGAAAGAATATTAATCTATTAGAAATAGTTTTACAAACCCGGGTATTGATTACTGTATATATATACATATATATATACACGGCATTACAACATGTTATGCTTATAATTAAGAATACATCTTTTTAATATTAATATAGTTCGGATAGATGGAAAATACGTTCCCATGTATTAATTTCGGTTACTTACAAACATAAGTGTTATTGTCACGTGAAACTTGGGCGGAAAAATATAGCCGCTATATTTATAAACGAAAAAACTGTTCTATCTAAGCAAAGAAATTACTCTCTTTTCATATTTTTTTAGTTTAAGAAGAAATGTGTACAAACTTAAATTATAGATCTCATAATAGGAATTAATTCCAGATAAAAAACAGTAGTTTGATATTATTGTTAATAGAATAGTCTGAAAGCAATTATTTATTTATTTCAGTCACGTATATTTAACAAAAATAGAAGCATGTTATAGTGGGTGCTTAGTTGATTGATGGGAAGAGAGAGAAATGATGATGACAGGATTTAAGGATTTATTAAAAAGAAAACATAACTTTGAAATAAAACAAATAAAAATTGAAACCGAAAAATCAATTGTATGTTTTGGTATTGTAATTATATTTTTTCAAAACAAATGCTTAGCTGAAATTTAAAGACGAAATGAAAAGTTAGTTTTCAAAATCTACAATTTCTGGAACTGACTTGAGACATTCTATGTGCTCTTTTACCTAATAAATAAAAATTGTAATTCGCTTCGACAACGAATATAGATGAAAATAATTTATTCAAATATTAATTAAGAACCCTTTTACAACATTATTTTATTTTCTATAAATTCGTCTTAATGAATATAATTAATATTACTATCGACGACACTATTTCGTGTATATATATATATATATATATATATATATATATATATATATATATATATATATATATATATATAATATGAATATACCAATGATAGATTCGTATCTCAGAATGTTTATTTATTAGACAATCTGTATTCAAATAATATGAAAAGTAGGGAAACTATCGCTGTCTGTGAGTGTTTATAGCTTACCATATATACATCATTTAAAATGGTTATGTTGCATCATGGGATTAAATAAGTATAACCCGTTTAATAAATGGAAAAACACTTTTGCATTTACTCATTTGGATAAATGTGTGTGTAAACACCCAGTAGTACGTAATCTATGAGATGTTTATGTAAAATCACATATTTAAAGAATTCGTATATAAATTTGAAAGAAGATCCTATTATCTTTGCGTGTGTCGGTGCTGAAAAATAGTCGCAAACAAAATTGAATGCACTTGTTGACCCCTATGCATAAAAAATAAATGAATGACTGTTTCGCTTGACTCACTCTTCATCATCAAATATTATTGTCATCACAAGTAATAGGTTTTCTATGTGTAATTTTCACTGGATGTAAATGGATACGTGTGTACATACATACACATCTATATAACGGGTGACCAAGAAGTGACTAAAAGGTTTCAAAATACTGGTATCTTCTCATTAATAATTATTTTTCATTTGATTTCAGATATTGTAAAGAAAGTGATTTATGAATAATTCATGAATATGTATAACATTGAAAAACGTACCTAAATTGTTAAAGAGCTTTATACCAGTCAAGGGTCAATTAATTTTACACAAAACAGCTCATCGTCGGAATTTTCAGGTGAGCTATGGTCCAAATAACAACATATATCGAAGCATGGTTCATCATTAAAAGTGAATGGAGCAGTACGAGATCTTCCGCGCCCAGGAAAATCTTGCAGTGTCACAGCTAATGAAAGCAGGACAAGAGTAAGATAAATTGTAAGACAGAATCCTGAAACATCGACACGACGATGTTTAAAAGAACTTGTGATATACCTTAGTTTTTTTTTATTCAAAATATCCTGCGGTGCTTAAGACTTTTCCTTTAGATCATGCAGCTGGTTCAATACTTAACCCCCGAACATTACCAACCTAATCGGTAATATGCAGTTACAGTTCAATATTTGGTTGGCAATGACAGCTTTTCTGAAGAAATTTCATGACTTCAAATGAATCTCATTTTCATTGGAATGGACTCGTTAACACACAAAATCGGAAGGCGATTTACCAAAAAAATAGTTAAAGCTCACAAAGTTCACGGTATAAGTTGCACTGACGGCGGAGGATATTATTTGGCCATATTTATTTGAGCATAAACACGGATATGATGTCACTGTGACTTGAGTACGCTAGCAAACCATCATTGATAACAGGGCACATGAATTCAAAATATGTCAAAATTGTATTTCTAAATTATTGAGATGAGGATTTACAATTCGTATAATTTTGGTTATTCGAATTACATTTCTCATCTTGGGTGTTATTATCACAACGTTTCGACTGCTGTTCCTTCGGGAATCTGGACGAAATTTAAAACGAAACCATTTATTCAAGCCACCGTGTAGCATGCTCTTGTTCTGTCAGCGATGACTGGGAGAATTATTCAGTAATTCGCAATTTTTCGTATCGCCCGCACCGAGGATTGCCCCTTCAACCTTCAGATGACTATCACTTAAAACTGAATTTAACTTAGTACTATATCTGCAAAAACCCGTGGCGCAGTTTATATAGCACTAAGTTAAATTCAGTTCTAAGTTATAATCATCGTAAGGTTGAAGATTCAATCATCGGTGCGGGCGATACGAAGAATTGCTAATTATTGTAGACTTCTACCAGTACTGGCTGACGGACTGAAAGCATGTTACGCCTGTTGAATAAATACAGGGTTCCGTTCGAAATTCCGGACAGAAATATTCCCGATATTGAAGAGAGACACCCGAAGAAGACCGGATGGTAACAGTGGCCGAAACGATAGATGATAACACTCAAGATAAGAAATGTAGTCCGAATAACCAAAAGTATACACATGTCTGAAGTATGCTTCCGACAAGTTGGAGCCACAGCATATACCGATTAAGAGACCGAACAGTAGATGAGGAAATGTGTGGCAGCAAGATTATCTATCGCTTGGCAATTTCAATTGGCTTTCACGTTTCCCAGATTTGACTATCCCTGGCTTTTTCATTAACACACCTTAAACTCCACATAAATTGAAGTAACAACATCAGGAATGAATTATAATCGAGTAACCCTGTATAACCCTTACTTGAACTGACGGCATTTGGGATTAGTAAAATCAATAAATTTTCTGAAGCTAAACAAATAATTTTGTGAGCCACATGAAAGAGGTATTAACTATTATTTATGCTGCACTCTATACAGGTACAGCTTACGTAAACAGTAAAATATGTAAACACACAGAAAACGACACTCAAAACAAAAGGACACCAAAACATGGAAAATACCACATAAATATGTAACAACTTATCACGTCTGGTTAGGTTTAGATGCAGCATCTGCAATTTTTTTGGGGGGGAAACGATGACACCTAATCTCTTTAGACCACCACTATGCGTTTCTTATATTTTGTCCAATGTCATGAAGAAAATAAAGCTGACCCTCAATGTTAGTCAGCATCAAAGAACAACTAGATAGTATATAACGTAAATCTTGACAAATACAAACATTGACTGAAATATATTACATATTTTAGTAAATATAATTTGGATTAATGCACGCTATTTCTTGTAAGTAAAAACACACATGCCCATTACGTGTTCAATGTAATATATATATATATATATATATATATATATATATATATATATATAAAATATATATACATATATATATATATATATATATATATATATAAAATATATATACATATATATATATATATATAAAATATATATATACATATATATATATATATATACATATACATATACATATATACATACATATATATATATATGTATATATATATATATATATATATTATATTGGTACAACTTCAAATATTCAAAGATATTACTTTGAATTTAAGACACACACATCGAATATAAGAACTAAATATGCAAAACGATAACTATATTTACGCACGTTAAAAATATTCACATTTTGTTATTATCACATTTATTCATAGTACCTTTCCAAAAACATAAATGAATTATCTACATATTCTCAACATCTAAAAATTTGAACGAAGACAGCGAAAGCCAGAGTATATCATGAGAATCATATTAATATTCAATCAATTATCATTAAACATTTATTTATTTAAAAAGACAGGAGATGCATTTTAATTTATTTCTTAAGTTTTCAAAGTATTTCATACGACATCAATAAGCATTGTACCGAAAAAATAAAGGAGTCAGCTATATTTATGTTCAAACAGAATAAGAGGAAAACTTAAATTAAAACCATGAACTATTGAAAATAACAGTAACAATTGAAAATATATAGATTCAATGTTGTTCCTAATTATGAATTAGATGTGCATGGATAGTTTTATTATTATATGTGTGTGCCTGCCATTTGCTAGCACTCTTTAGAGAGATGCGCGTTTAAAAGTAGCTCTTTCGGAAGCAGACCCCAAAATTGTAAAGTGCACATAAATAAGACAATGTGGTTACATTACACACTGTGTACCCTGCAATATATATTTGTAATTCATACTGATTATATAAATAGTTTAGAAACGATGCATATATATATATATGTATATATATATATATATATATATATATATACATACGCGCTATCACAAGCACACACACACACACATATATATATATATATATATATATGATGTATATATTCTGGTTGTATACTCAGACTACAGTATTTAAGCTCAATTGATATTAGCCAATTTTGATTTTCTAAGATGTAAGTTAGCAGAAGATATAAATTGATATATTTTCCTACCAAAATGAGGTCTCGTATAACACAAAATTAGGACTAATTAAAACACGATTAAAATTGAGGTAATCACAACTTTACGTCTCGCTGATATCTTAATAAATATCTAAACGTTTCTTAAACTGAAAGCAATTGGTTAGATACAGATAGATATTAGTAAAAACAAACAACTTAATTTTTCATTTTATCATAAATAATTATGGTATCAAACTGTCTTAATATAATAATATTATAATAGAGTTGATTTCAAAGAAATTTGCTTGTCTCTCTAGAATAATAATTGCATATTTTCTTCTGTAAGTAGTTGCATTTGTTGGTTATTCTTGTGAGTATTTTTAAAAGAAAAAGTTACCAATGTCTAGAGCGAAAAATTAATATTTTCGTGTACATATTTGATATTAAGTCAATATTTTATTCTTTAAACGTCAAGATTAACTTTGATATAATTCAGATCTGTAACTAGGAACTTTCTCATTGTATTGTTATGACGAAACAGCTGTTTTTTTTAAACTAAAACATATTCATACAAAAACTTGTTATTGTCAGTAAATATCTCAATGTGTGCAAACATCTGGAAAATATAATGATAGATACATTGTGTTTATTCATAATAACAAGTATTCATATGGGTAATTGTTCCAAAGTAGTGTTGTCTGATCTCCCCGCTTTCATATAAATCTACCTAAACCATATATATCCAATCACAGTCTTTAACTTATACTTAAACCCCTTAAACTCCTTGATTACTTGCTTCATCGGTAAGTTTGCAACGACCTTGATTATGGCAGTCCTAAGGGAGTTGACAGTATTTTATGCATGCTTGTTAGACTGGCTTAAATACGCCCCATAATACCCAGTCAAAAGGATTACAGTTTTGGCTACTAGTGTCCAGATTCTTGTCACACTAAGCCTAGATTAAATTATACGTATGGGCAGGGGTCCTGTCCAGTTGGAAGACAAATCGCGTTACTGTAGTTACCTGCATAATCCATGGATTTACAATATTATTCAGGCATCTACGTAGACCTGCGTCGTCACTGTATGGCATTGTTCAAAGAAGTGTGGAGGTATGAAATTCACTTCACTATAGATCACGGGAAGGAAACTTGGTGTTGACAATAACA
>OY744521.1:143382263-143392263 GCA_963556195.1 Sepiola atlantica
CACAATAAGTAAGGGATAGATGCTCCAAGTATGCCGATAGTGTTCGAAAGATCTTCTTCTCAAACAGATTTATTAATGCTTTGCACAAAGTAATTCCTTATGTACAGCTTTTGTTGATACCATCTGATTAGTGAACAACGAACTAGAACAGATGCACAGTTCGATAAGTTGTTACTCGACGATAGTTTTTCAATCAAGTATCTTAGTAAAACACACCATGTATTGTAAAAATATAAAATGTTGCGGTTCGCAAATGTTGCTACTTGAAATAATTTACATTTATCACAATATTTTAAGTTGGTTATTTATCAAATACATTAACAAAAGTTGAGTAACACGAATTAATATTTAAGCATGAACATTGTCCAATACACATATAGATCCCTACAAAAAATAGCTGATAGAATGGCACTTCGTTTACTTTTATTAGCTTGAACATAGTTCAAAGAAAAAAAACAAATAATTTAATCGCTATCAACAATATGAGTCGAAGGCAATAATATCCATGAAATTATGTAGAATTGAAGTTAGTAATGACTGATGTGTAAGAACACATGTCACCAGAGTGGTGTCATACTGTAATTAGTAAGTTACTAAACCGAATAAAAGTATGTGCGTTCAATTGAAGGTAACTTATCTTTGGCTTTCAACATATACTCTAATTTTCGAAACACGTTTTAATATCGAGTTCTAACATAAATTTAAAAACATTTTTAAAAACTCAATCATTCTTGAATATATTTCAAAATGTATTTTCAAAGCTGTGTTTATAAACTCACATTCACGTATTAAAAATACACACACTACTCAGCAAGACTTCAAGGTTAATTCATGTTTTTAATGTGTACATATACAGGGTGGGCAAAAATAAGGGTCCTATTTTTAAAAATTCATAACTTTTTTATTTATTGATTTTTTTTTTTTTTTTTTTTAGAATAAGTAAAGGACCCCTTCCGAAGCAAGCATGAGCCGTATTAGCCCTAAGGAACGTACCCTCATTTAGAAAACATTATTTTTGCTTAAAAAACTCAAAACAGTGTAAAAAACAATACTTTAGTTTTTGTAAGTTTTAAGAAGTGTTTTTCGGCTAAAATTTGTTTTGTTTATTTCAAAAAATCTCGGAAGGGTCAGTCTACACACACATAAAGTTTGGTGAGTTTAACTTTTATTTTGTGGAAGTTATTCAAATTCAAGTTATTCAAATTTAAAGATAGGACCCTTATTTTGGCCCACCCTGTATAAATATTTTTAATGACAAATTCCAACTTAGGAGAAGCATGGCCTTAAAAAAAACATGCTATAACACTATCACCCAAATATATGGTTATTATATAAGCAAACAATATTTTGTTAAGTATAAAGTGTCAAACAGAAAAAAATACAACGCAAAATCTGTAAGTTATCTGCAAAAAACTGTAAATGCCATTTAACTGAAATGTTCTAGTGCATATTCATATATTTGAAAACACAGTAAGAGAAATTGCATATAGCACCATGTTCACGATTAAGCAAAGCACATCAGTTTTAAAATCCCGTCTGCAATTTATTTATATGTGTGTTTATATATATATATATATATATATATATATATATATATATATATGTGTGTGTGTGGGGGGGGGTGTATATATATATGTATATGTGCTCATGCACACATGACAAACCATATATATATATATATATATATATAGTAAAAAAGAAGTTGTAAATTAACTACCATCAAAGCTTGTAATAAATGCAATATTTATTTTATTTAAATGAAAAGACACAATCGAAACCGGTTTTTTTTTCTTTTTTTTTCTATTAACTGTCATTTTCTTTATAGTTTATAGTTATACATATATTTCGCTAATAATATTAGGCTCATCAGTGTGTTTGAAATTCCGATGTAATTGGGAAACCAGCTTCAGTTGGTGTTAGCCTGCGAGTGAGATGTCGTTTGTTTTTGTTTTTTTCCACTTTCGTGTGAAAACACGCCAAGCACGTGGACTGTTATAGTTTTGAAATGTTCATGCATTTTTTTAAGCATCTGAATGAAATTTAGTAAAAAAGAAGGGGTAAATTAACTTTCATCAAAACTTGTAATAGATGCAATATTTATTTTATTTAAAAGAAAAGACAAAATCGAAACCGATGTTTCTCTTTTTTTATATAAACTGTCATTTTTTTTATAGTTTATAGTTATACATATATTTCGCTAATAATATAAGCCTCATCAGTGTGTTTGAAATTCCGATGTAATTGGGAAACCAGCTTCAGTTGGTGTTAGCCGGCGAGTGAGATGTCGTTTGTTTTTGTTTTTTCCACTCTCGTATGAAAACACGCCAAGCACGTGGACTGTTATCGTTTTGAAAGGTTCATACATTTTTTTAAGCATCTGAATCAAATTTAGTAAAAAAGAAGTGGTAAATCAACTACCATCAAAGCTTGTAATAGATGCAATATTTATTTTATTTAAAAGAAAAGACAAAATCGAAACCGATTTTTTTTTCTATAAACTGTCATTTTTTTTATAGTTTATAGTTATACATATATTTCGCTAATAATAATAGCCCCATCAGTGTGTTTGCAATTCCGATGTAATTGGGAAACCAGCTTCAGTTATTGTTAGCCGGCGAGTGAGATGTCGTTTGTTTTTTGAAAAAAAAAATGACAGTTTATAGAAAAAAAGAAAAAAAATCCGTTTCGATTTTGTCTTTTCTTTTAAATAAAATAAATATTGCATCTATTACAAGCTTTGATGGTAGTAAATTTACCACTTCTTTTTTACTAAATTTCATTCAGATGCTTATAAAAAAGTATGAACCTTTCAAAACTATATATATATATATATATATATATATATATATACACACCTCAATTTGTATATGCATACATTCATATGTGTTTATAGTAAAAATACATATATTATATACGTATAACTGGCGGGGCTTTTTAACTCCTCAATGAATGCATATACACATGTGTATGACTTGCAGGCAATGCATCAACTTACTTATGAATAACTGTGATACATCAAAATATGATGATCCACAATAACTTCTTCAAAAATACACGATATGTAGTCATATATGTTTTGATATATATATATATATATATATATATATATATATATATGCATAAATACATGAGTATACCTTATTTGTATATCCATGCATATACATATACATACGTACACACATACGCCTATATATGAATAGATCAAATATATGTATGTGCACTAATATGTTAACAGAAGCATATATATATATTCACGAACTTATACATCTAGAGCAGATAAAACACACATTAACATAGTCTACTAATTTGTACATATATATATATATATATATATATATATATATATATATATATATATATATACACACACATATATATATATATATATATATATATATATGTATATATATATATATATGTATCTATCTATATATATATATATATATATATATATATATATATATATATATATATATATGTGTGTGTGGATGTGTATGTATTGTGAAAGTTAGATATGTTTATATTTGTAAATATTTATATGTACAGATTTTACTCCTAAACAAATTAACTAAGTCGGGGGCCGAATGTGGCGTGTATTAAACTTTTTTTTTTCATTCGATTCATACGATAGAAACTAAATACTATTTATAATATGATGTGCCTACAATAATAACACGGATGTATATATATATATATATATATATATATATATATATATACATACATATATATATATATATATATATATATATATATATATATTTATACTCATATGTATATATATAGAAATAGAAAAGGAGTTAATATTTTAATAAATGAAAATAAATAAAAGAAAACTAACATCGTTTGCATGTCAAATGAAGAGAACAGAAAAAGATAAGTATTGATATATTTATCTACGAATCTATTTTATTCAAATATTTCTAAAAAGGAGTAATTTGAAAAAAAGCATCGCAGTTTTTATTTGAAAATAATGTTTTGACTATATTTTTCGAAATGGGCGTTACAACTATAAGTATATCATCTGTCTTTGAAGTGAAATTAATGTTTTTTCTTCATACGATTTGATATCCTGTGAAGTGGGATTTAATAAAGTGGGATATATAGTATTCACGGTTTGCTGTTTATATATATATGTATATATATATATATATATATATATATATATATATATAAAATATAGCGACATTACACAAATGTCGCTCTATTTACACCACCACAGATTAAGTGCCTTTTCAATTTTACTAACCGAAAAATTGAATAGAAAACATAGCCATCTTCATACGTTTCCTCAAGAAAACATACACGCATACCTGAGTCGAACACTAAAATAATTTACCAAAACACACATCATAAAATGCATATGTATATATAGACTTAATAAAGTAGATGCACTAGACATACCGGTCCAATGAATAACGTACACAACTTCGATGGAAAGATATAAATATATTCCCCCATCTAGTGTTTTTATTAGATACTTAACCGATCTCCCGGATTTACCAAAGGAACATCACGCCACGCACAGGCATACACACACACTATATATATATATATATATATATATATATATATATATATATATATATATATATATATATATATATATATATATATATACATATATTTATAAATAAATATTAATTATTTAAATACCTACAGACATCGATGTTTCATGCTAACGCAATCTTCAGTGTAGGAACTAATTCTAAACGATCGAACACAAATCGCCACTGATTCGTAGTCGAGGATCTTATCCATCGGCCATAGCCAATTAGTTTGTTAATATAGAGGAATTTTAAATGTAAATAGCGAATCGGTTGCTATGTGCCAAGCAGTATAGAGTGATCTACGAAACGGCGTTCGGATCGTGCATATAGCTATTCGCACTGCATGTTATTAAAGTTACTCGAGAGTGCCCAGCCTTTGTGGGAGGGTGCTGATAAACAATAATATTTTTATAAATAAATATTAATTATTTAAATACCCACAGACATCGATGTTTCATGCTAACGCAATCTTCAGTGTAGGAACGAATTCTCAACGGTCGATGGGCGCGAACCCCGAACACAAATCGCCCCTGATTCGTAGTCGAGGATCTTATCCATCGGTCATAGCCAATTAGTTAGTAAATATAGAGGAATTTTAAATGTAAATAGCGAATCGGTTGCTATGTACCAAGCAGTATAGAGTATATATATATATATATATATATATATATATATATATATATATATATATATATATATATATATATATATATATATATACATACGAGGTGTGTTCAATAAGTTATAGCCATGCCCCTATATACATAGGAGTAGATTAATGACACTTAGCACAATTATTAGTATTTCTCTACATAGGTAACACCCAAAGTTATGCATTTCTCTCATCGTTTGGTGCAGCTCTGGACACCGTTTTTTGTATAAATCTATTCTAACCATGCTATTAATCTATAAATCAGGGCTGTATAATCTAGGAAACGCTTACCTTTCAAAAACAACTTCATGGCTGGAAAGAGATGGAAGTCAGAGAGTGTAAGGTCAGGAGGGTAAGGGGTGGGGATGATTTCGTGCTTCTGATCTGGCGATATGCGAGTTGTGGAGCGTTTTATTTAAACAGGATGGTACCTCTGCTGATCTTGCCCCGCCTCTTGGTTTTAATAGCTTCTCTTAATTTAATCAAAATATAGCGTAATAGATTCATATAATTGTGGTACCTTTTGCCAGAAAATCTGTCATCATTACTCCGTCCTGGTCCCAGAAGACTGTGAGCATGATCTTGCCAGCGGAGGGCTGCACCCTTGGTTAGTACAAGTGCTTCCACTGTATTAACTGGGCTTTGGTCTCTGGATCATAGTGATGAACCCAAGTTTCATCCTGTGTAATCGGTATTTTGAAAAACTTTGACTCATATTCTTGGCATATTTCCAAATTTATCCTCGAGCACTCGACGCGTTCTTGGTTCTGAAAAGGTGCGAGCAACCTGGGAATCCAACTAATGCATATGCAAATTGTCATGAATGATAGTTTAAACAGCTCCTGTACTAATCTTGCCACTTTGGTGAATAGTAATATGTCGATCTTCGAAAATGACAGCCTCAACTGACGGACAGATGCCTCATCAGTTGCAGAAGAGCTGTTTCCACAGACATCCGGCCATGTTTGAATTCACGATGCCAACGTTTTTGAACGCCATATGATCGGTTTTTCGTCATTTTATCAAAAGTCTCCTTTGGTGTGCGGCCTTTTCAATACAAAACCCAGTTCACTGCGCGATACTCAACTGTATCCATTTAACACCTGACTACGGTCAACCACCTGTAAATCAGAAACCACAATTAGTTCAGAACTGTTTTTTGAAACATAACCCATACTGATATAAATCATTACGCATGAAAAATTTCATCTAGACCAGACAAATGGAAGTTGGTCAGGGGCACTACTTATTGAACGCCCTTATATATATATATGTATATATATGTATATATATATATATATATATATATATATATATATATATATATGTGTGTGTGTGTGTGTGTGTATTCTTTGGTCTGCAGAGGTTGACTCTCTGTGAACAGCAACACCGAAACCTGTATTCACATATGTAATCAATAATGTATGTATAAATAAATATGTATACTTAAGTACAGCTCTACTGAGCATCTTTTATAAACACTGGAGTTTCAACGGATTTACATCTACATTAAGTAATACAATACGTGTACTATATATATATATATATATATATATATATATATATATATATGCACGCGCGTGTGTGTATGTACGTAGGAAAAGTGTAAATTACCTTCTAGATACATACTTGAGTGTCGTTGGTCTCTCTGTACAAGCGTTTTACAGGAAAACCTGACATGAGAATACTTCATCCCACATGTGAACCCTGAACAACTATTAAAAATAACATAATATTCGAAGCACAAATAAAATCACATCGACATTGGCTCATACGATGAATTGTGCACCTTCTTTACTTATGCTACCTCAAGTACTAGCACTAAACGGAATACTCCACCAGACTAAATTATTTTTTGTCCTGTAATCCGGTAAGATTAAGTAATCAAAAGAAAGATACACTATAATATATTAACAGGTCAATTGTGGAGAGGAAAAATTAATGTTCTTTCACTTCATTACTAACTCAACTTTTTGCAGGTACTAGAGAACTTCAATGAAATATTTGAATATCCATGTATCTCATAGACATGGCAAGTTTTAGCCCCTTGATTTCTGTGAACTTCGACTGAAGTAACATGAAACACATATATATATATATATAGGTTGTGGGCTGCGGCGTTGTCTGATTGTGGAAATAATTATATATATATATATATATATGTATATATATATATATATATATATATATATATATATTCGAACTTATATATACTTTAGGCATGTCACTGTGCTTTTTGCAATCCTGTCTTTAACTAATACGCGCAAAGTTGGTATATTTATAGAGATATCGTATTCACAATCTATTATCTGTCTTAAAGTAACGTCGCACTATCTGCTTGTTTTTTTTTCAAATGGCTTGGTGCAACCCCTTAGGTGTATTCGATTGCAGATTGTTGCACGAATCGAATCTCGTCACCAATATCCCTCTCGATGCCACACCTGTTCCACGTCCGGGCACTCAATGCTAAACAGCAGAGAAAATGTCACTTGAGGTTCGCGGCAGAATTAGCCACTAATTGTATTTCAGGCTGGCTTAGAGAGCGAACTATGTAAACACGAGCGTCGGCAGCGTGATAATATGCACTTGCGTAGATCAGTTTGTTTGATATAAAGGAAATTATTCGATCTTTCCAGGCGAGAAAGTCAGCGCACACACATGAATGATATATGGAGGTTTAGAAAGAAGCATGTGTTTTTTTCTTGTGCGCAAACAGGTGCGTATTTGCGATAAGTAGAAAATGAGAAGTCGTCGGGGAGGGCGTGTATGACTCAGATAAAGATTTCGAGTCTGAAATCTTGAGTGTTGAAGCCAGGGAATTAGGAGTTATGGCCGCGAAGAAGAACAAGTGGCCACTGACTCCTTGCCAAATGAATGATCCGTATTATATATAAACAAGGCCATGAAAATAACAAAGATATGTTGCGTGAACCATGAATTTTAATATATATTAAGATATTATAATAAATATATTAAACAATTCCCGACATTGATAATCGTAATATTTATTTTTATTGGCTACAGTAATGTCATTCATTTGTTCTGATTTATTTGTAAAATCTGCAAGATAAAAAATAATAATTCTTGTTTTATGTGCTTTTATTTCTCACTTGTTCCCTGGCTTACGTGTTGACTATATTTATGTTTCTCTTGTAATTTTGTGATGGAAACAAACGTTTTACAGCAAAGCATACGATATAATAAATGTTCCTTTTCGCAGTTAAATCGCACTCGTTCATAACTTAAAAGAACAAGTCACATATAGACTTGTCTTAAGGTAAAATTATTCATATAGTAAAGACAATTTTCAGTGGGACAGAATTGCAGAGATAAAGAAATAGAAATACTGTAAAAGTTAGTATATACAAAAGTAAATTAAATGTTATAGACGACCGAATGAAATGCAAGATATAACCGAATATACACTCACTGGTAAGAAACCATCCTGTACTGAACTTACAAGTAGAAGCTTCTTTCTATGATCAGTGCCACGTCATGCAGCGGACTATATTGTTTGAACTTATTTTCGGCGCAGTGGAATATTCTGGGTATACTGTGTACTATGTTTCGTGGATTAAGTCCATGTAGTAATTTTGGCGAATATATATTAGAATGCATATTTATTAAAATGGTGTGAAAATGAGCTAGCGATTGTCCAAATAAAATATCTATATCAATATTTGTTTTCAAATAAGTGTTGAAATCTATACGAAAATATTCGTTAGCTGCTGCTTATTAGACAACATTTGCAAACGAACAAGGAATGAAAATTCCGGGTTAGGTGCATTTCGCTACTGTATTAAATCGTAAAGACCACAACAGAAGCGAACAGATTCTGAGTCGGTGTAACTTGTTATTAAGGCCGCGAAAAATCCAATAGGTCAATAACGTACAGCCAGTTTTTAATTCACACAAGAAACAAGAGAAACCGAAAAAAGTCGTCAAGCCATAAACAGTGTCTACAAGCGAACACTACTTCTTCAGACGGTATATACCAGTCTGGGCTCCGTCCTCGACAATTAGTTTGAGAGAGATTTGGCGATGCCCGTAGCCATTTATCTGTCGAACTGTTGTATTAGTCATGGATCATTCTGGGAAGTCTACTAGTCAACATCTCAGCTTCGCTGTTTAAGAATAAGTTAGTTAATTGCTAACTGCTTGAGGCGCCTCAACCCGGAAATTCTGACCAGATTAGCTAGGCAGTTTTTCAGATGTCAGCATTCCACAACTGTAAGGCGCTGGCTTATTTTTCTACTTTTTTTTATGACTTTGTGCTACATCATTTATAGTACGAAGGATGTAAATCCCGAGTCTACAAAACTAAAGTTATTTTTAACAATTATGAGATCGCTATACAACCGGTACCGAAATCGTGGTATATCACATACAAGGGGAAGAGAAATGGGCTCCGTTTGTATAAATAAATAAAGTACGAATAAAAACAAGAAAAAAAGTTGAAAATAAAAATGAAATATGAGAACAGACAAAACACAAAAACATATAAAGAAACAGATTAATAAACAAACAGGGGCAAATGACACAGTATCAGGTGGAAGTTATTTCGTATCGTATGAACTAGCACACACACGGTGATAACATTTGGCAACTAAAAGGCAGTCAATCACGAATTAAATAATACGAAAGAAGAATACATCAGAAAACATTAGGCTGTCTAATAAACTAAACATTGAAATATAAAAATACAATAAAGAGAGTAATAAAGAAAAATCATAAAAATGAGAAATAAAAATAAAAACTTTAAGATATAACGAACAAAAAGTAAACAATAAAATAAGAC
>OY744521.1:143394763-143427263 GCA_963556195.1 Sepiola atlantica
TGAAATTAACAACATAAAGGGAAATATTTATCTAAGAAAATACAAGCGAGAGATCCCCCCTCCACGAGTGATTAGAAAATAATTGTTAACTAACTACAATGAAGTAATGATTGCTCTCTCTCCCTCTTTCTCGACGTAGTGAATATCTCCTATTTGATTTGATAACTAACGCTTGAAATAAAAACTGAAGTGGAAAGTTAAAGGGATTGTTTGTCTTCGGGGTCCGACCCGACTATGGAGTGTTGTTGCAACGGCGAGGAACCACGGCAGTGCGGAAGAGAAGAAAAAATCCAACCACTAGACGACACGACCCTCTACAAGGCGAAAGAGAAAACTAAAGGTATGCAAACAGTATATCAATAATGTGATGTATGATGTTTTTAAAATTACGAGTATATAATGTGAACTGCCACGGCCCTTTCAGGGACGAGTATAACACAGGAGTAAAGTCACGGCTCATTTGAGAATAAGTAGTATACGAAATGAGTACTGCCACGGCCCGTATCGGAAGAGAGATACAAAACGCGCACTGCCGCGGTCCAGGAGGAGTAGCCAAACAAACACCCACTGTGGTTGCTGGAACCGGGACTTTCTTAAAATAAAATAAAAGAAAGAAAATGTTTGAACTTGTGTTCATATAGTGTAGAAAGCGGGCGTGGTCAGCGAAGACAGAGGGGGAACTACAAACAGTAAGTAGAATGACGTTGTATTTTTGTAGAAAAAAAGATGCGATGTGCCGTAAAAGTAGAAAAAAGGCGCGATGTGCCGTGAACATTAAGACAGGATACAAACTTGATGAATTCATATTTCCCATTTAAGTAAACCAGAGAAAAACCACCACCCTTATTATGAAAAAATTATGTTTATTTCATCTCTTTAGTCTAGAAGAAAATTTACAACCACTTAATCACAAACACAGACTCTATATATATATATATATATATATATATATATATATATATATATATTTAGTAAGTTATGAAAATATATGCATGGCAATTAACCTAAAACGGCTTCAGAGTTTCATCCCTGTAGGGAATCGTCAGGTTAAAATTGGCATGAAAATATTTTCATAAATGACTACCTAGCCCTATTCAAATATTGAGCACTGTTAAAGTAAACACTATTAATCGATATATAAAATAGTATATCTCTTTATAACAAGTTATGTTGATACATGAAATAATATACATGAAATAATATATATATATATATATATATATATATATATATATATATACTTTTTTAACTGTCACTTACTGCATCGATTGCGGACGCATTTCCCGACTGGATATTTTTTTCGTTTTTGGACTGCCACTCACCATAGGGATCAATCGTCAATCAACCTCTCGGATATATTTCCTGAATATGTTTTAAATTGTATTACTTGGATGAACTGCATAGCTTTAACAAAAAAAGTATATTTTTGGCTGATATATTTTATGTGTTATAAACTTTTACGCATTTTTTTATATATATTTTTATATATTTTCAAAGTGTAATGTTATTACCTTCAGTAATGTCACTGCGGTAATGGTCCTCTGAGGAGAAGAATTATCTTTGAAAACTCATGAGTTAAGGTCTTTAAGATACCTTGGCTTAAAATGTAATTCTAATAAAATTTGATTCGCACCTTATTTGATTATTTCATATCATGCTATTAATGCTCTATCCAGTATATTGAGCTTCAGTTTTTATCCGGATGTTCAATAATTAAAGATATTAGTTGCCTCTTATATCTTTGTTGGATTAACTTATATATATATATATATATATATATATATATATATATATATATATATATATATATATATTATATAAAGCTATGAAAATATATTCATGGCACACAGATACCCCCGCATTTCATCCCTGAGTTAATCTTCAGTATAATATATATATATATATATATATATATATATATATATATATATATATATATATATATATATATATATATATATATATATATGTATATATATATATGTATGGGAAGAGAAGGATGAAGGTAATCCGACGTGATGGTAAAATGAAAAAGGAAAACCAAAAACTGGATGTTTTTTATGTGTACATCAACGTTTCGTCTTTATTTATAAGACTTCATCAGGATGATGATATAGGGAAAAGATATCATGCAAGCACAGATACATGTAGGGTAGACATGTTGGGAAGAAAAATAAAATAAAATGAAAAATATGTATATGTATGTATATATATATATATATATTATATATATATATATATATATATATATATATATATATATATATATATATATATATATATATATACATACGTTTGTGTGTGTGATTCAAAGTATTTTTACCACATCTTTCTCGACACATTTGTGCGGTGAGTTTCTCTATTCATCACATTTAAATATGTATTTACTGCACTACTTGTTCAAATGAATTTTGTATATTAAAGTTATATGAACCCATTGTCATTGCTTGTTTAGTATAATTAGAGTAAAAAATATATATTCAATAGAGTGATAGTATAGGTAAATTTAACTATGATTTAATATAATGTAACGACTGTTTTATATTTTAGTTCAGTATTTTCTATAGTACGAACTAGATTTAACGCGGCAAGCAGGTAAGTGAGCATCTTTAAGAACAATAATATTTATATGTGGATACGACAATGTCGGAAATTGCATTTTTTGACTGACATATTTGATGCATACTGACAGAAGAAAAATTCGGTTTGTGGTCTGAATATCTACAAGCATTCCACTCCAAAGTGACCCGCGTTACCACCATATACGATCGTACGCCCACCTCTTCCAGCCGCTGACAACTGCTGATAGCAGCATACCCGACCACACAATAAGCATACACATTCTATATCGAATGATAACGCTTTCATTTCTTTTTCTTCTTCCGACAATTTACCATCGATTAACAGTGACGGCCCTGCTTTTCCTTTAAAGTTATATTTCACCAACGCCTTTTTTTTCTCTTCCTACAGCATCATCAGTCCTTCTGCCGGCGAAAATCCCATCTATTTTACAGCGTCGTGTGTCACGCGATGATACGAAAGACGGGAATTCCATGCGTCCTTGTACAGACATTCCAGCGCTATTTATAATCGGTGGTAAATCACGAACGAGATTAGTCATTATTTGGCGATGGGCCGACAAACTCCACTGGTCAGATAAAATGTGTAGCCATGTAAAGCACAAGTTGAATGTCTACTTATTCTATTGCTATTCCATTTTGTGTCCAAGTTCACAAGATATATTGTGTTCCGTTAATGATCTGCATGTTAATAAAATCCTTTGAACACACTTCCTGTGTCCGTGTATAGATCGGTCTCGTCTGTACGAGATTTACACATTATCAGTGTTTAACTATATTATTCATCGTGAAATAGGTTAAAAGCAATAATGGAATAGTGTAAATTACTAATAATTATCCTTTTTTAAATCCCATGAGAAAATTGATTCCAAACTTAATCTCACCACTTATGCATTCAGGATTCGCTATAACACATAAACAAATTCATGATTTGAAATGGATGTAACATTATTTAAATTGTTAAATAGAAAACTATGTCTGCATTTCACATTTACTTAATCCGCAACTACTAAAATTTGAAAATTTAGGAAATAATTTAAATTAATTAATTTTCTAAATAAATAATGAATTAGTATTACCCTATAAAAGATTTATCATAGTGTTATAATGATTTCGTTCAATTTACAGGTTCATAGAATTAACGATATAATTAAAAACTATGTAAACAACGAAAGTGATTTGATAAGGAAAAGACGAAATAGTTAAAAAAAATAGAAATTAAAGGAAATTTACAATAGCCCTGAGCAACCCGAAGTAGGTTAAGCTGACACTCAACAATATTATATAATAGAAGTAAATTCATCGCTGGTTGAGATAATACATTAAATATTTAATTGTATTATTGACATCGTGAGAAGTAGATAAGAGCCTTAAAACATTGTCATTAATTAATAGTTTAACACTTGCATGTAGACAATGGTAGGTGATTATTTTAATAACCGAATGCAAACATCGATTATGCTAAATAATTCAATAAGTCAGCCCCTTAATAAAAAAAATGAGTTCAATACACATCGCTCAACAAGTCCTACACTTAACTAATAAAACAATACATTTCAGGCAAAATTTGATTGTATTCATCAACACTTCCATTCTAGCGAGATTGACTGGTTCCAACGTTTTTCTAACAATCGATGCATTGTTTTTGTATGGAACTTTGTCTTTGGCCTTAACCTACTACTCATTTGCCATTTATTCATTATAGGTAAATCTATCTTTCAGAAAAGTTATTTTAATGTGTGAAAGCATCAGTTGCCACTTCGGGCACATTTTTACAAAAAGAGCGTATGCGGACGTAATTAGAATTGCACTCTATGTACTTTTGTCATCTTTGCAATCGACTTTTGACACGATGCATTAACTGACTTAAATAGCTCATTCTCCTTCATTTTAGCCGTTTTACAGCGATTAATTCCCTCAAACGCAGCAATAATGTAATACTATTCGCTATTTACCGTTCTTTCCTTTTCTAAGGAAATCGATGCTTTGCTCATCCAAAACTATGAAAAACACGAACTTCCTTGTTTATGCAAAATGTGTTCTAATTTGTTGACATATATTGACGCACACACACATTCATGAGTTGGAACAGTTGCGAACAACGCTTTGAACTGGATGTAAGCAAACGCGGCACCCACTTTCAATACGGCTTTCTCATTAACAAATTACCATGCAAAATGGCGAATAAACTGCATGCTAGTGCTTTTACTAATTATCTCTGCCATATGGAATGTGATTACTATTTTTTTAATATCGATATTATTCACAAAATTGTGTTGAGAAAGTAGTGTAAAATAGTCAGCCTGTTCTGTTTAGTTCGTATTAATTAATTTGCTGATTAAAAGAGATACATTGTAGGAGCCGTTAGGTTGTTTAATTTTGTTAGCGTTTATGATGAGTGCTAATTCTCGAAATCTTCGTCGACATTTATTGAAAATTAATTTCATGAGTTTAGCTTGTTACAAATTAACAGAATGATTATGTTGCAACGCATGAGAGAATTGCGCATTAAATGGTTTGCTATGTGTATAATAAATCTTATGTTATCCAATCATTTCCTTTAGTTAACGTTGACTTTTAGCAACATATATCTGATGGCAATTATTGTATGGACCATGAATATTTTAAAATACTGTACTGCTATTTTATTTCTTTCAAATGAATGATTTTGAGAAAGTCTGAAAATAAAGACGAAATTTTGATAAATATCTAACAAATGTTTTCTTACTATGTTACTTATCTATTACCGTAGAATATTTTTTACATAATTGGCTATAATATATATATATATATATATATATATATATATATATATATATATATATATATATAATATTTTTCTGAGTTAATATTAATTATTATTTCCATACCGACATGGATGTCTGATGCTTACACACTCTTCAGTGTAGGAATGATAATTCATGTCGGTCATAGGGCTCGAACCCGGTTTCCAAGTCGCCACTGACACGTAGTCGGGTATGGTTACCTCGTGCGCTATCAATTTGCATGGAATGTATGTGAGATGTAACTCTAATAACGTCAAATAAGCTGGTGATACAGTGGACGGAAAGACAGGATTCAACCACAACAGAAGTGTTAGACTATCGCATATATATATATATATATATATATATATATATATATATATATATATATATATATATATATATTTCTACCTATATATATATATATATATATATATATATATATATATATATATATATATATATAGTAAAGTATAAAGGTATACTTAAACAAGAATAAAAGGGAAATACCAGCAGAGTGCTCAATTAAATTAAATTAAGAGCGTAATATTTTTTATTTTTAAATACAGATTTTTTTTTGTGATTAAAATCCATGTCTGATTAAAATCTGTATTTAAAAATAAAATATATATATATATATATATATATATATATATACCGATGTTTATGTGTTGTGCTGGATTGTGGCTTTCGGAATTACAATGTCCGACTACTAACAATGCCCTGTCGCCATATAATAATTGTGTCATGGTATGTGTTTCTATTTTATTTGAACTAGTTTCTGAAGAGAAGTTTTAAAAGTCAAACATGTGATTAAAGAAATTTAATTTGCAAACCCAGTTTAATAATATTTATTTCAACGTTATTTTTACACAATACCAGAATAAAAAAGAAAGCCTATCCGACGAGTGGATTCGTATGTAGGAAACCGGTGTGTCTTCTGTTGAAAAGTTTGAATGAGTTTTGCCTTTGAGAACTATATATATATATATATATATATATATATATATATATATATATATATATCACAATATTTATGAATGAATATTAAATTATGATAATTATTGACATACGCTGGCGTTCATATCTAGAGAGATAACGTTTAATTACATATGTCAGGAGAATACTGTATTATACTAATACGTTTTAAATAACATTTTCGTGTATGAGACAGGACGTTTTTTTCCAATGGTGTTAGCTTCATCATGTGGCAGTTCTTACTTCATTCAAAACAATGATTTTAAAGAGGGTGTATACTTCTTTGTTTATGAAAACTGTGATCCGTATTATTTAATAACTTTTAATTTACATAATTTCTCAGTTAAAACCACCTCTCCGTGACTGTGAATAAAAACGTAAAATTAAAGTGTGATAAAGGTATTATTATTATCATAATATTTATGAATATTATTTTTTCTAGTTTTTCAAACAATTAAGATTTGTTATTGCACCAGTCAATGACCTTAGCTTCATCATTCTTCTCGACGTGCCAAATTCCCCACTCGGTTTGAACCGGCATCGAACACGTCTGCCGAGCCCCTGTCGAAATGTAATTCTCTATTAGGCCATAGAAAATATGGCGCGCCCTTTACTTTTCCAACAAAAGGAGTGAAGCAAGTAAATTGTGTTAAAAAATAAATACACGATACTAAAGACAAAATTTTAAAAAACGACAAAAATAAATGAATACAAATGATCGAAACATGATTCAACTAGAGTGTTTGGCAGCAAACTAACAGAGGCAAGCGTAAAGTAAAAAAAAACATTATTTTCACGTACTTTCAATATTCCATAATCGTTTGCTTTCATTTTCAATTCTGTTCTAAACCTTTGTTTACTTTCTTTCTTTATTCCCTCTTTCCTGTATTGTTTTCTTACCGCCGTTGTTCCCTTACTTCAACTGTCCACAGCGATTAACTAAAACAATAAAATTTGATCAAACCGAAAACAACAAATCATACATTGTTAACCACGTGGTTACGACTGACAAATCAATCACTCTACGTTGACCACGTGTTCCTGCCAACCAAAGTAACCGATCAATCATCCAGCTTGACATCAGTTTTCGCGCCAGAAGTGCCGTTATTGCATTTATACAGGATTCCCCTTGTTCCGATTAGAAGAATGAAGCGTATTCCTTTACCCTTGTTTCGTCCGATTTTCCAGTGGACCCTTTCGTAAAGCCGCGTAAATTCTGACATTCGCTATCAAAGCGTCACTTGTATGGAATGCTTCCGCTGATTTAAAGTCTGTATCCATGAATCTTGGATGACTGTATTGTTGTTCATACTTGATTCTATCTTGATGGCAGCATTCCTATACTAACGGCTAATCAATTTAACCCGTATCACGTCCTGAATGTTTGCCTTATTATAGATGGTGTTAATACCATTTTTATTTATTGTTATTATTCATTCCGGACACAGTTATCAAATAAGAACGAATTGGAAGCCCTATCACATACTTAATATTTTTCAATTAGTTTAATCTCAGATTTAATCTATTTTATTATAATTATTCTTTTATTATATAAAGGAAATAATATTTTGTTACATAATATATTAATATGTTCTGAATTTAAAACAATGTACTGGTGATACCAGATCAGGCTGCCCTGTGGCTCCCTGAGACGAAATTCACCTACATTGACGTTTTTTTTTTTGTTTTTTTTTTGTAAAACTTAATTATGTTCTACAAAACCAAAAACAAAAACAACAGCCCCTCTCCCTTTCGACCTCCCCCTTTTTTATTTTATTTTTAGAACTTGAAGCATAAATTTTTTACTATAATGACCAGATTCGGCATTAAATAACCCAAAAAGGGTTGATATGCCGTAAAACAAAACTACCAAACCAAAAACCCTGATTAAACATTTGAAGATATAAAGAACTTGAAGCATAAAAACTTTTACTATAATGACCAGATTCGGCATTAAATAACCCAAAAAGGGTTGATATGCCGTAAAACAAAACTACCAAACTACCAAACTAAAACAATGTAGAACTATATTCTTACGAGAATTCTAGTAATTCTTTTTGGCCACATATAAGAAAATATAACATAATATATAATATAAACTTGAACATTTTAGGAAATGAAATTTAAAAATAATCAACGTAATATAGTATAAGAAATATAAATACCTTGAATGAAATCGTAAACTTAATTAGAGCTTCATGTGCGAATGAAAACTTCTAAAAATATATTACAAAATGCAATAAATAAAAATATAACTTGATTAAACAATATTTTCAATAAAAATACTAACTGATCTTATATTAACTATATGTTTTTAACAATATTTCGGGCATTTGGAGAAATGGTATAGTCTGATCAATTATGAAAACTATGAATACAAATAAGGCGTGTATGTAGTTTGTTTAAAACAGTATGTATAGACAACTCTGAAAGAAATATAAACATTGTTTTCACGTTTGATACTCACATCGTAAGAGGAAGACTTTTCCTGCAATACTATTTTATATGAATCATGTAGCGTGCCATACATACATCAAATAAGATTTTAGTCATCAAAAAAACATAAAATAATAATAATAATAATAATAATAATAATAATAAATATCTGTCACTCAGGAAATGTGAGAACGGGAAACATCATAAAAGATATGTTCACAGAAAAATGGCGAAATTATGATCTTTATTTTTATTTGTAATTTATACACCTTTGAAAAACATTGAACATGCATTGTTGTTCTTAATTAAAGGATTTGTTCGAGTTTATTTTACAAAAACGTGTATTGCTACTTCTTTAAATCAATGTCATTTCTCGAAAAGTTCCCGAAAAAATGGAGTATTTTATCTGTCGGTTTTGGTTAAAGTATTTTACCTGACGGAAATGTATATTTTTATTGAACGAGTAGAGTACTCTTCCTTTAACTTTGATCGGGGAGATATCGTTTGTTTCTTATCGTACATATCTCGCAAATCCGACGATATCAACTCTGCCGAGCAATTTGGAAACACTCTTGTTATTGGCGACCACACATCGACCCTTGAGGGATTAACCGGTTCAATATGTAGGTTATTTATATTTCACATTGATCTGAGCCGTCAGTACTATAAAATCATGATAAGCGGTACACCCCATATATATTGTTACTGTATCTAACGGAGTGTGTGCTGCTACTCGTCTCCTATTTGGCTTCCACAAAAAACCACGAAAAGTATAGCAATGGATGTTGCCATTATCCGCGTGCCCCGGTCTCTCTTAACTGCTCTCGGTAGATGTGTATTTATTTCTATAATCACATGACAGTTCCGTCCTATCTCGGACTTGTTGCACTTGAATATCGACATTTCTTACGATTCTCTGGCATTGGCCACGTACACCGGACCAGCGATTTCATACAGCTCGCCTGCACCATTGGAAAAACGAGCAGCTGCCGAGCGTTCCATCAACACATAAGAACGCCTTGCCTTGTTCTACGGCAATCATTACGAAATCTATCCAGAATCAAGCATAAACCTTCGGACTTTCGGATCACCTCTCTGTACGGGAATTGTCAGAGGAACATTCAGAATATTATATATTACCTAGAAGTATTCCCTGCAAATAAAAGTGGCGTACATTCCTAAGTCTTATAATAGTGCCTTTGTGGATCACTCACGAACTTAAAGTTATCCGGCAAATTCCTGGCTATGTTGCATAGGAGTTCCTTTTAGCTGTGTGAGCGAATTATGCTTGGTGATAAATGCCCCACTGATAACATATTTCGTAGTAGTTCCAGATTATTACAAGTATAGTGAACGTCTCGGAAATATCTATCGAGTCAATAAACCATTATCTTTCACCCAAAATACTGATTTACCACCTCTTCGCGATGTATTCGTGTTTCTATATCATGTGTGGTGTTTTGTATGGACGTCACCCCATGACTTAGGTTCCCTATTCGTTGATTTGATGTATATTCACTGCTATCTCATGTCTCGTTATGTTCACCATGGAGATTATCTCCTCCATAAGGTGTACTACTTTTCATGTGTATTCTCTAACCTTACTAATGTTTTTAACTAACTGGAGTAAACCGTAGTTACCACAACAGATACCCTAGAGCGATGCCAATAAATGGCAAAAAGCACGCTGTGTTCAGTAGACAATAAACTGATGATCTCTATATATGTGCCCTGAAGTTTACTATGCTCCCCGCGAATATTCCTGAATCCGTTCTTTACTGATTCAACGAGTGCTTTCATCATAGTAGATCACGTGAATTCTTGTGGGAAAGCTGTGTCTACTGTAAATTCTTCCCCCGTCATATCCTCTCTTCGCCACATGAATATCTCATCATAAAATCGAATATCAATCGTAGATGTCACCAAGTACTTGGCTCGTGTGACTGATACTTCAGTCTGCTCCTGAAAAATAACATTCTGAAAATGCTCCAAGGTACACGCAGTCGCTATCAAGCAGGGATGCGACACCAGATATGAAACAATACTCTTTGCCCTTGTATTTTGTATAGCCGATCAAGTCGTCTCTGATCGTCCTCTAGTTGTTCATTTAATTGGCTTTTTCACCTCTTAATTAACTGTTCCTCAGAACCTCGCTCACGTTGTCCGCCTCTGGTCCATGGTTCAATCTCCCCCTATATGTTTTGTAGAAATAGCAAGCAACCGCTACCAATTCGCGGAGATGATACGATACTCTGTCACTCGGAAAATGTGATAACAGGAAACAGATAACAAAAGACGTGGTCACAGCAAGATGATCAAATTATAATATTTGTTCTTCTTTTTAATTTATACACATATGAACAATATTGGACATATATTTTATTTTTGCTTTTTATGAAATTAATATTCGTGTTTCTTTTACAAAAAATGTATCTTCCTACCTTCTTCAATTTAGTGTAATTTCTCGAAGTTTTCACTTTGATTGAACGTGTATACTTGAGAAAAACGTTCAGTTTGTTTGTTTTTTGTTTAGTTTAAGCAAAAGTAGTTTGTCTGAGGAATATGCATCGTTACATTCAGCTAGAAGAGTAATCTCCTTTGGACCATCATTCGGGGATTTATTGTTAGTTACTTTTTCGAAAGGTTTGCGTAGTAATTCTCATCCGAACGTCTTAGAGAAAAGACTCGACGATTCAACTCTTGTCGACGGCCTTCCCATCTTCGTTGACCGTTCACAACTATTTTGCGTGCTATCAATCGAGGCTATTTCCATCACTTTTGTTTGGGTGTAGGAGGAGAGGTTTTGAACATTCTTGCAGTTTCTGTTCTTTCGGTTCATGTCGTGGTGTTCTTATCGTAGTTTTATTTTCTGCCTATTGTAATTTTCAATGTGACTGGTTACCGTTATTAGCTTATACTGGTTGGTTTACGCATTCAGTAATTTTCATTATGATTGCGACCGTTTTTATCATTGCATACTTGGTATGTTCTCAGTGATCGCTTTGATTCCAATTTCTCACAGTCTATTCTCCGAATATTTTCGGATTAAGGGCTCCTACGATTTTTTATATTATATTTACTTTCTTTATACACTATATGCCTTTCAATTATCTTACCTTGATGATATAAGTGTATCATCTGGCCAGAAGATTTTGTGATTTTCATTTACCAGTTCAATTTTTTGGTTTATGTTTGTACAATTTGCCCACATGTTTTACTGTTTTACTGGGTTTCATTTATTGTAGCTTTTATGAAGTTAGTCTTAATCGTATTGTGCTGTGCAGCTATCGGTAGGGATTACGTTTCTCTGTTCATGTGTTCTTTTTCTTAGCCATGCTTAACAATGTTGGTTAGTATCTTCTATTGTGATTCTTCTTAAACATCCATATAGCTGTTTTTCTTTCCACTGTTATTTTTGTCGGTTTCTGGTTTCGGCGCTTCCCAGGTTGTTCATTGGGGTAGTGTCTCTTGCTGCAATGAGCAGCCTTTCTGTTTTCTGGGGAATTCATTTCTCCAGCTGTTTTTGTGTAGTCCACCTTGTCTTCTATACTTAACATTCCTCTTCTTACTTCGATTCTTTTGACGTATAGTATGTCAGTATCGTTTTTTGCTGGTAATGTATTGTACATGGTAATTAATTAGCTAGTTTTCTGATCAAGGTGTCTGAATTCTTAGTTGTCCAGCCTATAAATGTTCCAGAGTATCTTATTAGTGATACTGCACATGTGTTTATTCTTGTTACTATGTGTATGTTATATACGTTTGTTTCTAAGAGTGTCCTTGCCATTCTCAAGTATTCTTTTCCGATCTCCTCTTTCATAATGTACATTTTATGGTATCTACTTCCAGAACTCCAAAATATTTATATCTATCATGTTTGCTTACACTTCTCATATCTTTTTGCTTGAGCAGCTGCATGCGATCTATTGTCTCCAGTTGTCTGTTTTTCATTTCTCGCAGTGCACATTTTTTCATTTCGAATTCCATTTGATTATACTGGCTGAGGGTTTCGCTCGTATCTTTTAGCTGTTCTGGTAACTTCTTGCAAAAAAATTCACATCGTCGATATAGATAAAGTGTTTATTTTTGTTCTGTGTCTGTAAACTTGTATCGGCCATCATATCTCATGAGTATTTAGTTGGGTGGCATCATCATTATGATAAATAGTAGTGGTGACGAGGAGTCTTTTTGAAAAATGCGTTTCTGTATTTTTATTTCAGTCGAGTGTTTACCTCGAGATGCCAATTTGTAATCTCCATGCGGCCATTACTGTTTAATCTCATTTATAATCCTATCTGGTATCTTGTACATTTTTAAGTATTCAATTATCCTTGATTGATGGTGTCTGTACTGGTCTTCCTTGTAGTCATCTGTGCAAGGAGTGTGTTCTTTTTTCTGCGTGTTACTTACTTCAGCCTCTTTGATTTATGTATAGCAGATTATGTGTCCCTCTTTTTCCTTGCCCGTATCATTTTTAAACTCGGGGAGCAGTCCACTATTGTTCAGGGAGTAGTAGATTTGTTATCTAAGTTAGGTAAACAATTTATTGGGATATATTTGATTGGGATCGTGTCTTTATTGACGTATTTTTGTATTAGCGTTGTTTTTCTATTTGTTATTCATTCTGGTGCATGTGTTTTGTGGATACATCTACTCAGTTTCCTCGCTAATTTTAATGTAGAATTGTGACATTTTTAAATAAGTATGCATGTATTCAACCTTGTGCTTTCCAGTTTGCAATTTTATTTAGAGTATATTTATCGTTCCTCGAATAATTTATGTTTCGGTTATTTTTCAATTTTCTCGTAGTTCTATCTTTTATGTTTTTCAGCTATTTAGCCTTTTTGTTGTGTTTTTTTAGGCTTTTTCAAATATCTTGTCCCAGAACTGCTGTGTCTCTGGCAGGTGCAGGTGTTATGTTGCATTTCTTTCTTAGTTTACCATTTTGTAAAAGTGTATTATATTGTTTTAAAAGTTCCTGTAATGTTGTGCTTTTCCGATTTGTGTCTGTGCCGTCTCACTCATCGTTCTAGTTCTGCTTTTAATGCGTTGTTATGCGTTAATCAGACTTTCCTTCATTTGAGTTATGAATTCTCGTAGATGTTATAGCTTAATTCACGAACTCTAGTAAGCTTCCTCTTCTCCAATCGTCACACAAAACCGGTCAATATTATGCCTCGAGTGTAGTGCATCGTGCATTGTATTTAGTCTTCAATGCCTTAGTTGGTGTTACTACGATTTATTATTATTAGTCGTATTGGTATTATTATTATTATTATTATTATTATTATTATTATTATTATTATTATTATTATTATTATTATTATTATTATTATAAGTAGTAGTAATAGTAGTAGTAGTAATGCTAGCGCATGGAGGCACTAAAGAAGCATGCGATGTTACGGCAGTTTTGACATGAAGATTAATATGTGCTTATTAGTAGGTGCTATTTGAAATCCGAACACATTTAACTAAAATTAGTTTAGGTAATTGAATAAGATGTAATCATGTTTTTTAGAAGGATAACTCGCGAGGTGCGCTAGCTCTATTTAAAAAGTATAGATTGGGGAGCCCAATCACCCAGAATGTATACTCATATATATATATATATATATATATATATATATATATATATATATATATATATATTTATATATATTTATGTATATAATTAAATCAAAATTCTATATTTTCCCAGAACACGGGACGTGCTAGTTGTAAATAATTACAATATTGAAGAATGTTACTTAATCAATCACTGTTTTGTTTTATTAAACAAAAATGACAATCAGCATGTTATCGTTTGCTACACCATTACACTATTTTTTAACTCCGGAATAATGGCAGCTACGATGTTGCTTTTTAAGTTTTAACTATGGTTAAAATAATTTTCAGTGTTGCAATGTTTAGCCCTTGTTTAAATGAATTTACATTTTTACTTCACCTTTTTGATCTTTCGATTTTTACCTTTTGACATCGTGTGTAGAGGAACGCATTGCCTTGTGTACGAGGGCAAATGAACTTGTTCACCGTGCAATAAGTCAATTAAGGAAAGGTAAAAAAATCTACACATCCTCAGTAATATATGTTCGATAAGATTAATGTTAATACTAGAGTAATCACTGTGCAGCTCTCAATTATACATTAATTAATCAATGTTTTAATAAAAACAATTATTAATTTTCAAATACTAAAAGGTTGGCACAATATAATGAATCTTTACTGGCTTAATATATAATAGTAAATTTATTTTAAATGTGTGCATTCGTCGTCTGAAATCATTATGCATTTCATCATCGTTCTAGCTGGACCATGAAATCAATATTTAGTGCATTCACGTATAAATTATTTCTTGTATCAATACATCTTTACATTGAAGTATGCCTTTAAATATGATATTCCTGATTAGCTAATCTTTTTTATAATGCGAAATTTTGAAAGATATTTTCATCATATGAAAGATGATATATATATATACGACTTAGAAACAGATATTCCGCTAAATTAATATACAGACACATTCTCCGATATATCTAACAAAATATCACACAGTATATTGCCCTCTATAGCATATAACATACATAGTTAAATATACACTATATATTTACGAGATAGTTGGAATGCCTACTAATAACGATCTACGCTTTCTCAGTACAATGGTTTGTCAGGATAAATTGAAATAAAGATACTCCATTCTAGAATAACACCCTGATCCAACATCCAAAAACATAGTGGCAGATGAGATGCTCATCTTCTAAGTGATGCTAGAGCAAAACTGAATACTCCGCCAGACTAGATGAATACTTCTGTAATATGTTAAGAGCAATCAAAAGACCCCAAGTAAGATAAAATATAACATAAGTGATAAATGGAGAAAATCGGAAATAATAGTATTGACTGGTGTTTTCTATGTAGAAAAACACATTTAAATAAACACTTGGATCTATGTATCGTTAAAAAGAAAAACTTAGTTTACCCCAAACAAGGCAAGTTGCCACTGCAGACGTAAGTACTATTGAGAATTAGGGTAACACTTAAGGAGTTATCCTAAATGGTGAGCTTCGTAGCGAGATGCTTGTTCACATTAGTTTTAAATATCTGCATGTCGATAAAGTCGACGAACATGTAGGCAGGGGAGATTTCCAGAAGCCGGAAGGTCGAGGAAATACGCTATTGCAGTAGAAGGCTCTCCGGCATTTTTGGACCTCCACGGGGAATGGATGGGATTTAAGTTATTTTCGCGTTGGTCGAGTGTTTTTACGTCAAAGGCGCACAAGAGCAGCAACTTCATTGGAGAACATTTCATTGAAGTACTTGCAAAACAAGTTGAATGTGGTGACATTGTGACGATAAGGCAGGAGCTAAAGCTTGGTCGATAGGGAGGGATCTATTATATTAGAAACTCTTTTAGGCCTTGTCTAAGAGGGGGTAGTGTATAGTGCACCAGCTCACATGTGACAACGATACTATATGCATGAACGCATAGCAGTTATGTAGAGATATAAGATACTGTCAAATATTAAAAGTTTTCTATCACGGTAGAGTCAGCTTATTCCTTCGCAGCAGCCTTGGCAATGACTTCTATGTGTTTGCTGCAATTCATGTTACTTGTGAATGTAAGGCCGGGCAGTTTGAACGTTGGCCTTTCGGATAGGGTTTTATTTGCCTTGACAATCGGTGGTTTAAGAGGGTTCTTGTAGTTGTTGAAGGGAAAATGGGTTGTCTTAGCAGCATTAAATATTACTATCCATGTATTATTCCATCCCACTACAAACTGGGGATCACTTTTTAAGGATTCAGGAATTACTTCGGATATGTGAACGTAAGTTGTACTCAGATGACGATAGTACAGCGTCGTGTCGTCACGAAATATACCCATCTCAAACAGGGAATACGTTTATAAAAATCAGCAATAATAAAGGTCCACGTATCGATCCCTGGGGTACACCTGCATTTATGTTATGTGGGTTGGATGAACGGCTATCGAGGACAACATATATCTTTCATAAAGAGACACAGTTTTAGACCCATCAAGGTCCTTTTTTATCTCTGAGAGCTTTATTTAGCCAAACTATATAATAGCACTTTTACGGGAATATAATTTAACACATTACTTTTAGTGTTAATCAATTAGTTTAAAATTCTTTTAAAACTAATTGTTTGTAAGAAGCATTTGTACTATGGAATTCACAATTACTACTGGAGAAAGAAGCTAATTTTTAAAAAGACGGCGGCGAAACGCATTACGTTTATCAATTTAAAATGTTGCCACGAGTGTCGTATGTGATGCTATTACTTTTAGGTTGTTGTGTTTTATGTCGATAGCTTCCAGTATTCTTTTTCTTTTGGCACCTGAATATGATTCAACGTAGATTTGAAAAGGAATATGATTCAACGAAGATTCGAAAAGGAATATGATTCAACGAAGATTCGAAAAGGAATATGATTCAACGAAGATTCGAAGATTGGAACACTTGTTATTTATTTATGATGTTAATACAAAACAGCCAATCAGAAAAATCTAAAAAATAACATAATTAAAAAGACAAATTCTATTATTTGTAACAATGTTTACATATATATATATATATATATATATATATATATATATATATATATATATATATATATATATACTTGTCTGAAGCAAATATACGATTTCGTCTATTAATACACTCTTGCACTTTTAGTTAATGCTCAATAAATGTTACTTTACTTTTCCAGACTAATGTACTATTCTCAATACTCAATTTATAATGATTAATGAAGTATCTGTTATCTGCTCATGATACTTTCAAACAAATATGTATTTCTATATTTTCGGGATAATAAAGTATAGCTTTGCCGTGCATAATACTATCCTTCAAGGTAGTATTATATAATATTGAGAGACAGTTTACTATATAGGTATTTGTCAGGGTACTGCAATTGCAGGCAATCAAATATATGTTAATGAGGGAATAGATACTTCTTACTACTACTACTACTACTACTACTACTACTACTACTACTGATAATAATAATGATAATAATAATAATAACAATAATAATAATAATAAAACGTAGTCACACCCACTAAGGAATTGGAGACTAAATACAATGCACGATGCACTATACTTGAAGCATAATATTGACCGGTTTTATGTGACGATTGGAGAAGAGGAAGCTTACTAGTAAGTATCAAAGAGTTTGTATATTAAGCTATAAAATCTAGAAAAATTCATAACTCAAATGACGAAAAGTCTGATTAACGCATGAAAACGCACTGTAAAAATGCGAACTAACTTAAACCAAAAAAGCGGGAAAGTTAAATGGGATGATAAATAATTACATTGGCTATTTTTTAAGACATAGCAATGTACAGACTACGAACACACATGGACATTGCGACGAACGTAGTACTTGAGCAGAGACACTGAAACGCCATTGACAGCCGCTAAAAAACGGGATCAGAGCAAAGGATATGAAATGCATGATATACAAAACCTAGATAAAAGTAAATGTATATCCTCCGGACGAAAATGTAATATGCAAATACAGTACACTCACCTAAAATGGAATCGAAAATACATGCATGATCACATAGGTAAGGCGCTACACTAAGATTAAAACAAACTTCTGCACTTTGATATGCAGACACACCGGAGAGAATAGGAGAAAATGAATTCATAAAGTCTTCTAGCACAAATCAATAAACTCATCTAAGCAATGAAAGTGGACGTAATAATAATAGACAAGAAGAAAATAAAACTTGCTAAAGCGGAGATTTACCCGGCCTATTAGTACAGAGTGACCCCACTTCTGAAAAACAACACATGGTGGCATTAGCTTCTGTTGCTAGCACAGACAATGTTTGTCATGGTGCAGGAAGGATATAAATCTCGAGGAGAAAAAGAGCCGCCCAGACTTCCACGGAAATAACACAGAGAGTACTGAAATTGTTTCCACTTTACTTCCAAAGAAAATAAACGATCGCTACATAAGAAAGCTATGGAAGACAGCTGTAGCTAAAACGAAACGTGAGTTGAAGCTGTTATCTAATAAAGCGAAAAAAGTATTAAAACAGGGGATACTTGCTGTCACTCAGACTTGCGGGAAACCTCATAGTGCGTTAATAATAATGATACTAATTACAATAAATATGATAATAATGAAACAGCTGAATCAAAAAGAATAAAACTAATGACTATGAACAATGCGCTACACCCGAAGCATTGTACTGGCCGACTTTATGTAAAATAAAGAGAAGAGACAAATTGATTGTAAGTGTAAACGTCGATGTTGATGATTCCATCAGACAACTATTATAATACATAAACAAAAATTCAGATTGATAGATTCTGACGAAATGTAATCTCCCCTTAAATATTGTGTGATATAAAGTATTCTAACATTGCTATCGTTTTAATATTATTATATTGGGTATGATATGAATGGGTGTAATTCTTTCTTCGACATTTCAACTGACCCAATCATTTTAGAATGCATTTGGCCAATGTCCAATGGATCAGCTTATTATGCCGGTGGCGTTCGTCTTCATACTTTACATTTCGCTTGTTTTCGGCCCAGAATTTGAGTTGACAGAGCTTTATTTTTCCAAAAAGGCAATTTTGGCAGTAAGCCATGGAATTCCTCTGGCCTGAATCTCGCAAGGAATTTTTAAGCCATGATGTAAATGCCTGTTTCGCATTTCTGAATGTACAAATGTTACTGGTGAATAATCGAAGGGGTTTATTGACGACAGACTGTTAAATAGAATGTTCGTTCGCTTGAATTAGACGGGGTTTTGTGAAAAATTTAGATGGAAGATTCATAAAATAACGCAGTTTTAAAGAATGTAACTTGCATGAATATGACTTTCCTTTATTCAATAAACAACAAAATGGCATACACTCATACACACGTAAAGAGGCCTGAGTATATACGAGCGCACGATGTACAAGAAGTACAGCTTACGGAAATCAAGAATTTTAACAGTATTTTATGAGTTATAATTATTTACTGTATTGTTTTTATGTAGATACATTGTATCTAACAGTAAGTGGCGATTAGATGCAAACACCCAAACACACAGATCCGTATATATATATATATATATATATATATATATATATATATATATATGTATATGATTGTATAAAATATACTTGCGACAAGTGAACTACAGAAACATGTTCGTATTCAATTCCATATAAGGAAATTGTCAGGCTTACTGCGATATTTACATTCTTAGATCGTGTTTATGATGATAAATATACGGTGTCTACTTGTTATGTATCTTAATTTGTTTTGTCAATTTGAATCGTGTCCTCACATATCAATGTGAACAACGCAACTTAAATTAAATTTGTTCCATTCATATTAAAACACGCACCATCTCCTGTCCGAATTACATTTTCCTAATATTTATAACTATTTATTAGATTAGCTATAATACACTTTTTGCACCGATCTTCCTCCACTACCGTCGGTCAATGATTTGAAACAAACTTCTCGATGTGCTCATTTTTTAAACTAGTTCGTATATTATGCGTAAGGAAGTAGCATCTGTATATAATACATATTTGCTTATAATTATAATTGTAGAATTGCACATTTGTCAATTAGCCTGATGGATTAGTTCGATAGTTTGACACTAAACACTCTCATTCAGATAGTTTGCATTAGACAATTTAATTATCGTACTATATCTACAAAGTACTGTTGAATTATTACTAAGAATATATATGTACAAAATATACTGTTTACATAAGCATATATATGAAGTTGTAATATATATATATATATATATATATATATATATATATATATATATATATATATATATATATAATATTAGGCAACATTTATTACTTCCGGTTATCAATAATCTATAAAATTAAACCCAGTCCCCAATATCTTATAAAATATTAATAAATGTAAAGCTTATTTTTGCTACGACATATTTCTCTTCGGTTCTAGTAGCAAATTTCCTTGGTCAGTCTGTAAAAGCCATTGATTAATACGAACAGTGTCTCGGTTTCGAATCATATTACTCCCAGCCATAGTCAAAGATAGTGTATATAGATAATTATAATGTAACATATATACGCTAGCCTATGTGCGGAGCATTCTAGTCAGGGAGATGATGGTTTCCCCGTAGTGTAATGCAAATAATCTCTCAAAAAGATCAAAAGGGTAAATTTGGGAACCCGTATTGTAAATATATGGACAGATTAATTTAACTATGATTATTTTTTTTCAAGTTAATATAAGTTCGCCTCCTAAGTCAGAAGATACCAGTTTAGAATGACTAGTCACACTAATGAGTCCAAGAGATGATGAAATACGTATATATCTATATATATATATATATATATATATATATATATATATATCATACAAACATGCACACAATCAGCGACACTGGCATGTCGAAGTTATCGTAAAACAGCCATTATAAACTGAGATCTAATCAGGCAGAGTTCGAATCCGATCTTCACCTCAAATCTTATTTTGCAAGGATGCAATTGGTAAAGAAAGTAAGAAACATTTTTATGTTGGAAAGTCACATGATCAGAATATAGACTGTTAAAAGTCAAATATAAAAGAAAATTGAATTAAATGGAGTAAAATAAGATAGAAGATCGAATATACAAATATAGAAATAGTAATTATAAATTCATTGCGGATAGAAAAAGAAGGAAGGAGAGAGGGAGGGGGTGGGAGAGAGGGAAAGGGAGAAAATTAAAATCAAAGAGAGTTGAAGAAGAAAAGAAAGTAAAAAACGCATAGCTAATGTCTGTTTTTTTGTTAATGGCGGGTGACAACGCGTCGATATGCTGTGTAACGCTTTCCTGACTGGTTGCAATTGGTGTTTGTATGTTAATACATTAGGTTCTTATCTTGTTTGTTTTTCCCCTTTTTTATTTTTTTTAATTCATCTTAGTCTTTTTTTCTATCTTTTAATCCTAAATGTTACTTGTTTTAATTTTATCTTATTGTTATTAATTAATTTTTGTGAATTTATTTAGGCTGAGCACATAATTTAGCGGTACATTGATAATAATTCTAGTAGTAAGAAACTAATAATAATAGTAATAATAGTACAAAAATTAAATATGAATTTAAATAATAATACCAATGATAATAACACCAATGATTATGATAAATAATAATGATCATAACGAAAATAGATGTTGCTGATTATACTGATAATGATAGTAATAACAATCGTTATAATTGGTTATAATGCTAATGATAATAATAATAATACTAATGATTAAAATTGAAATAATAGTAACTAAAGTAGTTGCGAATATGAAAAAATAATCATAATAACAAGAATAATAATAATTATAATCATAATAATAATAATAATAATAATAATAATAATAATAATAATAATAATACTTTTAAAAAAATAAATACTAAAAACAAATTAATTTTTTTTGGTTTTTATTAATTAAAAAAAATAATACTTTATTTATTCATTTATTTATTTTTTTATTCTATTTTAATTTTTGTTATATATTTTTTTTAACTGATACCGGCCTACACTGACACCACACACAATATTTGGAAAGGGTCGAGGAAGATGAGAAGAACGAGGAGGGACAGCACAAACCAGACCTTTACTGGAAAAGTGCAAAGAATGCTGGGACTTTGGGGAGGCTTATTGCCACCCAAATCCCAGAAAATACCAATTGTTTTTACCAGCAGTTAATCAATGGTAAGAGGCTGTTGCGATACCGCATCGTTATCGAAAAAAGGTGAAGAATACTGGACATTTGGGGAGACTTGTTGTTACTCCAGAAATGACCACTGGTTGTTGTCGGTGAGCAGTCACTGACGATGATCTGTGTGAGAACTCGTAGTCTGTAAAAAAATAATAATAATGATAATAATAATAATAATAATAATAATAATAATAATAATAATAATAATATGTGTGTGTTTGTGTGTGAATATATATATATATATATTCACACACAAACACACACATATATATATATATATATATATATATATATGTATATATATATATATATATATATATATATATATATATATGCATACACACCAACACACACACATATATATACATGTATATATATTTATATATATATATATGTATATCTGTGTGTGTTTGCGTGTGTATGCATATATATGCATATATATATATATATATATATATATATATATATATATATATATATATATATATATATATATTACACTATGACCTAGTTAATCTACATTCTGTTCATACATTTTCTAATGTCACAAAATGCATGTCTTTATATCCATAAAGTACATACACAGACTATGTTAGAATAGTTTAATGCATATAATTGCCGCTATTTGATATATCTATCTATCTATCTATTTATCTATCTACCTATCTATCTATCGATATATATATATATATATATATATATATATATATATATATATATATATATGTACATATATATATATGTATATTTATGTGTGCATATATATATATATATATATATATATATATATATGTATATTAATCAAGTGCATTATTTTCCTATACGATTCTTTTCTTCTCTTTGTATAATGTTGTTCCTTAGTTTTTTCAAACGCACTTTGTTTCACGCACTCTATTTAACGTGGATTTTACTTCCGTACACATTTTTGTTTTTATTAATTTGTTTAACAAGATTTATACAAAGAACTACAATGCTATTAAACCATATAACTATTGTATGTTTTCTATGAATACAAACAGGAATCTAAATAAAAGATATTTATATATTATATAGCTTTTGCATCAAAAATGTTAATTTAAATAAAGAGACAACAACCAGTATATGTATTAAACATAATGAAATACAATGAGAGATTTATAATTTACGAAGTTGTTCACGGTATTTTGTGTTTTCTTTGTTATAAAACGGGCATGAACCTTATCAAAGAATGCCACTATTAAATGTAACATTTAGATTCTAATTATAATTTCGGTCCATTTTTTTTATTCTGATATAATTACAATTCGCATTGTATTCCCGCTTTTTGTATGACGCAGAAATGTCTTTCCGATTTATAAGAGTTGCTCTCTCTGTCTGCATATCTCTCATATGATCTATTTTATTCTATTTAAAGACTCTTTCGAGACGGTTCCATATCATAGCCCCTTGTTTTTCTGACGTTGTCTCTTACGCCATACTGTAATTTGAATTTGCCAAAGCTCCTTTATCGTGTAGATCAGTCTTTTTACAGAACAACGAAGTGGCATCAATCATTGCCGGATCTGCATTCCTCGACCGCTTTATGTTTGCATAGTTTTTACTACTTTTTTTTTATTGTAATTCCATTTTCTGGTATTTTTCTTTATTCCTCTATTCCTTGCAACTATATGCCATTGTAGTATACTTCTATTTAAAGAGCCATGTTGTATTAGCTTCTGTTTTATGATTATGTTTGTCTCTGAGATATATTTTAAAGTTTTAAGTTAGAAGTAATATGTATATATATATATATATATATATATATATATATATATATATATATTACTATAAAGAATATTCTGAACACCATTACTATGATTTGGTAAAACATCCTATCAATAATGTCCACCATAAAAAACAATAGAAATGGCATAAGCAACACAAATCACTACCAACATATTGTCTATCTACATTCTTTTCACACGCATATATATATATATATATATATATATATATATATATATATGGTTTACTAACTAAACTGACCACTACATTTATATATAAAAAAACACCTTGCAGCATTAACTCCATGCATTTTAGCTAGGCATAACAAAAACGAGAACCAAAATATAACAACTACAAATAGTAATAACTCAAACAATAATAGCAATCACCCAAATAGAAATCAAAAAGTTAGTAATGAAGTCAAACTCTGTAACAGCACAACTCGTACATTTGCCCACTATAAAATAAATGCCTCACAGAAAGTAATGTTTGCTAAGGAACTGCCGAAGAAGAAGAAGTACTACGTGAGTATGAACTTTTTTATTTAAATCTTGATATTACGACCACATCATCGCATTTAAAAACAAAGAAAGCTTAATTAAAATAGCACTAACACACCATTATTGGAAGTTCAAAGATAGCGGACACTCACTCATAATTGAATGGAAAATAACACTACAATCCAGTACATGTAGAAATTAAGACGCCTGTGTAAACTATGCCTGAATGAGAAATTTGAAATCCTAAATCTAAAGACCCTCAAAATCAATTACATTGTAGATGTGATATACCAAACAAATGCTTACACAGAATAAAATTTACCATAGGTTGGCAATACATAATAAATAAATAAAATCAATGCGTCAATAAAAAAAAACTAAACAATAACTTACAATAAAAATACAAGCAAGCACGTGTTAAAATAATCTTACATATTATTCTGACGCAACAAAGAAAAGTGGATGGGCCAGCCCATACGAAACAGAAGAATAGAATAGAGAGTAAGAAGTAAAATAAACCGAACTTTGTTTGTGAGAAGCCCCACGATTTGCTAAGAGAATGACAAAGAATTTCTCGAGCTAAACTAAACATCACGTGCATATTAAACACGCCCTGTAATACAACCTCCATGCATTTTTGTTTGACGACTCCCTACATGAATTTAACGAGGAAACCTCTGTGTAGCTTAATTGCCATGAATATATTTCATAACTTACTATATATATATATATATATATATATATATATATATATATATATATATATATATATATATATGTATATATATATATATATATATATATATATATATCGATCTATCCATCTATCAAGCTAGCTTGTTGGCTAGCTAGCTAGTTAAATATATATATATATATATATATATATATATATATATATATATATATATATATATATATATATATATATGAAGGGAAAATTTTTTAATTAAAATTTCAAATCAAATGCATAAACAACATACAACATATAATACAATATACAACGTATAAGTAAAAAACGCCAAATTCTAGCTGAACTAATCATTATTTTTCAAATCGTTCTATCATATGAATTTTGTATGAATAAGCCTAAACAATTTGTACAGTACATCAGTTGGGAGATAATCAAAAGATTGAAGTTTGTATATAAAGTAGTTTTTGGAAAATATTAGTTGTGTATTAAGTACAAGATGTCAGAGAGAAAGGGGCAGAAATATAAAACAGGCGCTAATCGATAATTATCTCCCTATTTTACCTCTCTACTTTATTAGGATTTAATGAGGAACACTCTGCCATTTTGTAATACTCTTAAAACACCATATGACTTTCTGTTTACTTAAACACGTTTCAACTGATATTTTTACAATAATTTGAAATGTTACGAAACATATCTGACGTAGGACATAAATCTCTTGTGCATACGACTCAAATTACATAAAAATCGGAGATACGTAAGTTAATTCGCTTGTAGCATGAACGTTATTTACACGCATATTAAAGGGTATGCAAGATGTGTTTTTTGTCGCAATCTGTTTTACTTTATAATTGCTCTGGGATTACTTATTAAACTCTAGGATGATCTAATATCGATTGAGCTTAACCGCTTTAAGTGTGATTACACAAATTAAAAACACGCATATATATATATATATATATATATATATATATATATATATATATATATATATATATCAAGAGAGAGAGATAGAGAGGGAGGGAAGGAAAGGAAAAGAGAAACAGAAATACATATGCATGCAATTCTCGGATATTACCTGAATCTCACTCCAAATGTTAAATAGGTTTTCCTATAAATAAATTAAATGTTTCTTCATTAAACATAACAATTCCGACAAATACGTATTTTTATTTTAATATTGTACACACAGTTATATATATATATATATATATATATATATATATATATATATATATATATAGTCTAAAGAAGCTTTGAGTCATAAAAAAAAAGTAAAATGCAGTTTAAATCCCCAGACAAACTGACTAAATCCAAGATATTGCAGACTTAACATTCGTTGGAAAATTAATAAATGAAAAAATATAAGTAAAAAAAAAATGGGGGTTAATTATCTAAGAGTGAAACAAAAACAAGATACCTTAAGCGTCTAATATTAACACGGGGATCATCAGCTCTCTCTCTCTCTCTCTCTCTCTCTCTCTCTCTCTCTATATATATATATATATATATATATATATATATATATATATATGGAGAGAGAGAGAAAATAGAGAGAGAAATGGAAGATTCGTTTATATATATTTTAAGAAAATAAACTTGAACGGTTCAATGTAAATTTCGATGAATGTTAACAGTTTACATAAGAGCATATATATATATATATATATATATATATATATATATATATATATATATATATATATATAAATGTATATATGACTAAGTGTATACCAAATTCAAATGCCCAAGTATTTATTCATATTTTACTTGCCGAATTTAATAAATACTATTGTTCATCTTATATATTCATTAGTCATTAAACAAAATGCATTTTTTTAAATACAGATAATGACAGCTAAAAAAGATATTGAGCATGTAACCAGCCAATGTGTGTGTCACTTATTAAACTTACTCTATTTACATTCAATTATATATATATATATATATATATATATATATATATATATATATATGCACTCATTTTATTTGAAACATCATTTCGGTATTGTTTACATTTTAAAAGATGGCTTAATATATTTTAAAATATTTTTTACTTATTGCCTTCTTCTTTTTGTTGTAAGAGTGTAGAATCTTCTGATAGATCATCATTTTTGTTAGCCAAATAGTAAAAACAGAAATATTACCGTTATTTTAAAACAGGTAAACCGTTGGGTTCATTAGTTTTGAAATTAAATGTAAAAACTCGTGGGTATTCATGGACGAAACATAAACAGAGAAGGAGGACTACAAAAAAATAAGAGCAATTAAATATTTTGAAGTGGGTGTTTAATTAATAGTCTTGATTCCAACAATATGGACTGATTTTTAAATATTTAATAATTTTTCACTGACAATTGCATTCTGTACTCGTCCTCTTTTCGATAATATGTAAGTAAATATCTTTTTTTACAAACCAGTCCCCGCTTATGAAGGTACGGGGTAAACACACGAATAAGCGTAACACATATGTTCAGTTGGACAATAAACGCCACAAGGAAGGGATTCAAAACAATGATTGGATTGAGCAGAATATTACCTTATGTCATACTAAATGAAAGATCTAGTGTATTTATTTATATGAAACTTATTGACCACAGTGGTGTAGTCGGTTAGGAGTCAGCGTCGTTATATTTCATGCTCTTGATGGGATGTCTTTGGAAATGAGGTTTTTGTACAGAGAAAGTAAATATGAAGTTCTTTGATGTGGTTAAAGGTAGCCGATTTTGTGCTGTGAATGTTTTACACATGGGAAATAGGGATTGAAAAGATGTCGAGCATTACTATGTTTATAACGATAGCGTAAATAGAAGTTAGCAATGTATCTTTTGTGTTAAAGAAGCTGTAGGAAAGAGAAAAAATATCTAACTCGATTGCACCCAGAGGCCAGTATTCCTCTGAAATCTTGTTTGAGGATCATATAGGAACGCACATGTAAACCTCGTGTAGCGAAATGTATTTCTATTTTAAATTTCGACTTCTGTTTTATAACTTAGCACTAAAATAGCGAAAGAAGTGTCTCTGTCATAATTCAGAACAAGCTCTAGTTTTATTATCACACACAAACATTTGTTCGCTTTACAGCCGCCAGGGGTTTAATAATACAATTGTATTTCTTTTCTTTATAAATGTTTATTCTTCTTTGTTTCAGTTATATCCATTTTATCTACGTATTTCTTTTCTCTCGCATCCGCGTCAGTTTTATTGCGATGCTCGCCAATAAAATTTATGCCCGCCCTCTACATTTTATTATTACGTCTCTAATCCTGCCAGTTCCTCGCCCCTCAGAGTTCTCCCCCCTCCCACATGTTAATGCAAATTTCAGCTTACCTATCAGCGTTTTCCATCAGAGTCCGATCCGAAAGACGAGTGAAATTGGTTTCCTTAAACAAATTAGGATATAAAACAGGCCATGAAAATAGTCGGCTTTTTTACTGAGTTCTAGTATATCAAGCCGATCGCTACGAAACAACGGGGAAAGGGATTTTTAAATTGTGAAATTTACATTGAATGAGAGAGTATAGGAATCAGCAGTAAGTCTGAGTATGACGATACGAAAAATACCATAATTTCTCCCGAAATGATGAATAAACATACAAAAGTAAAAGGATTTTAATTCAATTTAACCTTATAATGTACTATAAGTAAGAAAACAAATAGTGAATTTAGATCATGTTAAGATCTCGGACATATAAACTTTACTTTCTTTTTATACACACACCCACATGCATATATATACATATATATATATATATATATATATATATATATATATATACTTATCCAGAATAACATGTTTTTCTCGTCTCTATGACTCATCACTGTGGCTATACCTAGTGAGATCCAAAACAGTTACTGTTATACGTATGCATAAATATATGTATGTGTTTATGTTCTTTCCCTTTGTGCTTGTGTGGGTTTCTGTATCTGTGTTTCAGTAGTGAATAATGCATGTAACTTCCTCAAATTGAAGCTTTTTTCTACTTGTATTAATATTTATCTTCTCATTTTTTTTCCTAACATTTCGACCCTTGGACCCGTTCTAATGTCTTCATATACAATTTTCTCATAGTCGATAATATTCCAGCTATTTCAGATCAAGCTTTTCTTTTACCCCACTACCGTAGACTGCTGTCATTTCGAATTCACTTTCGATTTACAAATTCCCGAAATGTAACTGACTACGAAAAACCGCATTTCAGAAGGCCAGAAACTAAAACGACTTAATATTTGTTTACATAACAATCAACACAGTGGAAACACACGTATGCACCATCTAAATATGACAATAGCAGAAACACTGCGTCTCAAATATCGCCAATTTGCGATCTCTACTGATTTTTATTACTTGGCTTTTCTGCTTTCGACAATTGCTTATGAAGATGACGACACTTCTACTCTTGAAGCAAATTCCTTTGGAAAAGAGTAATATTATCATCCACACACACACACACACACACACACACACACACATATATATATATATATATATATATATATTATTTGAATTGTATTGGTATGTTTTTATTCTATGTCACGCGTATATTATGGTATATCAATCCTTTTCTCAGTAGTCCAATTATTACTTAAGAAGGAGACGATAAATATTTCAATTTAGACTGCGACACCTAAAGTAAGATTTGTTTCGAGATGATTATTATATGATGAACGGGTGACTTAACATAGTTTTTATTTTGTGCCGGACCGGTACACACGAACTAACGATGCCACTTAGTTGACAAAAACATTACATGTGACAAGTAAAGCTTTGATTGCTTAATAAGCAAATAAAATAAAGGTTCAACTTTATTTACTAATATTGCCATTCAGAACATTTTTAGAAATTATTCAAACTTTCTTCAGTTTAGACGACGACGAACTCGTAAACTACTTAATAAGAAATATATTACCGAGACTGGGGACGTGGTTCATGCTACTTTGTTTTTGTTTTTTAAATAATATTTTACCGTTTTATTGTTTTACTTTTGCGATAGATAATTAGTAATTTTCGGATTTGTTAAGATGATACATTCTAATCAATATTATTTAGATTTTCTGGACTAATGCCCTCATCTTCGATTTTATTCTCACAAAGTTCTGGCCTATGTTAACTCTGTCTAATTCATTTAATCTAGTCGAACTCAGGTATCTGTACGGTATTTTTAAAGGACACCATTATTTAATTAACATAGGTAATGATAGCAAGTACGACACGGTGAACCGCCAAAATATCGGGGGTAAAATCTCATGAGGGGTTCTGAAAATAATATCCAATACCAGAACATTAGTTAGAATGATCGAAATAAGATAGATAAATTCTGCTTTTTCGCCTCACTGGCAATGCTAAACAAGTTTGTATATAGCTTTTACGTGTATTCTTCGGAATGTTTCTTTAAGAAATGTATATTCCAAGATTGAATGGTGTTTCATGCAATATATTATACAGTGTAGTCATTTACCATTTAGATTATTGAGTATATATATATATATATATATATATATATATATATATATATATATATATATATATATATATAAGGTGTGGGTTTGTCGTTCAGTTCAAAGTATTGCAGGGTTTGTTACTAAAAATTGAAATATAAGCCAATGGCATTACAAGATTAATTTATTAATTTTTTTTCTTACATTAATCCTACTAATTTCGGAATAAAATTCCATCATCAGGGGGGACCAGTATTGAGTCATTTTTTATGACTCAATACTGGTCACCCCTGATGATAGAATTTTATTCCGAAATTAATAGGATTAATGTAAGAAAAAAAATAATAAATTAATCTTGTATTCCCATTGGCTTATATTTCAATTTATATATATATATATATATATATATATATATATATATATATATATATATATATATATATATATATATGAGAAAAATGTTTTAGTTTGCTTAAAGCATTGTGCGTAATATGTAATAAGTATTGTAGAAAGCGGATATAATGCGTTGGTTAGGTTACACTGGCGGTACGTGAAATAGTAAACAATCAAATAGTGGCAATAATGAAAAATCAATACTTTTGAAATAATGTAAGTAAATTTACCAGTGTTAAGTTCGGACCGTGAAAATATATTCACTCGTCGATGTGTGACTGGGTCGGAAATTACGGTTTATTTAGGTTCGCAGAAACTTTTTTTAACGTTGAAGTGTGATTATATTAAGTGGTTAGTGGTAGCTAAATATTGTTAAATTATTTTGTCAGTGATTATTATTATTAACATGTGTAGTGTTTGGAATTGTCACTTCCAATTATTATTGTTTAGGCTGACCAGTGAATATACTTTCTGAGGATTGGGGAGTCTCCCGAAAATTTATATTAACACAAAAAAAGGAAGACACACTACTTTACCATCACGATCTGAACTTAACGCTGCTAAATATAATACAAGTATTTGAAAATTAATGATTTCTGAATTTTTCCACTATTGGATTAGTTCACGTATCGCCGGTGTCACCTAACGAAGGTATTGTCCCCGCCGTCTAACAATACTTATTGCTAATGTAAATATGATTATACTTCAAAAATAGAATAATTGTCTATAGAAACTTGCATGAAATGTAATTATTGGTGATGTGTATGACCTTAAGTAGCATCATTGGAATCACCCCTTAGTTATCATTTCTATCAATCACACTCTCACCGGAGTTGTAGTACGTCATCGTTTCCATTGACGTGTTGAATAGAAAATGTCTATGGTTCGACACTTAACTGTATACAAACACCATGTGCATGCAATTTGCCACTTTTCCACCCGAAACTTTCCAAATTCATTCGTCCAAATAATTTCTTTGTTTTACGTTGTAACATATTTCCCAACCCTATAATGTATTCAAGCTTTCCTTACTGTCCTATAAAATCTAGTATTAGTGGTCTTGCAAACCGAAAAGTAATAATAATCAGTACTAATAAAACGAACATCACATCCAATATTGTGTTATCCATTTTGATTTGCACCGACCATACACTGGCCGGCGATCATGAATCGAATTCGGAAGTTTTGAATCCACTGGAATCGAATAATTGCATAATCGTCTTCATAATCAAATGTGCGAAATTGATACGTATTACGT
>OY744521.1:143429763-143449763 GCA_963556195.1 Sepiola atlantica
ATATATATATATATATATATATATATATATATATATATATGTATATACAAATAGGTGCATTGCATAATTGAGTGCGCATTGCATTTCATTTTTATTTTCTACTTTTATTTGTTTTTGTTATTCACGACATTTTCAAGTGTTTCATTTATGCTACTACTACTATAACTACTTTTACTATTGTACTGTTTTTCGTGTTCTTCTTTACTTTTAAAAGGACGAATGTTAAACATACACTCTCTCATTAATTGTTAGAACATCATGATTTCTATTGAAAACAAACATTTTAAGAACTGTCCTGAATTAGTGCATTTCGTGTTACGAAACGTTTTCAACATAAATACTATTTACCAACTCTATTATACGTTTTACCAATGGTTATAATGTAGGAGATCTATAGCGCATTTAATTACGGCTTGTATAAACTGCACCATGCAAAAAAAAAATAAATAAACAGTCCGTGTTTTTTTAATTTTTTTTTATTTTAGTAACAAAGACAATGTTATAATAATATAGGAAATCGCACCTCGAACACCGGTGTCTTCCATGCGAACTAACACCTTGCACATGTGAGAAAACAACAATAAACACGTTCGTTGTTTACCTCATGCGTCTTTCTTATTTATAAATTAACAAAATAGCATGTCTATAGATTAATATACTCATTTGGACACGGTTCATGATAATTTTCCTTAAAGTATAGGCGCTAAAAATCACTCGTGCTGTTGGGGGCGGAAACACAACAAGTCATACTAAGGAATTGCAGTAAGGTGGTCAAGTTTAACCCATTTTATCATAATTGATTATATATATATATATATATATATATATATATATATATATATAGAGAGAGAGAGAGACAGACAGAGAGAGAGGTAGATAGTTTTAGATACATACGTAAATATGTGTATAGAATATGTATGTTTATAATCTATTATTAAATGTAGAATAGTTTAAAATGCAACTCTGTATCGCATGAATTGGAAATATTCGTTTTCAAATACATCTTCAGAAATATTAAAAAAAAAGATAACTAAAGTTTTAATAAATGGATGTATTCAGATAAAATAATATTTTGACAAATTAACCTCACATCCATTGAATCCAAAAATATTTTCAGACCAATTAAAATATTTTCAAGCTATTATACAGAAACTATAAGTAGCAACGGTAGACTAGTTTCACGTTCTATTTAAACTAAATATTCTACTAAGCTTTTTGTAATCGTTTTTTTTTTCACATTGTTTCACAGATCTCATTCCATGCATGCGTACGGACACAAAAATATTCTCAGAAGTTCTTCTTTAGAAAGTAGCAACTCAAATTATGTAACACTTATGAACTAAATATATGTTTAGATAAATATACATCGTATTTATTTTAGTGAATTAGACACGAATTTCTTTAACACACACACGTCAACCTATGTTTAACGCATCGATGGTTAAAATAATAAAACTTGTAAAAAAGTAAACTCATAGTAGACATGAAACGATGTCAATATAAAAACGAGTTTACGTATGTTTCGTAAACCTACCTTCGAATGTTACACTCAAATTTAACAGTTATTTTCATGATTCAAACTTTATTCAATATTTACTGAGATTTAAAAGGTATTTCTTGTTGAGATCAATACAATGAATGGTCATATTGTTTTTTTACATCAGTGAATAAAACGTACAAATAGATACGAATTAAATAACAACCTATTTCTCGCGTTCTTCATATTTACAGGAAAAACTTATCTTTCAGCGTTATTGAATAGCAGAAAGAGAAGCATGAACATTGCTGAAACATTATAAGAAAACGAAATAACAATCATGCGTTTGGTTTCAATATTTAAAAAGCATATATATATATATATATATATATATATATATATAGTATGTATCTACCAACAATCTAAATACAAATAATAGCATACAATATATATATATATATATAGATATATATGCATATAAATATATATGTATATATATATATATATATATATATATATATATATATATATATATATATATATGAACATTTATAACTAGAAGTCAAACATTTAGAGAATTCGACCTATTGTGGTGTGAGGAAAGCTCACTATACTTGATAGAGCAAAATTATGATAGGTCAATGAAAAATAATTAGACCTGCAAATAGAAGCAAATCAATATTTTCAGTTGTTCAGAACAAGGATAATTTAGTGAATAAAAATATTTATTTTTCTTCTCTTTCATTCCTTAAGCCAGTCTTTTCAAAGATTAAAATCTTATCATCAGAGGAAGAAAATTATTGATAAGTTGACAGGTCAGGAAAATCAATATTCAAAATTTGAAAAAGTTTTTTTAAAAGTTTTAAAGTTCAAACGGGTATGTTCCAATGTAAATGAAAATCACAAAAAAACGGAAATGAAAGTAGTATGGGGTTCAGATATATTAGTAAATCCAGAAAGAATCTGTGTAGAAATCCATCGACGACGATTCCACCCAAGTTCGTGGTCCTTGAAGGAAGGATCAGATAAAATTGGCCATGTTGAGAAAACGCAAATTCTTCATGTTTTCTATTAAACGGATTCAAAGGCAAAAGCAAAACAAATTCTAAATAAAACCCCAGACGAACTGTTGTATGAAAATTACTTGGGAGTGTCGGATAGGAACGAAAAAAAAAGAGAAAACACAGGGCAAACCTTTTCTATGCAGCGTATATGTGAGGACAAACAATGACAATAAAAGAATGAGAATAAAAATAGAAAATAGAAATTAAAAAATGGGGGTAAATGGGTATATAGTTGCAATTGCTGCCATTAAAAAATGAACAACTGAAGATATTGATTTACTTCCATATTCAGGTCTAATTATTTTTCATTGACTCCTCATATATATATATATATATATATATATATATATATATATATATATATATATATATATATATATATATATATATATACATATACGGAAATAAGTAAACTCCCTACTTACGAAAGAAAATGGAACACCTTATAAAGTTAGACATGATGAATGATAGATTTATTTATTTTCTCATATAATTATTTGTTTGTTTGTGTGTTATTAATAGTCAGTGTGTTATCAAACCTTTTCTGTGCAGCGTATATGTGAGGACAATTTGTTGCGGCAAGTGATGTACAATGTAAACTTCAAACCAAGCGTAGGAGGTTATATAATGCCAGCACGTATTCGTAAGTACGTATTACACTAAACTTTAAGTGTTTATCAAGGTTCAATAATTGGTCGAATCCCATTGGCATCACTTTCATAAACGCACTGCGTCCATTTGACATTTGTTATCTTCTGCAGGATTGCTCCTGGGAAATAATTATTCAAACCTACAATTGTCTACCTTAGAGCACAGCTGCAGCCATATCTTAGTGACGTTAGATATAACATTACTATCCTCATGTAAATATGCATGGCAATAATATAAGGGTATTTTTGTATTATTATAATATTCGCACATTGTATTTCATTAAAGTTAGAAACCCCGAACGGTGATGGGAGAAGGGGCGTCGGAGGTAAAATGGTTGCAAAGACAATAAAAGGAAATGACTCATCAACGCACACAAAAGCAGTAGTAATCAGTTTATATTGGGCACGTAGTGAGGGCTTATCGGTTACTCAGAAAACATTGGATTGCGTTGGGTTGGTGAGGAGTTTACAAGTTGGCATCACAAAGTGGACCCGTTCAGTTTGGAGTCAACCTCGGGCGAGAGCAGATCGGGCAGACCTTAGAAGAGCTGACGACTTTAAGTACCGACTATGAGAGTTTCGACAGTCGGCGACGGTATCACATTCACTTAGTTTAAACTGACTTATACAAAATTAATCTGAGTGTGTGTTCATGTATGATTTGCGTTGTTTGTGTTTCTAAACTTGTGAACCAGTGTCGTGCCCTCAAGGATTCGTCAATTAAATAGACGACACGACTAGAACGACGATGAAGACGGGAAGGAAACCATTGCACACACAATGTTGCTTTACATAAATGTAGATATGTTTTTAAACGGTATATTAGCTGGTGATTTGTTATTCACTAACAAAACACAATAATGCATAAGTGCTATATGACATGGCGTTCGACACAACAATCATGGCTGGAGGCGAATTGGCAAATATTAGATTTCTAGAAATCTTAAAAAGACATTCAGTCAATTATGTTGGAATATATTTACAATACTATTTTACAGATGCCTACGCATGAGAGGATATGTTGACACATAACTAAATGGAAGCATCTATATTTGGTTGTGAAGGGGGTAAGTATAAAATAAATAAAAAATATTAATATAATTGGAAATAAATGATCCACGTATTGTTTAAACAGAAATATTCAGAATATATGTAACTTCATAATCTACTCCACTATTGAATTAAAAAAGTGTCTTTATAGTAATTCACCCCCAAAGGGCACGCCCCACTGTAAGTGTAAGGCGCTACTGAGAATTAGGGTGAAACCTCTGGTGGCCATCCTAATCTGGGAGCTGTCCATGAGATATGTGTGCCATTAGTTTAACATTTCTGCATGTCAGTACATTTGGGAAAGCAGGAGGAGAGACACTATTGGAGAAGAAGACTCTCCGACATCTGGGAGCCTTCACAGTGAATTGATGAAATTTACTCCCTAAGCAATTTTGGCTTTGCGAATCGTATATTTTGTTCAAGACTCAAGCACTAGGAAAGTTGTCGATCAGGACTAAAGAGGCTTCTCTCCCTCAACTGTTTGCTGCCAATATGTAAGTTGTTAGTAGCAGGGTTTTATTATCAGAGTTTTTCTTTCTTTTAAATGGGTAACCTGACTAGGTCTACAGGTCTATCGCACCGAGAAGAGATGGGTTGCGCGCGTGTACTATTCTGGTATGTCAAATCCCCCGCAGGTGTATTAAAAATATCATATATATCGCTATATGTAAATATATAGAGGTTTAAAACGGCATCAGTCAGAGCTAATAAGACATTGAAGATAGACCCCCCTCTACTATGAAATACTTATATGGACGGATAGGGATAGGAACTAAATAGATTATTCTTCCGTTCTTTGAACGAATCTACTTCAGGGATTAGAATTCAAGCTAATGTTGTAATATTAACATTTACTCAAACATCTTAAACGGTTCAATAACAGAAACAGTTTACAGAAAATATATATATAGAGTATAAAGTAATAAAGAAAAAGCAAGAAATCAACACGTCATTTGTAATTAGTAAGAACAAGATACTTAGCGTTTAAAAGACCACCAGATCTCCGTGTTGCCCTCAGCCATGGCATTACACTTGGTTCAAATAGTCATTATACTATACGGGTTGGACAAGCAACGCCTGGCGAAAGCTTGGAACATCAGTGAAAAGTGCTATATTACAATCAATATCTCATATATATATATATATATATATATATATATATATATATATACAGAAATGGAGAGAGAGTGAGAGAGAGAAAGAGACATGATTGCCTAACCTTGACAACTGCTTTAATTATGTATACACATTCCCTCTATTTTATGGAAAAGAGGAACACACACATTCGGAAGTGTAGTGAGAAGGACACATTTAGTTTTACATACGAAATTAAATTACTATATTTCGATACGCTTAATACGTTTGATAATAAAATCGGTATTACATTCAAGCATTATTATTTTTATAGTATGCAGCTAGTCTCACGAGCGGAATTTCAGTTTATATAATTCTAAATTTACAAGAGTAACTAATATTTCTGGAACTCTTTACACAATTTATCTAACTGATCTCGTGTTACGATATAGTGATTTGTTAATCTTTACTAAAAAGTCCTTGCGATTGTTTAACTTACGCCGATTTCGTGTTCTTTGTCACATACATATTCGAGTGGGATTGTTAAAACGCGCCTTATAATGTATACATCGATGGGGACTGCAATTTTCATTATGCCTACTGGGAGCGTGTTTGAAAATGTGTACAATCTTCATGATGTGGTGTGGGTGTCCAGTCATTGTTATTACCTTTAACGTGATTATGTGAATGAAGATGTTGGTGTACCCTCATTAGTTAGATAAAACTGCACATATAAACATTAACTTCGTAATTCAGACCAAAAATCATTATTAATACTTAAGATGACTAGATTATGTTTGAATAGTACTAAATGTATGACCAGCGGAGTGTGGTGAAAAGTGACTACATTTTAGTCCTTGACAACTGTCTGTGGCTTTTCCAGATGCATTTTTCTATAAGAACTTACTATATATAAATCTGAAGGTCACTATATGTTTCAAATAACTATATTATTTATAACATTTATATTAGAATGTTGACTTGATTTCCGTTATCGCTATGTATCTTTTATCATTTCCTTTGGAAAAAAAAAGATTGCATGCTATTGGTTCGCATGCTCATAAAACCCTGAACATTGACAGTACCTGACAAATAAGATAATCGATGTATACATATTCCCTATTCACCGTATATTTCGGTTTGTGACATATTTCATTTCTGCAAACTCAAGGCAATTACCTAAGCCTATCGAGTTGAAAGCTTGAAGTCCATCAAGAGAAATATAACTACGGACTTAAGTGGCATTCAGGAAATTGTAGAAGCATGGACTACTCGATACTTATTACGTTAAAGGGGACTTCATGTACTAGCGTTTTGGAATACGAATAAATGTTTGGAAGGACAGACACATTTAATCATATTTCAAATGTGTTCACTAAGCTTACATTGTGTTGTAGTGATCTACTTATTGTGTTGCTATGGAAATTAACACGGCATTGGTGTAGGGAGCTAGCAAAAACGAAACATGCTTATTGCAAGGAAAGGATCTTTATTGAGTTAGACTTTCAAAAGATCAAGGATATAGGTAGGCGAAATACAGTCAACACAGAGAGAGTTTAACAAGCATAACGTTCTTGATAAAAAAGCTACTGGAATATTAATAGATGTTACCACGAAGCATCAACACAGCAAATTGATGGAAACCACTACACCAACGGGTCAAACGAGCTGGGACAAATGAAACAGAATAGATCACACACTTTTTAAGAACACATTTACATTCGGGGAGGGGAATTGTAGTTTTGAAGTGGATACTGATTCAGGCAGACTATACTTCCAGCAAGGTAAAGCTTAGCAAGGTTAATAGCAGAGCTTTCATTAACTTTGTGTGAAATGTTCAGGTTATTACTCTCGGCTCAATGCTAGCAAATACGTTATGCGCGTTCAAAATGTTCTTATTGATCATTTATATATATTGCGTGTTTATACTAAGCCTACAAATACATAGACACTAGAGAAATGCAATAGTGTTATGAAAAGTAACAACACAATATTAACGATCATCTGTTTAAAGTTTACTTCATAAACAATGCTTTTAACACTATGCGAGTTTAAAGATTTTATTATATTACAACTCGTTCGTTGAATTTAAGATACACCAATTTATGTATCGAATTCAGTGTTACCATTATCCTTTTTGCTTCGCATCATTAAAGTTCCCATTGATTTGAACTTAGCGCAATTGGTTTTCACTTCGTATCAACAAGATTTGTGAGAATAACGTCTGCGAATAGCAATAAGTTGTCTTCTTATCTAGAATTAGTGGGCAAAGCGGAATAGGAAAGGACATTATCAACGCGTCGAATGGCTACACATTAAGAAACAGTTGTTCTCATTTAATTATAAGGATACTATGATTGCTAACATCGACCAGGATTTATTACTGAAAAAAACATTGTATGCCGTAGATCTTTAAATAAATACAATAGCAGCACTGCTGCTGTGTACATCTCTAAAATAAAGACGGTTGCCATATTTAACCTGTCAGGTACTTTAAATGATTATACTATTTAGACAGGCAGTAGTGCATGGTTTTATCTGTTTATTGTTGTGTTTTTTTATAATTAATATTGCAATTGTAAGTAATGCTTTAAAGTAAAGAACATGTTTTATATAGTACATTGTAAACTTTTAAATTGAATTTTACAGATTGCCTTCGCGTAATAGTTTAAGGAAAATTCTTCATGCAATATAAATGAAAGAACAGTAGATTTGGAGGGGAGTAAAATAGCCAAAAGCAAGCGTACCATGCCATGTGAAAATCAATCCTAATAGACACTAACAATCACCGAAGACAGGTGTAAGAAAACGGATTCAGTTTGATTAACAAACAAAGCTACTCTAGCTTTTTTGTTAACTATATAATCACAATATTTACTCGACGTGTAGAAGTCGAGTTCCATAGCACTTCATGATATATGCATAACACTTTCCAACCTACAGATATGAATAAGGTAATAATTTAATTGTATTAATACTGTTTAGCGTATGTGTATTTGTTATTGGAAACTGGCTATTAAACAGAAAAGCTGAAACAGACGGACGGACGAACGTAGCTGGAAAAACGGACTATGGACGTAGGTGGACGGATCGGCGGAGGTAGCGTGACGGACACACAGACAGACGTAGCTGTACAGAAGGACGGACGTAGCTGGACGGACATAGCTTCACAGGTGGATGGAAAGGTGGACGTAGTTGGACGGGCATAGCTTGATGGATGGATGAACGGATGTAGCTGGACGGACATACGGACGGACGTAGTTGGAGAGGCAGACGAACGTAGCTGGACGAACGTAGCTGGACGGATGGATGGACGGGTGGACGTAGCAGGACGGACGTAGCTTGATGGATGGATGAACGGATGTAGCTAGATGGGCAGATGAATGGACGTAGCTCGACAGACGGACGGACGGTCGTAGGTGGATGGGCAGACGGACGAAGCTAGACGGATGGATGGAAAGACGGACATAGCTGGATAGCTGACGGACTTACGTATATTAACAGACGGAGGAACGGACAAACGTAGCTGGAAGAACGCACTCACGGGCGTAGGTGGACGGATAGACGGACGTAGCTGGACGGACAGACGGACGGACGTAACTGAACGGACTGATGTACCAGTGGACATAGTTGGACGTGCGTTGTTGGATGAATGGACGGACGGATAAAGCTGGATGGATAGACAGACGGACGTAGCTGGATAGACAGACGGACGTAGCTGGACGGATTGATGAACGGACGGACGTAGGTGGACGGACGAAGCTGGACGGACGAAGCTTGACGGGCGTAGGTGGAAGGACAGACAGAGGATGAAGGTAGACGGGTGAAGGGACGTAGCTAGACAGACATACAGAGAGACATGCGTAGCTGCACAGACGGACGGACCGACGGACGCATGCACGGACGGACGGACGGACTGACGGACGTAGCTGGATTGAGCGACGGACGAAGCTTGACAGACGGACGGACGGACGGACAGATGTAGGTGGATGGACAGACGGACGTAGCTGGATGGGCGGGAGTAGCTGGATGGAGGATGGACGTAGCTTGCCAGCCGGACGGACGTAGCTGAAAGGACGGACAGACGCACATAGGTGGACGGATGGACGGACGTTGCTGGACAGACACACGGACGTAGCTGAATTGATGGACGGACGTACCTTGACAGAAGGACGGACGGACGTAAGTGGATGAGCAGATGGCCAGACGTAGCTGGACGCATAGATGGACCGACGGATGTAGTTGGATGAATGGACGGACGGATTATGTGGACAAGCAGAGGCGCGGTCATAGTTTGAAGAACAGACAGACGTAAGTAGGTTAACGGATGGACGGAAAAACGTAGCTGGACAGATATGCAGACGGACGTAGCTGGACGGACGTAGCTGGACGGGCGTAACTGGAAGGACAGACGTAGCTGGACGGACAGACGGACGCAGGTAGACAGATTGATGAACGTAGCTTAACGGGCGTATGTGGGCGGATAGATGGACGGACGTAGCTGAAATATTAGCGTCTATTAATTTTGAATTCCCCCCGGAACAAAGGAAATATTAGCGTCTATTAAAGAATGAATAAAGGGTGGTAGCGGGGGTGAAGAAAAAAGATGGAAGGGAAAGAAAGGAGCAAATGGTGATGGTGGGAGAAATAGAAAAGAACACATGGTTATGGTGGGAGGGAAATAATAAAGAAACAGTGGTAGTGGGAGGGAAATAATAACGCGTGGTAGTGTGAGGGGAAAGAAGAAAAGTAGGTATAATGTGTGAAAAGGGTAGTAGTAAGAGGGCAGAAAAAGAAGTAGAATACGTTGGAGTGAGACAAAACGAAGGAAGAATGGGCGAAGTTGGACGAAGGGAAAGAAAAAAAAGGAATAAAGAGTCGGGATGTGAGGAAAAAAGTAAGAAAAGTTTGGAGTTGGAAGAAAAAAGAAGGAAAGGATTAAAAGTTGGGAATGGGAAGGAAAAGGAAGGAACACAGGGTAGTAGTAGGAGGGCAGTAAGAAAGGGGGGTCGAGGGAAGATAGGAAACAAATGGTGTAGTATTAGGGGGGAAATAAAGAAATGAAAAAAATAGTGGAGATGATTGAAAGAAGGAAGCTGCGAGTTAGGCGGTGACGGACAGAAGGGTGGCGGTGAGAGGGAAAAACGACAGGAAGGTAGAATGTGTGTTACTGAGAAAGAAAGAAGACACGCGGAAAAAAGGTTGTAGTGAGAGTGAATTTCCTTCATGTCATCAACCTTTACTTCTGATGTAATTTCCCGTTGAATGACTTGCATTTTTTTCTAAAATTGTACATGATATCATTGTTTTTTTTATTAAATTAGTGCATAAAAACGTTAGAAAATGGAGAAAATAAGTAACCACCATTTGAGAAAATGGCTCTGTTTACGGTCAAAGGATATTTTTTTCTGAGTTTTCGATATTGTACGCCCACGTTGATGATGTTTCAGAAAATATTAACTTGTGTGTGACGAAAGCCTTTTGCAAACCTACAAACATACAACCACACATACAGACAACTGGTTTTTATATAATAGACTAGCAGGGCTACACGGCGTTGCCCAGGAATCAATCTTTTTTAGTCGCCCTCTTTCAACGTCCACCCCTTCACCAATTCCCCCTCTCCCGTTGTTCATGGCCAAAGCTGTCTCGTCCGAGTCGCCTTTCTGAGGTTTATCCCTTCTGACCGTTGTCAGAATTAAAAGCTGTCACATACCCGGTCGCCAACTCACCCCGGCTATACAATCCCCTGCCTCCCCTAACCTCTGCGCCACTCCTCCACATTTCCCGGAGCAAACATGTAACTTATTTCTATTAAAAGTACTATATTTGTCTTCATTATTACTGATAATACGATTGTCTATTTACTTCTTCATGTCTATGTATGTTAGATGAAATAACCTATGTCGACCAGGACACTCTGTTAGCAGTCTTTATAATTAATGTTAATAAAGGGTTTCTAATCACTTCTTTAATGTTTGTGGATGTTAAAAGAAATAACCTTGGTCGATCAAGCCCCTCTGACAGCAGTCTTTATTAGTTATGATAATAAGAGTGTTTTTTTGTATTTATTTCATGTCTGTGTATGTAAGATGCAACAACCTAAGTCGATAAGGAACCTCCGGCAGCAGTCTTCATTGTTAACGATAACACATATGTCTATTTACTTCATTTATGGCTGTGTATGTAAGCTAAAATAACCTAGATCGACTAGGACACTCTGATAGCAGTCTTCACTTCTGTAATGTTTGTGTATGTTAGATGATATAATTTAGGTTTATCAGGATTCTCGTACACCAGTCTTTATTATTACTGATAGTAAAGGGGGTCTATTTACTTCATTGATTTCTGTGTATGCTGGATTAAATAACCTAGGTCGATCAGAACCCTCTGACTTTTATCTGAATACAACTCTTTTCCGAACCGCAGACTCTGTTACCCACACCTCTGATTCCTTCCCGACCATCAGTTTCTTTTATCCCGGGCAATGCTGCATCTAAACACACGTGCCATCTGTAGGATATTGAGCCTAAGGCTCTGACTAACCCGAGCCTCAGGCTTAGACTTCCACCCGAACCTCAAGACTTGACTCTTACTGAACCATCGGCTCTAACTCTTTCTCAGAACTTCAGGCTCTCACTCCCTCCCGAATCTCAGGCTCTGATGTGTTCTTGATTGTTTACCGAACCTCCAGCTTTGGGGGGTTTTTTTATCCCAAGCAATGGTGCGTTTAAACACACCTGCTCTATCTAGGAGATTGAACACTTTTCGAGTAAACACTCGATCTATCTAGGATAATGATCGATTTTAAAATTAAAGAAAGTCTAGAGAAAACTATTACAACCAAGCTCCTAGAATTTGTCAACATTCAAAGTAAAAAATGCTGACTGATTTGCTAGTCTCTATTACTGGATGATAACATTAAAAGCAGTGTTTAATTATTGATAACATAATAGGAAAAATGCCAATTTTACCTTACCCTAAGAGAAATTACTTTTTAAAAAATTTAAACCTTCCACTAACCTTACTCAGCAACAAATGTCTTAGCTAGATTATTTAAAATATGAATTAATTTTTGCGCGAAAATTTAAATAAAACGTCATACTTTAGACCAAGGATGACTTCCGACACACGTTTTTCCCCCGACCTTTGATAGTCTTGTACCTAATGTGTTTTGAACGTAATTTTTGAAAATGTACTGCAAATAAATAATGTAAAGTGTAGCATCTGTTCTGATGGATGCTACAACACTTAGACCTGCACCATTTTGGCCTTCGAACCTTGATTTCGCCAGTCTTAGGGTTTGTCTTGTGCAGTTTTCGGAGGTTAATCCTTCCAGGCTTTGTCTTCTCACCCTTTGTGACAAGGTTAGCTTCCTAAATTCTGTTCGCTAAGTAAAAAAATATATATGGTTATGAGTAAATGTTGTATTGTAGTGATAGATGATTATAATTACGAGTAGGATTGACATTTTCATTACTTTTGACCAAGGATGACCATTGACAGCCATTTTCTTCACACTTTTTAAGACCTTGTGCCTAATTTGTTTTGAATCCATTTTTTCATATGTTATGCAAGTAAACAATTCAAAGTTTAGTATTTGTTCCGATGGATGCTGCAGACCTTAGACCGATACCGTGGTCATTTACCGGTTAATTGTTTGGTTTACGTTCCTAAACAAATAAAATGAACGAAAGTTTAAAACCTTTTTATTTAAGCAAAACAATAAACATATGGTTATGAGTAAATGTGATATTGTGGTGACTGAGATGAGTCTAGTTAAGAGTAGGATAGATCGAATTAACACAAAGCTGCTGTATTTAGGTTAATGAGCACCCACAGATTAAGCAAATACAACTTACCAAGTGTTACACTGTTCTATCTAACATATTGAACAGTTGCTGATCCAGTATATATTCATTAGTAAATTACACACATGCTCTATCTAGGAGATTGTGCACTGTTTGATTCAACAGTAGACATACTAAGAGTCAAACTATATTATAACACCTACTTGCTCTATCTAGAGCATTGAGTACACCCAGATACAGCATTTAATACGTTCCAAGTGTCCTACTGCATTATTGCACAGACCTGTTGTCTCTAGGAAACTGGGCAGTGTTTTCTACATCATATAACATTTATTAATAGTGCAGTAATATTTTATTGCGCCTGAGTTTGTTTCAGATTATAAACCGAGGCATGAACAACAAAACAATAGTCAAAAAGTGAGCTTAACATATTTCTGTGAAAAATCATCACTTTATCGCTCAATATATTAAAACACATTTATTTTAACAGTCTGTCCACCACTTTCAAACAAGAATACAATGAATAAAACAAATACAATTACATATTTCAATTATTGATTTTTATTCTAATGTGTCTTTGAGAATGCGTATTAGTGTCAAAAGATAAACATACATATATAAAAAACTAAGCGCAGCATTTGATGATATCAAACACAGAAACGCATTGCTAAAACTTTATGTTTTAGTAAAAAAAAATGTTTTTTTAACAGTCCTCACTTTGATTATTTCTAACGAAAGATTGAGCAACACTTGGGTCACGACACACCTTAAATTTGAATTTATCCACCCTCGTTCTGATGCCATAACTACTACTATATGTGGGTGTAGAGAGAAAGAAAGAGAGAGATAATTTTTAACACCCCTTCTGCAGTTTAACTCTGATGTAATTTCCGGTTTAAGTATGACTTGCATAAATAAACATTTTTTTAGTAACATATTTGTATCCGACACTAACCAAATAATTGAGTCGCTTTATTAATGAAGGATTTTTTTTCGTTGAAAGTTTGGCGAACGTAAACGCTATAACAGATAAGTATACATATTATAACACATGGTTGCTCTATCTAGAGTATTTAGTACATCCCGATTCAGAATTTATGACGCTCCAAGGTTAGCGTGTTGCTAATCGCCTGAGGCGCTACAACAACGTGCTAAATTCTGTTCGCTAAGTAAAAAAACAAATATATCGTTATGAGTAAATGTGGTATTGTAGTGACTGAGATGATTCTAGTTAAGAATACGATAGATATTTGCATTACTTTAAACCAATGATGACCGACGACACCCCTCCCCTCACTTTTCATTGTCTTGTGCCTAATTGCTTGTATGAAGAAATGTGGTATTGTGGTGACTGAGATCATTCTTGTTTATAGTAGGATATACATTTTTATTACTTTAGACTAATGATGACCAACAACACCCATTTCTTAACACTAATTTGTTTGCTACTGCTATTGTTTTTAATATATTCTGTTAATATAATATCTACAACTAAAAGCATTTAATATTTGCGCTATTATGTGAGTAAACAGTTCGTATAAATAAGATTAAATATTGGTATTCACAATATTTTTCCATCGCGTTGGCGTGTTTTAGCCAGATATTTCAGCTGGAATGGAAGGTGTGTTAGTTGTCAATGGCAAAAGAAACAGCTTGTGTAACAAACTGTTAACGCTTAAATATATGTACTTTATATCACAAGCCTAGAAAATTGAATGGCTAAAATAAATGTCATTCAATTATGAATAGATGCATGGGTGTTGAATAATAAAACGTCATAACTAACCAGGTTGGTTTTCCAGCTCCCTAACGCTTCACATATTTCGTTACTTGTTATGGTACCTTATATATGCGGATTACTTGAACTATTTCATTCACCATGAATTCTGAGAGAACCTGCTTCTCCATGTTCGCTCCCCACTAGTCTATACTTACAGTAAACACTGCCACACAACGACTCTTGTACTAAGTTGTATTATACTTTTTTCAATACACTTGTACCTCTAAACTCCGAGTGCATTTCTTCTTTCATGTATTTCTTACAGGCCCACAACAACTGACGACGAAGTACATTAAAGCATCATTGAGAACCTTAAAAAAGAGTCCACAGCAAATTGCGACGAGGTGCAGCAAAAGATACTTGAGAACTTTAAAATGGAGGCAACAACTGGCGACGAAGTATATTAATTTTCTTAGAATCTTAAAAAAAACAAATACTCAGAAATCAACAGTAAATTCACCTGAGAACGTACCAGTTCTGCAAACTGTCTTTACCGGCAGACCAAAAAGAAAATAAAAACTGAAAAGACCATTTTGTTTCTAAGATGAAATGGCAGTGATATTGTTATTGCTATTCTGACACTGTGTTAAGATTTAGCAAGAAGGAAATAAATCATATTTTATTTTCTCTCCAAAAGAAAAAAAAAGTTAAAACCTTTTTTTTCTGTTGATTCAAATGCTGACCGTAAATTCTAAGGTGACGTGAAATGCATAAGATATAATCACTTTTTTTGGTCGAAGAAAAACAGGTTTTATACATTCTTTTTCTTTCTAAAACAAATATTATGTTAGTAGCGTATTATAAATGAAAGAACCTGAAATGGCCGAATGTCATAAATACACATTGTAAACATGGAAGATTGTTAAAAAAAAACTATGACATAACTCGTAAAATTCAAAATTAAACAGCACTATATAGCTTAATAAAGATTTCGAAAGCTTCTACTAGAACCAAAATGAAACCGAAAAAACGCTAGAAACTAGCAGAAACAATTATTGAACTAAAAAAGAAGCGGACGAGAAACTACCGTAACAACATTTTTAAAAATCGAACGATTAATACAAAGAATGTCGAATAGAGATCAAAGTAACGAAGACAATAATGAATGTTCGCAAAATTCCGTTTTGGGTGCAATTGAATATTTCACTTATTCCCCAGACGAGGGTAATACCGTTGCTTCATATTTAAAAAGGTATGAATATCTATATAAGATTAATTGTGAAAAGTAGGTAGACTTTAAAAAGGTCGCCTTTAGCTTCGGAAAATAGGCACAACCGAACATACCGAATTCGCTGACTATATAATACTTCGGAAAACAAGCGACCTGATTATTTCTAAAGCAAAACAACTTAAAACAGAATTATTTAGCCCGAAAACTTCCCTGTTACACTACCGGTGGAAGTGTTAGAATTTATTATGTTTCGGAATTTTTTAGATGACGGTTGATAATTTGTAGCATTTGGTATATTCGAACTACTGTTCTCATCTTGGGTGTTTTTTATCACAACGTTTCGGACGATGTAACCTCTGACCTTCTTTAGGTGTACTTTGTCGAACTCGGTCTTTTTTCTGTCGAATTCGGGAATCAGGACGGAATTTCTTACGGAACCCTTTATAAAATCCACGGGGGTAGCATGCTCTCGTTCTATCTGCTATGACTGGGAAGAAGTATTCAGTAATTCGCAATTATTCGTATCGCCCGCACTGAGGGTTTAACTATCAACCTTCAGATGACAGTCCCTTAGAACTGAATTTTTACTTTGTACTATATCCACGGCGCCACGGGTCGTTGGCCATTTCGGTAGAGTTTTATTTGTCGAGGTTAGGTAGTGATTCTGGGTGTGCCTTGCCTTGCCTCCTCTCTTTGGGGTGGCTTAAGTTTATTGCTAACTGACTGATTTGCCCTGACCGGATAATACTGACGGGGCAACCAAGGCAATGTTTATAGACACAATTTACTCCTTTTTTAAGGGCACTGGTTTGACTCTACTTCCGGCCTTATGCCACATATTCCTGTGGTGGGAAAGAAATTGCATACCTGGAACCACAGTCTATACTTGCAGCCAAGACTAACGTACGACCCCTATTGTTCTCTGTTGGTTTATACTCTTTTCTATACACTCGTTTCTCTAAACTCAAAGTTCGCATTTTCCTTCCGGGAATCTTTACAGGCCTACACCACTACTCGAAAGGAAAAGGTTTAGTGATAGATGGCTCTATTGATATCTATCCATACATATCCTATAACGTTCAAGGGGAGGCGTGGGGAAGTCATTCAAATATGTTATATATCATAACTTATAGGATCCATGTTCTCTCTATGCCACATATAGAACCTGATATTCCCAAATAGGCACCGATTTAGAATTCGCCAGGCTCAATGTCGCTTAATCGGTGATCTAACGTGAACCGGTGTGTAAACGTAATTATGCCGTATGTATGTTTCTTGTAAACACGTTACACACCTTTGAAATGTGTTATATAAAAAGATAAAAATTAACATCCATTCATATAAATAGATAAATATTAATATTTTGGTAATTTTGATAAACATTAATCCATATTGTAAATCAAGAAAACAAATATAGAAAAAAAAAGAATCCATTCGACTGCGATAATGCCTATGAGTCTTTTTAATCAATTATAAAGTTAATTTGACGTTTCGAGAGAGATAGAGAAGGAGAAAGAGAGGAAGCGATGGAGAGTGAGGGAATGAAAGAAAGTGAAGTGGAGATAAAGATCTACCCCTCTCTCTATGAACTGTTATGCGTCAGTATATATTTCTTTCTAGCTAGTGTTATTGAAATGCTCTTGTTAAACCGGTCGGCATCGTTAAAAATTAATGAGCATATTTTCAGAAAAGTTTTTGTAAACAATAATATTAGAAATTAATAGCACCAAACATTAATTTATTATAGACTGTTTAAAGATAGATACATGAATTAGTCACATATGTTAAAGTCTATAGTTCTTTTGTCAGTACCATATATATCGTATGTCCTACAATTGGGTTGTATTATTTCATTATCATTATTTAAATCATACAATTTTAATTCAAAATAATAATTGTTTTCTTTTTCAAGCAGTTATGATGGAAACATAGGAGTGATAAATCAAAAAAAAATGTTTTCGCATTTATTCATTATGTAGAAGCTAATTATTATTATAACTTATTATAGGTTTGCTGAAATGTATATATATATATATATATATACATACATATATATACATATATATATATATATATATATATATATATATATATATCACTTTTTTTTCCTACGCACTAAAGTAAATGTGTAAAAAGTAGGAGATATGTATTAGTACATTGAACAAGTCGCTAATATTTAGTATTTGAGAAGATGTTATAGTGTAAACATTCTTAACTCAATTGGAATTTAGCAATTATTCATTTTGTGCGTAACCGATTTCAATTCTACAATTAATAAATTAAAATATCAGTTAATAAATAATAATCATCTGCAAAGTTATATTGTATACTGTATGGATATATATATATATATATATATATATATATATATATATATACATATATATATATATATATATATATATATATATATATATACTTTGATAAAATGTTTCGTTTCTAACGACTACGTCACTATAACAATAATGAGCATTACATATGGAAAGACATGTGTAACGTGTGTTACTTATATGATAAGGTTACTAAATACAGTTAGTATAATTCTATTGTTTTATTACAACACACTAATAATAAGGAAACGTTAATATTTTAATTATGCCCTTATTATGGAGATGGTAATGATTTAACATACAGTTTGATTGGTGTAAGTCAGGGGCGGGCAACCTCTTGCCCGCGGTCTACCTCCGGCCCGTGAAAGCTTAGTGTCCAGCCCACCACCTTGCTATGCTTTATTATTGCGGACCTCCCAGTAAAACTCATATCATTTTGTAACATAGACGTAAAAGCAGGTTTCAATTAATATTTACAGTGGGATAAAATGTATGAATATCAGCGAGCGATGATGAATGTATATTTCATTTTTCTTTAACTGTTAAGAGATACAAATCGAAAAAGAGAAAAAGAGGCCAAGAGGAAACGTGAGACGAGAGAAAGGGCATGAAACATAGAACATATATGAGGTCTGTCAAAACGAATGCTGGATCAATTTGCTACGTCCCCCGTCATTTTTTTATGATTCCAAAATGGTTCTTCGTCGGTGCCTTTTATAACATCACATACAGAAGTCTCTTGAGAAAAAATATCAGATTTGTAGAGTGTTCAATGCAATTTTTGTACAATTTATTCATGTAAACAAAATGTAGTAATTCTGAGATTTCGTTTACACTCCGGCCCGCGATCTACTTCCAAAAGTCTCATCTGGCCCTCACTCTGAAAAGGTTGCCCGCCCCTGGTGTAAATGATTATACACACATCGGAAGAGAAAGATCGAGAGAGACACTCATAGTGAGAAAGTCTATAGCTCTTGTACTTGTCTCTTTATTTTTAGAAATATATGGTGTTACTGCTGCAAATATATAGAGCAGTATGCATATGCCGACGGTGATGACAGGTTCTTCCTTTACGTTAAATGGTAAATAATAAATAAAAATAAATACTTAAATAGAAACGTACCACTAATGGAGAAGGCTTTTATCATAATTATTATAACGGATTGTCTTCCCGTGTGATTGAAAAATAAAGCAATTTTTTTTCTGAATGAACTGTATGCGTTTGTTTATCAATTTATACTCTCTAATCATCTCTGAATCTGATAGTCGCACATGATACACATTTTACCATGCATTTAAGGATGTCTCGTTTAACATAATACGCACAATGTGAACAGTCTTCAAAACAGAAATTAATTAGGTGTTCAGTTCAATATAACCGGATGGTTCTAGACTAGAGTTAAGTCGATATGCTCTCGTAATATTTCAATATTCTAGTTTATTTTCTTTCCATTAATTCGACAATGGCACTTAGTTATATATCACTGTTGGGCCACCTGATATAAAGACTGATGTGTAGGCAGACAGACAAATCGCATTCATCATCACGGGATAATATATGTTAAAAGTCGGCCGACAGCAATGTCATAGCAT